>WBMW01001851.1:5848-51874 GCA_013396635.1 Penelope pileata
TCAGTGGGGACAGGACAAGGGGCAATGGCCTTAGGCTGGAGCACAGGAAGTTCCGCACCAACATGCGGAAGAACTTCTTCACGGTGCGGGTGACGGAGCACTGGAACAGGCTGCCCAGGGAGGTTGTGGAGTCTCCTTCCCTGGAGATATTCAAGACCCGCCTGGACACCTACCTGTGCAACCTGCTGTAGGGAACCTGCTTTGGCAGGGGGGTTGGACTCGATGATCTCTTGAGGTCCCTTCCAACCCCTGCAATTCTGTGATTCTGTGATTCTGTGATTCTGTGATGAGGTATGGATGCAGGTGTGCTGGGGTGATTGGATAGTGACTCCCCACTTGGTTGCATACTGATATTCTTACTGACAGGCTCCTACTATGGTTATTACCATTATAATTAATGCTAATAATAGTAATAATAATATTATCTAGACCTGAGCAGATCTCTCAATAACTTTGTCTCAAAATACTTTCCAGGAATCATTAAATCCTTATTTTGCCACTGGAACAAATGGCACTGACTAAAGAGCCATTTACTTTTCAATGCGCATCGCTGTCTGACACTAATAAGGCTGACAACGGACTTTATCCACTTATGCAACCATAATTACTTATAGTTGTTGTCTCAAGTGCTACCATAACTAAGAATCTCAAAATCTCAAATACTTTTTAATAAGCTTCCTGCCAGAAGAATCAGAAGGGAGATCAGTAAATTAATTATTTAGAGACATAATTTAGTCAATGAAATGTTTCCGTCAGCTTTTTTCTTTCTATCCAGACTGAAAATGTAAAATTTCTACAATTATCGAACTAATTATTTTCACATATTTCTTATTAAAATGTGCAGCACATCACTGACTAGTGCAAAGGGGAAGCCAACGGCAGCTCTGGGTTTTGGTACCTATGCACCAGTCCTGACACCTGCTGGTACAGAACATCAAACAGTTAGACATTCAGCAGAAACGCCTGGGACAAGGATATCTGATAGAGGGAGTTTTCTCTCTTTCCACGGGTGATAGAGGAGGATGAGCTCCTGGAGGGCTTACAGCCATGGCTGCTGAGGTGTGCAGGCTGGTGCTGCACAAGCTCACTGTGGAAACAGGAGCCATGGGAGCATCTGGTGCTGAGGGCCACAGTCACTTCCATATGAACCAGATCTGCTCAGAAGATGTATAACCCGATTGCCCCTAGCATGTTCTGTCAAGGGAAGTAATTAGCTGAAGTATAAGGTCACCCAAATGCAGGTATAGATTTGAAGCTACTGTGAATCTTTTTTTTTTTTGGTGTAAGTTAGCATACTAAGCTCCAGAAACGCTTTTGAAAACCTTACCTCTTATTCCTTTTATTATTAGTATGAGCAGAGAATAAAAGGCCATAAGAATGAATTAGAAGGCTGATATTTATACATATGCACTGTAAAACTGTCTGCTGGAAACAAGTTGCCAAATACTATAGTAAGTTAAATATTGTATTAAAATTTGCAGAATTGTTACTAGCATCTTCATTTCTCTTTTATAGTCAAGAAAAATTCATCTTTATTATATTATGGTCATATATCATACGCAAGAATCACATTTAATTAATGATTGCAAACTAATTACACATGATAGAATTCAGAACAGACTGGTATAGCTGAAGAACTACGCTATTACATGACTCGTGTATTTCACACTATAAAAACATACCGAACAGAGGTTATAAAATGTACCCTGGGAATTGTAAAAGTTAATGTACAGGCTGCTAGTTCAGACAATGCAAAAGAAAAAAAAAGTTCCATCTTTTACAGGCTGGGAGCAACAATAAAGTTGGGTTGTGCAGGCAAGCTGGACTCAGATGAGGTAGAGCTCTGTAGTCAAGCACTTGAGGTGCTTTTTGCTTCCAAAAATTGGTAATTTTTACACCCCAGTCATTAAAACTACACATATCATTATCTTTAGCCAATATTTAAACTTAGTGACATGGTTCTGAGAAAACTAAAGCACTTAGAAAATTTACTCCCATCTACGCTACAGGTTCTGGGAAATACATTGAGCTTAACTGCTAACATAAGTTGTGGGAGAACTGTGTAGGAGCAGATAAAACACGGAGGTGTGTAAGCACTCCTTTTGCATTCTCCTCGAGGAGACACTGCCACAGCCAATCTTACTGCTTTATATTTCTTGATTGCAGGAGTGGGAGTCCTGTAAATGGGAACGTTTCCCTCCAAAACCTGTGTTAAAATGCCTCCTCAACACCTCCCTTGATTACATGGAAGTGTTGCATTGAACTGAATGGAAATTAGTAAAAATATCACTTTAAGAAATAAATATTGGAAAAGACAGTAAATATCAAGTTTCCCCTCACAGACATGCTCTGGTTCTTGTTAACAATATATTTGTATACTACATGCGATGTTTTGAGGGCTTTTTGGGCTGAAGTAGCCCATTGCTAGTGGTCTGTTGACTCATTCAGCACTGCTGTAACCCTAACTCTACTTGCATGGATTCTCCCTTACGGATGGTAAATATTGACAGCAGCTACATTTAGCAAATTTCATTACCTCCTCACTATTCATGAAGTGCAGGAAAGTGCTGTGCATATTTAGGCCCCCAAATGTTTAAGGGTGTCTTTTTCTCTTATCAGCCAAGGGCAGTTGATCTCTGGAGGAGAGGAGGTTTTCGTTTGCCGGTTTCAATCCCAAGCATGACTCTCTTTAATTCTCCTCCATTTCTTCCCAAAGCAATCAACTGTTTGTCTACTTCCTGTTCCCCAGTGACTCTGCTGTTTCAGGCTGCTTGTCTGAATCTCCTTGAGGAGCCCTCTTTCTTCCTAACAATCAGACTTCAAAAAACAAGCACCAAGGGTGCAATGGCTGTCACTCCATGTAAGCAAAGATGACTTTTTCATTTAGCATTCTCTTCATGCTTTTCCATAGACTAAGGTTTTTCTGAAGCTCACCTTCCTTTGCATTTTATTCAAAATCTCCATCTTCTCTTTCTCTCCATGTTTGCCTCTGATTGTATGGAGACAGAAATTTGATAGGAGCTCACAGCTGTGATGATTACTGAGGAACAGCCTGCGAAAGAAAGATGATCTTCTGAGCACTACAAGGCCATTGTTGGCATAGGTGTGAGATGGGGTCCTGAGGCACACAGTTCTGCACTGGGGAGCAGACTGAGAGAATTTAAGGTGACATTAAGAAATGGAGAAAATAGAGAAAGATAGAAGGAGAATACATAGGGGAAACATGGGGGGGGATGGTGAGGGGGAGATGGTAAGTACAATTCAGTCCCTGATATTTAGTGATACTTGAGATATTCTATAGTACCTTAGACATCCGCGTGGAAATGGCAGATAAGATACAGGACATAAATGAGTTTTTCTGGACTTGCAGATGGAGATATCCGAGGGCATTTCAAAGGGGAATAGCTCCTTATGTATATATGGTTTAATTATGATTGGTGTATCTAGCCCGAAGAGGAAATCAGGGAGAAAGAAGGACTGATCTGAAAACACAAAAAATCACAAAAATGGCAAAAGCAAAGTAGAGAAAGAAAAAGAATAAAGACTTGACAGATCATATAAAAGGGAGAAAACGTGCTGAGAAGTAGAAAAGGGAGAAGTAAGGGATCTCTTGGGTTACATTAAACAAGCAGAAAACTGCAGTTCTGCTTATAAGTTTAAGCCACATACTCCACTAGCAAGGTACTAGCAGACATTCAGCACACAGGTCAGGTTAAACTTCAAAAATACCCATGTCCCACAAGTCCCAGAGTTCAGCACAGCTATAATTCTGCAATGTCAGATATACTCATCAGTGAGAATATTGAATCAGACTACAGAGGTACAGGTATGTGATTTTTGTTAAGGTTCTCACATTAATTTATTTTATACATAAAAAGCTAAACTTAAGTCCAGTCCATAGATGAAAAAGACTTGACCTTCCTGAGCATCTATAGCATCTATAGTACTACTGTATCTTGCAAGTGATCAGGTATTTGACCTTCTATACTATGTAGGTTACTCGTATCTGTTGGGCTCATTATGTCTTAACACATTAACTCTTCAATTTGTTATGGACAATATAGTACCCTAACAATAAAATATATGGAGGTCACTCCAAAAGTAATGCCTCCTATTTATTTCCATTGAAACTACAACAGATACAAAGAGCACAATAACACTATTTGATACAGTAAATTTGCAGCTACAAAATATTATTTTTCAGCATAGTCACCACCATTAGCTCTGCATTTTCACCAGAGATGAACAAGGGCACGCTTGTAACAATCTGCCCCAGTGGAGGTGCCCCAATGTCACTGTCACCACTGCTGAAATGCATCACCACCACCTCACTGCGCTCACATCCACTGTTTGTCAGATGCCATTTTGTCAGACTGCCCCTCTGCTGCCATCTGTCGCATGGCAACAAAATGGAATGGAATACTGGTGGGAAGGTTCACCTTATGGTACTGCCGTACCCACCAACATCCGCCTCTGACATCATGGGCCAACATAATAAAATAGGAGGCATTACTTTAGGATCATCCCTCATATTATTGTGAAGCAACAGGCACAGCTTTAATTACACACTCAGTGCCAGTGAACCTAGTATATTTCATCTATTCATATTCTTAGTTTGTCTTATTCATACCTATAGACTATCCCTACTTCAACTTCTTTATATCTTGGCATTCACCAGATACTAGCTTAGCAAGGCTAGATAAGATTTAATAATGTTTCACTCTTCCATTTAAAAAAAGGAGGGAAGGAGATTCTAAATGCTAATTATCAGTGACCTCAAATTATCTATCCTAGTATTAACTCCATACAAAATGCTGATGTACTGAAAGATAAAATATGAGTTTATTGCAACCTGTATATCTCACCAGGAAATTTCTCACCTCAGAAATTGTTCTGCTTGAGGCACTTTAGTAGACAGGATACTGTATTAAGCATCAAGAAAACGTGAATTTTCCACTGAGCAGGGACCTGACATGCAGCCTTGACTTCATGAACTTGCTCTTCTGCACTTTTGTCCATTGCACATCAGCTGAGGCAACTGCAAAGTGTCACGTAGTATATAGTGCCTGACAGAAGGATGGTCCCAGTTCCTGTGAGGCCTGTGGAAGCAGAAGCAATAGTGCTACGGGAAGGTTTCCAAATTATCTCACTGTATGATCCTCATTTAGCCAGATGAATAAGGAGGCTTATCTCACATTGTATGCCATAGATTATCTGAGCTGCCTGCATCTCTCGATCGATAGTGAAGTGTTATAGGTGCTCAGATAAGACTGGTGACTATTGCTGAGCATCATATTCTCCAGGCACGCAAGTGAAATGCACAACTTACTTGGTGAGGGGCCCTGTGAACCTGAGCTGAACCAAACCAAAAGCTGTTGACTTCCTATCACATTTTTCACACGGGGGTGGAGGGTGGAGGGTGGTAGGATTGTGAGAAGAAGGATATGGCTATACAGTTTCTATTTCAAAATAAACGAGAACCACCCACAGAGCTGGTGAAAAATCACTGTCACACGCAGTCATTTGATTCATGTGCTCAGCACCACCGTTAGGAGCAGAACCACTGCCTGGTAAAGCAGGGAAGTTTTTAAAAAGATTATCTTTCCCCTAATTAATTAAAATAATATTAATTCCTCTAAATTAAAGTGTCTTTTAAATACTATCAACATTTTAGATTTATTTTAAAAGGTTTTCCTTGGCACCAGACTATAAAAGGGGCAATATGTCTGCCACCACGCCACTGTGGAGAACAATAGCTAAATATCTGCGACAAAGAAGAACTGTCTAATTAGTCTTCATTTTTCAAAGAATAATTGCCTGTCAACTAGTTAAACCATCTTTCTGGAAACACATTTCCCAGGGCAGCAATTGAGATTACAGGTATGTTCATGTGGTTACTTGATAATATAAATCTTCTTCAAAAGCTGTCCTATTTCCATTGTTTTATAGAAAAATATATTTTCAGTGCTACTTTATATTTGAAGTACAGGCCATAAAATTAAGGAAAAATTATATTTAAAGAGCTTTCAAGGCTCCAGCAGCAACGCTGTACAACCGATGTACAGTAGTTCATTTCAAAAAACAAGGCCAATGGCTTATTTTATGTCACATGGTAAATGTTTCTGTTTTAAACTGTTTAGAACAGTTTAAAACATTGTTGTTAGTTTTTCAGAAGATGTAAAGCCCATATACTAACAGTGGCATGAATAGCGTGAGGTTGAAGAGAAAGGGATTAAATATTAATGTTGTCACTCCAGGTAGGGATAGAAGATATTTTTAGATATTCCTTTTCAAACGTGCTAAGAGAAATAATGAACCTATTATCAAATTCCACAGGGACTTTTCCTCAGTAAACTTATTCAGTCTGCAGTGGTACAGAGGTAAAAGTACGATAAAAAACATAAAGCATATTTTCAATAAATATTAGTATCTTTAACAAAGCTCACAGAAGATATTTTCCAATACCTCATTATGAATCATGCCTTCTTATTCTATCAGTAATTAGGCACTAGGGAAGGAAGAGATCTGAAAGTGGGATAAACAACTAAATTACAGATGCCATTTATTTGTTTTGTTCTATTTATGTGCCTAAAAATGAACCTGATATGATGTAATCAAGAAATTGCTGAGAACATATCAGAGAACTCTCTGCTTACTTATTTATTGAATGTTGGTTTTTATAGGACTTAGATTTGCATAACTCAGATCTTCATGTATTATAATTCGTATGCTGTGAATTACAGATCACTCACAGTGAATTTCTGCTTTTATTAAGGCCAGGGTTTTACAGCCTTCAAGTTTGCAAACTGAGGAAACTTGCATTGCGAACTTACCAGAACTATCAGCAATGTAGGTCTCTACTAAATATTTATTCACTTGTTACCACCCAGAGCACTATGACTGGCTACTAATGCTTGCTAGGATAAATGTTTTGTTTTGTTTTACCTTAGCAAAGAAAGGCTAATTACAACATTTGTCTTTCCAAAAAAAAATCTCTCCTAATTTTAGTATGCTTTTGAAGCTCAGAAATAATCACCATTCTCACAATTATGCATTAGGTGGCAAAACACTCTTCTTTTTGCCATCTGAAGTGACAGACACCATATGTGGGCTGTTGGGTTTTTTTTGTGTTGATTTGTGATTCATTACTGGAAATCTCCTAATGTCAGCCTCCAAGAATGTTTCTGTCATTTTATCTGTGAAGCAAGAATTCTGATTTTTTTTTTCAATTTTCAGTGTACAAAAGATACCACAGCTCCCTTCAGTACAGACAGTACACAAGGAAAAAAACTACAGTGAGTTTAATTAGTGATTATTCTACTATGAGATCTAGCACATTCATTCACTATTTTTGCTAAAATAATTATATATAGTTTTTCTTTATCTATGTAAATTTAACCTGTTTCAAAAATTTCAAAAAATACCCCTTGACGTATGTTGCAAATATATAGTATTGCCAAGTCCTTTAAACTGAAAACTATTTCTAGCAAAGAGTTTAATAGTTGTTTTTATTTGTTTATCATATTTAAGATAATTCAAAACTTAATTTCATAATAATGAGTTCTGTGAAGAAAATGTGAGTGGACTCAGTGAAATAAAGGTGGCCCTTAGTTAGCAACAGACAAAAATACCTTCTTTCCATTACCTCTAAAGTATTCACTATTGACTAATAAAACCATTAGCTCATAATCTGAATTCTCTTTTTTGGGTTTCCAGAGAGTATTACAGTATTATTGAGTAAACATGAGTCTATTTCAGATTTTTAATATCAGTGTTTTACAATTAATTTAATTTACCTCAAGATAAACGGATATGAAATTCACAAGCAAGCACCTTGTCCACAATTCTGACTTTTTTTTTTTTAGTTTCCAGGACAGTATTTTGGTCACCAATTGCCTTTCTCTCCCAATAAAAACTTGCAGAAAAACATGCTCAGTAGAATATCTCTCCCAGTCACCTGTTGCAGCTGATATTCAACACTAAGTTCCTGGCTCTGTCAAGACACTTCTCTCCTGTAACAGCTGTCTCAGAAAGATGTCTAAAAGAAGATCCTTCCTCTGCTCAGACTTTGCCACAGTCTTGTCTGTTTTCACTGAAATCAATCCAGACATCAGTATATAATGTTTGTTTAAATTTGAGTGGTCTTCCCATCAAGAAGGTTTTTTACTCTATAGTAACAGTCCTTTTTACCCCCCAGACGCCGGATTTGGTGAGGTTTTTGGGCTATTTTGAACTAAACAAGTCTTCTTCCACAGAGCAGCATAAAAGCGATCAGCTTTGCTTGGCAAAGCTTTCATCTTTAGAAGGCACATTGCTATCGAGAAGAAAAGTGGCACATGCAACCTGTGTCAAAGCTATTTCCTTCCCAGAGCTATAACTACAGCCACTCTATATTGCCAAATAAAATAGGTCACATTACCCAATATGTACAAAAAGATAAGAGAGGAAAAAAATTCCAAGGAATGCCTTATGAAGTCATCGGCAGAAGGTCCATTATTCCTTTGTAAGTGACAAAAACTTTTATGTAGTTTTGGGTTCTGTGAAGCATGCTAAATTAATTTACAAATTAATATGATGATGAGAATTGATGGTATAGTGAAAGCGGTGAAACTAATTTTCTCTTTCTGTTGAAAATATCACAGTTACATATAAAAAGATCATAGAATGATGGAATGGCTTGGGTTGTAAGGAACATTAAAGAATAGTTTGTTCCAAAACCCTGCCATGGGCAGGGCTGCCACCCACCAGATCAGGCTGCCCAGGGCCCCATCTGACCTGGCCTAGAACACCTCCAGGGATGGGGCATCCACAACTTCTTTGGGCAACCTCTTCCAGTGCCTCACCATCCTCTGAGTAAAAAATTTCCTACCATCAAACCTGCATCTCCCTCTTTGATTTTAAAACAATTCCTCCTTGTCCTATCACTATCAGACCACGTAAAACATTGGTCTCTCTCTTGTTTATAAGCTCCCTTCAAGTACTCAAAGCCCACAGTGAGGTCTTCCCAGAGCCGCCTTCTCTCCAGGCTGAGCAAGTCCAGCTCCCTCCACCTTTCTTCATAATAGAGGTGCTCCAGCCCGCTGACCATTTTCATGGCCCTCCTCTGAATTCACTCCAACAGCTCCACATATTTCTTGTGCTGGGGGCCCCAGACCTGGATGCAGTACTCCAGATGGGGCCTCACGAGGGCAGAGTAGAGGGTGACAATCACCTCCTTCTCCCTGCTGGCCACTCCTCTTCTGATGCAGCTCAGGATCTAGTTGGCCTTCCAAGCAGCAAGTGCACACTGTTGGCTTGTGTCACACTCTCCATCCACCAGAACCTCCAAGTCCTCCTCCCAGTCTGTACACATATCTGGAATTGCCCCAGCCTAAGTGCAGCACTGTGCACTTGACCTCGTTGAATCTCATTAGGTTCACATGGGCCTATTCAGCTTAGTGTCACTGGCAAACTTGCTGAGGGTGCATTCAATCCCACTCTCCAGGTTAATAAAGATGCTGAAGAGCACCACTCCCGAGACAGATCCCTGCGGGATAACACTCGTGACCTTTCTCGACCTAGACATAGAGCCATTGACCACAACCCTCTGGCTGTGACCATCCAACAACCAATTATGTATCCAACAAATTGTCCACCCCTCTAATCCGTATCTTTCCAATTTGGAGATAAGACGTTGCAGAACTCCTCAACTCCTCTCTATCTTTGTTGTACTCTTACTGGCTAATCTGTTACTGGAGACTTTGCCCTCCGTTTTCTTTTTCTGTGCTCATTCTTTCCACCTAACGAAATTCCTTCTAAAACTTATCAGGACTTATCAGAACTCTTGCCATTACAATTGGTAATTTCAAGGGTCTGTCATCACTGACATTACAATCTCCAAGCTTCGTTTATTTTAAGCAGTAATCAAGCACCTGGATTCCTTCATTATTTGTTTGTTTAAATGTCGTGTTACAGTTTTGTGTAGATGGATACCCCCTCATCAGGTTGTCAGCACAAAACTGAGTGAGGATTTTTCTGTGAAGCATATCATCAAATCAAAGAGTAAAATAGCATAGCTTTTAAAAAAAAAAATCTGTACTACTTATTCAGAAACTTCTCAATGAGTTCACTTTTCTAACTGGAATATGAAAGCATGTCAAAACTATATTATTTTTCTTTTCATTACGCGTTTACTTTTCCTCTTTCCAAAGTTCAACAGTTCTGGAAATGGCTCTTCATTTCTCTTTTCTTTCCTCTGGTTATTTCTTTTAAGAAAATGACAAACCTAAACATGTACTTTTCCCAGACAGAACTTTCCATTGGACTACGCTATTCTTCTGTGACTGAACTATCAGGAGCATGTATGTCCCTCTTGTATCAATTGTATCAATACAACTAGGTATGGACCATACTTACAGAGTGCAAGCTATAACCAGTTTGTCTGAGGACTGATTTTCAGGGCAGCATATTTTTTCAGACATGCTCTTATCACACGAAAGACATCAAAATTAAAGTCTCACCTCACAGTGACAGAACCTGAGAAAGGTCAGAGGGGTACCCTACACCTGCTGCTGCTCTCCAGCCGTATAAGTTGCCTTCATCTTGTGTGCCCAGCTACCCCCAGGAGACCTCCTGATGTTCAGCCGGTCTCCAGAGTGCAGTCACCAAGGTATCCTGGGTTACCAACCCAATCACAAGGCAATTGAGCTGGCAACAGTCATGCATTCAGATCAATATGATTCATAGTACCCAGATACTGTTGAGCCAGGAGTACAGGCCAGATTTTAAGAGATTAATGAAAGGAAACACCTAAAACAGTTCACTGCCTAGGCAGTGAAAACATCAATGCCTGGGTTCGGACAGCTCTGTGTCCCTCCAGTCCTCCCCATACCTCCTTGCAAAGACTTCTTGTCTCAATACACCTACTAGCTGGTGTGGATGAGGGCTGATGTCAAGTTATCCATGGACTGACAGGACAGGTAAAAGTCACTGGCCCTTCCCTCAGTAGTGAAGACCTCTCTCCTCTATAAATAGAGGTACCTGATGTAACCACACTTGTAGGAATAAACACACACAGGACCTCAGTTCTTCTCTGAAACATGAATACTGTCCAAAAGTTTGAAAATTAGTTACAAAGGGGGAAAAAAAACCTATAAAAAGACAGCTGTATGTGCTTTTTTTCTTTAGGAAATCAATCTAAAAATATTTCAGATATTCTATATATTCTACCTTTTTTAAAAAAATTAAAAAAAGGAAAGTAAAAAAAAGAAGACTGGATTTAGAAATACAACTACAATACAATTTTCCATGTCAATTGGGCTATTATTTTCTATCACAAACACAACAGTGACATCACTGACATTCTGCTTTAACTTTCAGTGACAGCATAATCTAGATAAGAGTGGGCAAGCAGATCAAACGAGTGGTTTTGCTGCAATGCAAACAGATTACAGCCTGCTTTTGTATAATTTTGAGGAGTATATCTCCCATGCATTAAAACATTGTCTGCAATGCTCAGGATGTCTCTTTGATGCCTAATAGCAAATCACCTCCATTCTGCAATTCTGCTGGAACCTAAACCTGAGATCTACTTTATCAAAGCAAAGTGCTTATTACTAGTTTGAAGTTAAGGTTATTGATTTAATTCTCAATGGAGACATTATAAATCCTCAGATAACAATTTTGTAGGTCATACAGGGCCCTTCTAAAGAAAAAATTCATAAGCTTGCAGAGTCCAGTTCTCTGAGTCCCGATCAGAGTCCAATTTTTAGAAACAATTGCTCAGGGAGGAGGAGACAACAATAAAGTGTGTCATCCCATTCAAAGGATGTGAAAAGGAAAATGAACGGGAAAAACATGAGAAGCACTGCAATCATCCGTTTCATCTGGGAGACAACACAGCTTACTATTATGCGTTCTATATAATAATAATAACAACAATGATCATGTTAACAATAAAAATGTAAAAAGAATGACTAAGTACTACAGAAGAAATGTTTAGGTGAATATGAGGATGAGATTGACAATGAATGTAAGAACCAGTAAAAAGTGGTTGCAAGGGAATTAATGAAAAGGAAAGCAAATAGGTGAGGAAATTGCTCTTTAGAGATGTTTCTATGCTCCTTTTATAGAATTAGCACAATCAAGATTTAAATCTAAGGTTTTTTTACATTTATTTCTATGCAAATTGCTAATACTTCAATTGGTGGAAAAAAATAAAATGCCTTCAGTGCTGGTGAAAGAGGAGAAAGAAACAGCACTTATTACAATAGGAACTTTTGTATTGCACCAAGTTCTGAATAAATTATCTCACCAGTGGGGCCCATGTTAGACTCATACAGCTACCAGTATAATTGAAAAGGTTTATCTTCCTACAAAGAAGACAACCTTCACTGCACTACTGTAAAGAGCACTTCTCACTATTTCATCTGGGTTCCTCTTGGCTGCTGTCCAGAAGATCATAGATGGCGGATGTGCTGCAGCATTCATTGGAACCTTTTCTTCAGGGACCAGTGGCACGTATGGTATTACCTTTGCACTGTGTACTTCAATGCACATTGCATTGGCATAACTTAGACAGGGAAAAGGTGTCTATTGCAAAATTGTTTTTATGATCCATTCAGTTCCTCAGAGGAACACCTTGTACTAGCCTCACATTGTTGCATCCATTTACATTTTTGCTTCTAGAATATAAGCTGTATCCATAACTGTGATATATTGTGCTAAATATATAAGTCTGCACTGGGGAATACATGCTTGCTCATAAGGTTCTCAGGAGATCTAAGAAACCAGTGCAGATATAGAGAACTAAGAACCATCATAATTAAAATAAAATAAACTTATCAGTTAAATCAGCTATTTCTTCTGGAGGCTGGGAACGAAAGACCATCATAGCCATTTCTATTTTTAATTCCCTGGGAGGCACTCTGATGCTGCAGTAAGAGAAGTACACAATATCTGAAGCAGGCAAATGAATTTTGTAGCTGAAATCTAAAATATTATTATCAGGTCCTCCGGAAGATTTAATATTAGTCCTGAGGGTGATACAGTGACGGGGACATGTCGCTTCATGATATAAACCCCATATATCTTCCTGTTTCTGTCCCTTTATCTCCCTTGCAACATGTACCCCTCCCACATGCTGGGGAGTGAGATGAAAAGGACTGCTAATCAGGGAGATTTTTGCCTGGAAGGGAAGACACGGGCTTTCTGCATTATCTCTGTAAAATGGATGATCTTTCCCTTTTCCTATACTAGTGACTAAGTGGGCACTACTGAATCCAGACATTAAAACATAAAAACATTAAAACTCCAGTCTTTAAGCATTTATCATAAATACTTGACGAATCAATGAAATTTAAATGTCCTGGGTTTTAAAAATAAATTAAATACATATATAAAAAGCAAGACGTTCCATGTCTTCAAAATCTACATGGGTTGCAAAATGAAACTTATCTAGCATATTTAAATTCTATACTCTGTCATCATTAGGATCCACATTTATCTCAACGTAAATAATGAGATCTGTTTTTGGTTTTTAGCTTCCAACTCTGTAAAAGTTTAGCTACACTGATTTTTAAAAGCAAACTTCACAGATATTTACATAGCACAAATCTGATAACTATAGAAACAGAGATATAACGGGTAAAATTTACTCATCGTATCCAACAGCATAATTAAATTGTCTGAAGATTATTTTTAATGCCACCTTTGACTGAAGATCATGCCTGTAAAAATCTGTTGAACTGAGCTAACATCTCAAAGAGGGAAAATGTTGTTTAGTCTTTACTATACATCAAATCCAGGATATAATTTCTGTATCCATGTTTTATCTTCATACAAAACCAGCAGAAGGAGCACAGAATAGGAGTAAACTTCATGAATTTTCTTTAGAATATACGGACAAACAAATCACAGCCAATATAGCCATTAGTACACTGACTGCATAGTGTTTGAAGAACTAAAATTAATCATTCTATTATATGATAAAGTACGCATGTGATGACAGAAAGGCCATTTTGCATAAGCCAGCAACATGGTGGAAAACACCAAGCAGCTAATTTCTTTTTTAAAGATAACAGGTGGAAATAAACTGTGAAATAATAATGTTTTTTATGGAAAATTAAGACAGAAATCCATTAAACAACTTGTATTTTGCCATTAATTAAGTATTTTTTAATTTGCATACCCATATGCAGACCTACATTGAGCATGCCTACAGTGAAATTCCTAAAAATTCTCATGGCTTAGCTACAAGCTGTCCACAAAACACACTGACATCCTAAAAGACACTTTTTTGGTAAAGAAAGTCATGGCTTTAAGAAACATTCACCCTTAATCAAACCACTGCTGAGATGACACTATATTTCATTACCTGAAGGGCTGAGCTCAAGATCTCTCTCTATTATTCACTGGTTTGCAGTATTAAACTCAACGTATTTGAAGTACAAACTATGACAGGCAATAACGGAGTGTGTTTAAACTACAAACTGAGACAGGCAGTAACCTCTCTCTAGTTGTCAGGGAAGCATTGTGCTTTTAGCAATCTTCAAACACTGGTGAGACAGATCAACACAACCCTATAAATCTAGTGAAGGCATCTTTCCCCATGTGACAGTGACAAGACAAATTTCAAACTGCAGTTACCATAAATTTAACGTTTGACAACTTTCATGTTAGGGCGCATAAACTAGCACACAGTCAGTTATAGGTCTCCTACTCAGACATCAGTGAAAAACAGGATAGCGGATACTCAGGAAGAAAGTAAAAATGCTGGAAACAGAAGTAACCCACAAAATATCTGTAAATATCTTTAAATATATGAATATCCAATATAATCAAATCTCTTTGTGCAGCCTTCCACTTAAAAGCTCAGAATGTCATGACCCACAAAAAGCATGAGAAAAAAGTTAATATAGGGGAAAATAAGCAACAACATTTGTGCATGTTTATTTGATGAATATTTAATGTTTTAATCCACAAGCAACTCTTGTTTTATTACTGGAAACATACACATGTTGTAATACTTAACTTTAAGCACTTCAGAAAGTGTTTGCAAAGCCTACTGCTGGGGCAGGGACTATGTCCAGCCAGATTGTTTGTTCCTCCAGTGTTTCTTCTTAGATCTGCATATAAGCAGTCCAAGTCATTACAGCAGGAACATCTAAATATCTGCTTTTCCAATCAAGGCCATAAACCTAGTCTGTAAATGTTAATAAGAACATAAATGAAACAATACTATAAAATAAAAAATTATAAAATTTAACATGAATAAACTCAGTGGGCGGTACTGGAAATGGCCTAAGTCCTTCATCTTTGTTTCATCTCACTGGGGGTTTGTTCATGCACAAGGATAAGATCCCCCCGAGCATTCTCTTCCCAAGACTGAGCAGTCCCAATTCCCTCAGCCTCTCCTCGCGCAGAAGATGCTCCAGTTCCTAAGGCATATCTGTGGCCCTGTGCTGGACTCACTCCAGTATGTCCATATCTTTCTTGCACTGAGGAGCCCAGGCCTGGTCAGAGCAGACTAGACCTGGCTGGAAAGAAAGGGGCTGGAGCTTCCCTTAGTTTTGAATTAAGTTATTTTGTTAAGTATAGGAAAATGTCACTTAAAAGCTAGCTAGGCAGATTTTGCTCCTGACAACAACCTGAAGTCCCAGTTACTTCTGCTGTGTTTATAATCCTACTATCTGTGATGATTAAGGGCTGGCAAAACTAATCTTGTGACACGTTGGAGACAGGTTGTAAGACCTTCAGACCTGGTATTGGAGGCATGATGGTGACAGGTTATACACAAAATAACTCCAGTGTTTTCTGTTTTTTAATTCCAGCAGGCTATTACACAGATACATTCATTCAGGAAATACCAAGAATCTGCGAAGCAATATTGTGACTTTCCTTAAAGTGTTTGCAACAATTATATATCTCTTTTGCTAAATTATCACAACTCTTACAGTATTCATAATATTGTTGCATCATTTTATGTCTGTCATAGTACTCTATGTTAAAACAGTTATCCTGACTTAAACATCTTATTAGCCAGATTCACACACTACTTGTCTACATCTGAGGACATTTTCTCAAAAGTAGTTCCACTGAAGTCAAAGATAGATGACACAGCTATAGAAAATAAGATGTACGCATCCTCTTTTGCCATACACTGCAAACATAGATCGATAACTCAAGATTAAATGTGTAGGACTAATGTACTACATGTACGGGTATCTAATGTACGGGTCAGAATTACTCAGTTCAGTACCCATCTAATGTATGGGTCAGAATTACTCAATTCAGTACCAATGATTTGGTAATTACGGCTAATTCAAAAGCACTCAGATGTAAACATGCACTTCTGTGGTGAGTCTACAACTAGCAATATTGACATAAGAAGGAAATATAGTAGGCAGTGGAAGCAGGGATGTGTGGCCTGGGAAGAACTCAGGGATGCCATCCAGTTGTGCAGAGATGGGATCAGGAAAGCCAAGGCACAGACAGACCTGAACTTGGCAAGGAATGTGAAAAATAACACGAAGAGTTTCTATAGGTCCATTGCTCAGAAAAGAAAGGCCAAGGAGAGTGTACCTCATTTAACAAATAAGAAGGGAGAACTGGCTACAACAGATGTGGAGAAGGCTGAGGTTCTCAAAAAGTTCTTTGCCTCAGTCTTCACTATCAGTCTGACTTCCCAGATCTCTCATGTCCCTGAACCTCTAGGTGGGGGTTGGGGGAGCAAAATTCCTCCCACTGTAAGCAAGTCTAAAATCACCTTATTAGACTGGAAGTGTACAGGTCTATGGGGCTGGACGACTTGAATCCCAGGGTCCTGAAGTAACTATCTGATGTAGTTGCCAAGCCACTCTCCATCATATTTGAAAAATCACGGCTGTCAGGTGAAGTCCCCAGTGACTGGAAAAAGGGAAACATCACTCCCACTTTTGAGAAAGGGAGAAAGGAAGACCCAGGGAAATACAAGCCAGTAGGCTTGGGAAGATGATGGAACAAATCCTCTTGGAAGCTATGCTAAAGCACATGCGAGACAAGGAGGTGATCTGAGACGGCCAGCATTGCTTCACCATGGCATATCGTGCCTGACCAATCCAGTGGACTTAGGCAAGGCCTTCAACATCTTCTGCACCACATCCTTCTCTGTAAATTGGAGAGATCTGGATTTGAAGGCTGGACTACTGAGTGGATAAAGAATTGGCTGGATGGTCGCAGCCAGAGGATTGTGGTCAACAGCTCTATGTCCAGGTGGAGGCCAGTGATGAGTGGTATCCCCTAAGGGTCTGTCTTGGGACCAGTGCTCTTCAATGTCTTTATCAATGACATAGACATTGATAAAGCCAGTTTGATGATGACACCAAGCTGAGTGGTGCAGTTGATACAATAAAAGGAAGGAATGCCATCTAAAGGGACTTGAACAAGCTTGAAAAGTGGGCCCATGGGAACCTAATGAGGTTCAACGAGGTCAAGTGGAAGGTGCTGCACTTGGGTCGGGGCAATCCCAGATATGTGTACAGACTGGAAGAACTCCTTGAGAGCAGCCCTGTGGAAAAGGACTTGGGGGTTCTGGTGGATGGAGAGCCTGACACAAGCCAACAGTGTGCACTTGCTGCTTGGAAGGCCAACTAGATCCTGAGCTGCATCAGAAGAGGAGTGGCCAGCAGGGAGAAGGAGGTGATTGTCACCCTCTACTCTGCCCTCGTGAGGCCCCATCTGGAGTACTGCATCCAGGTCTGGGGCCCCCAGCACAAGAAATATGTGGAGCTGTTGGAGTGAATTCAGAGGAGGGCCATGAAAATGGTCAGCGGGCTGGAGCACCTCTATTATGAAGAAAGGTGGAGGGAGCTGGACTTGCTCAGCCTGGAGAGAAGGCGGCTCTGGGAAGACCTCACTGTGGGCTTTGAGTACTTGAAGGGAGCTTATAAACAAGAGAGAGACCAATGTTTTACGTGGTCTGATAGTGATAGGACAAGGAGGAATTGTTTTAAAATCAAAGAGGGAGATGCAGGTTTGATGGTAGGAAATTTTTTACTCAGAGGATGGTGAGGCACTGGAACAGGTTGCCCAAAGAAGTTGTGGATGCCCCATCCCTGGAAGCGTTTCAGGCCAGGCTGGATGAGGCCCTGGGCAGCCTGATCTGGTGGGTGACAACCCTGCCCATGGCAGGGGGTTTGAACTAGATGAGCTTTGAGGCCCCTTACAACCCAAGGCATTTCATGATTCTATGATATACACTGTAAGTAGTTTGATCGCAGCTGATGAATTCTTCAGTTAACGATTTTTGGTATTTTAGGTAGGACACATATATCATGAGGCTGTACAAGGGTAAAAGAAGCTATTTGATCACTCTTACTCATTTATTCCAATAGAATTTACATTGGAATTTACCTTAGCAACTGACTTAATCTACTCAGCTTCTTTTACAAAACAACTAAACACACTTGACGTATTCATTGTATATGCTCCACTTAGTAGGCGGTTTACTTATCCTTCTGCATATCACACACTTAACCATTGACAGCTTAAGTCAATCAGCCTTTTCCCTAACTTGATTCCAATACAAATCCTATTAAAATGAACTGGAATAGCCATTTGAAAGGAATTTTGTAACTGTAAAGTCCCTCCTCTAAAATAAATTACAGAAGAATCTCAATTACCTGAAGGTCTCTTGGGACACCTGAAATCTTTGGATAAATAGGGTTACTTGGGTAGAGCTGGTTGGTTGCACTGATGCTGTGTACAGCCATATAGCTGTATAAGTGCACACCATGCACACAGCCACATGCCAAAACACTTCGCTTCTACAACTCTCCTTCTGGAGGAAAAGCAGGGACAGCAGCTTCACAAGAGGTACATTTGTTACAGTTGGAACTTGAAGCTTATTTTTTTTTTAGATGCCCTGGCAGAAGACTGCAAACACATATGACAATGGTTTGGGACTGAGATATTTTGTATTCCATGGGTATTCACAAATAAGAATGCCCTAGGGAAAGTTTGCTTTCTATCTTTCTCAGCTGCTTATCTACCCAGACTGCAGCCAGCTATGTTAGTACACAGCTAGAAAAACAACTCTAAGTATAAAGGCAGGTTTTCTTACGTACATAAACTCTTTCTTTCCCTTTCTTTGCCCTAGAAACTGAGAATTCCCTGCCTGTACTGCAAACTTCTTGGTTGGTCAGCAGAAAGCCTGCTAGAAAGCTACAAGTACTTGAAAAAGTCTGGGAGCACAAGTTTAAACAGGCTTTAGAAAAACTGCAACTTCTGCATTCCCTGAAATTTCTGTGTTCCTCATTTTTAGTTATTTTTACTTCATATTGCTCATTTACCCATTCCCACTCTCAATGGCAGCACATGACAAGCTCCCTAAGAACCTGTTAAAAACATAGGGCTTAGAGTTATTGAAGATATAGCACAGGGAAAGGCGTTGAATTGACAGAAAGAGTACTGAGGATACCCACTTATTGAAATGTGGGTTTGATGTTTTAAAAATAAACATTATTTTCACATACTTGTCAGCTTAGATAAAGAAAAGAGGAGGGGGAGAACATCAGCTGGCAGCCACGGGCAACGTTAGTAGGGCATTTCTGCAGTGCAGAGCCCATAGGCTGAGCACTGTGGAGTTGTTCTCAGTGGTGCCTGCAAACATTCATTTGGGGAAAACAAAAAGAATAAAAGGAGATAGAAAGTATCTCAATGATTACTCGCTTCTCTATTATCTCCTTCCAGAGACACTGTAGTTCAAAAGAAAGTGAAGCAGTCAACAACTGAGCAACTCCATTTGACTAAGTGAGCATAGTAATTGCTACAGACCGCTGACGTGTATTTTACTATGTTCCCTCCTTCAAATATATCATTGATTTTGTTATAGCATTAATATTTATTTAAATTTCACATTTATAATTGTCTTTTATTACAGGTTTTGTAGGTACACCAAAAATTGCAGATCTCCCATTTTTGACCAAAAAAATTTGGCGCACTGGATGATCAAACTTCCACCTCCCTCAACGAGCTCATTTCAAATAACGGACCTTAGCAGATTAATATCAATGAAGATAACAGCACTTGCTTTGCTAACCACTAGATAATCACTAAATATACAACAGTTCTAGCCCTTCTGCTCACACTACTAATATGCTTTCCTAACAAGCACACAGACGCTTAAAAAAAAAGAAGCGTTGAAGTGTAGGTTGATGTTCTGCTATAATCATTACATCATGTTCATGCAGGCAACAATATAAAAATAATCAGAATAAAACACCTATGCTGCTGACTATGTAAGAACTGCCTGGACACCCAGTGTAGCTTGTGTCTGCTTAAGCTGCACATCATCCTACTGAGGCTGGCCTGGAGCTCTCTCCAGTAGCTTCTCCATGGAAGCTTCGACTTTGTCTTCAGGCACAGCTGGCAAGCATCTAGAATGGGACTGCCTTTGAGCTTCCAACAATCATACCTGTGTTTCCTGTTTTTATCCAAGTCACCTACATCAACATATCATTAATTAAAAATACCTTTATTTTTCCCTCTATTTAAAGCAGTTCTTCCTGAATGACATATAAAAGTACAGAAATCTCTATAGCTCTCTGTTTTATTAACAAGTCACACCAGGACAGCAAAAGGCTGCATGCAGAGCTACACGGTACAAGAACATAGCATTACAATCCCTGATGTGTGTTCAGTGCTAGGCAGGCTCTACCTGAGGAGTGTTACTTTCTGAGGTATCGCGTTAATCTTCATGTATTATAACTGCTAACTCTTAACCTATGGTACTTTTTTATATTTCTGATTGTTTATACATAAGCGTGGGAGCGCATGTACCTGTGTACACATATGAAAATCACCTGGATTTAAAAAGGGAGGGGAGATACAGGGGGACTGTATGCCCTCATGAGTATACTGCATTGTGTTCGATGGCAGCTAAGCTTACAGATTTGGTTCACTTTTTCACTGCTTTTTATGCCACCTATTGGACAGAACTGAGTCTTAGGACTGATTTTTGTTCAGGGAAGGAAGATGAGATTTATGATAGAAAGCACTGAGCTGACAGTACAAGCATCAAGTCCATTGACATTTTTGCGGCCCACTCTGTTCCATATCTATTTAACACACTTATTGGGTCCTACTGACAATTTCTAATCTGAACAGTATTTCTCAAACCCTTTAGGTCTGAGAATTAGTATTACTCCCCTTTTTTTTAAAGGTGCGTATAAAGAGGCACAAATAATTTAAACTATTTGCCCAGAACCACAGAGGGAGCTCTTGCTCCCTTACAGTTTGAAGTCTGAGCTACAAAGCTCTGGAGTACTGCATCCAGTTCTGGGCTCCCTAGTATAAAAAGAGAGGGACCTCTTGGAAAGAGTCCAGCGAAGGGCCACAAAGATGATAAAGGGGGTGGAGCATCTCCCTTATGAGGAGAGGCTCAGTAATCTGGGTCTGTTCAGCCTTGACAAAAGGCTGAGAGGGGATCTTACCAATGTCTACAAATATCTAAAGTGCAGGAGGCAAATGGACATGGGCAATCCCTTTTCTGTGGTCTGTGGGGACAGGACAAGTGGAAATGGCCTAAAACTGGAGCATAGGAAGTTCTGCACCAACATGCGGAAGAACTTCTTCACGGTGCGGGTGATGGAGCACTGGAAGAGGCTGCCCAGGGAGGCTGTGCAGTATTCTTCCCTGGAGATATTCAAGACCCGCCTGGACGCCTACCTGTGCAACCTGCTGTAGGGAACCTGCTCTGGCAGGGGGGTTGGACTCGATGATCTCTAGAGGTCCCTTCCAACCTCTACAATTCTGTGATTCTGTGATTCTGTGATCAATAAATCCTGAGCTCTTAACTCACTGACAACAAACAAGCAAAGGAGGGCAGAGTGTGGGAGGCAGCGGTGTGATGTGGGGCTGCACACAACACTAACAAGCACAGGAACGCCAACGAGGGTACATCAGGCCAGGCTGACCACATCTATTCTAGCTCAGCTCCCTGTCATACGCGTCAGGGCTTCACCACTGGAGGGAAGTTCTAATGGTAAGGCAGGATAAAACCTCTGTAACCACTGAAATCAAGGTAGCTGCACAATAATATGGGGCAAGACAATGACGACACTGAAGCATCCTTCTGAGTGCATGTCCTGAAATTTACAAAAGAACATTTCTGAACACTTCTGAGAAAAACTGCGTTCAGCACAATAACTTTGCTACTTTCATCCTGCTACATACAGCTGGTGCAGCAAACACAGATTAGGGCCATTACATGCAAAGGAAACAAACAGCTTCATAAAAGACAAGGCTGCTGTGCTGCAGCTTGTGCTTCGTTTTAATGATGTTGGGCCTGGTGACTGAGAGGAGAGGTCTCCTTTGCCCCAGGAAACCACACTGGGACTTCCAGCAGGAAAAGATACCAACCTTTAGATATCAATATGGAATCAGATTGAAAAGGTGTTTAGTTAAAGCAATATAAGGTCACCTAATGGCATTTGCTGTTGGCTCTGGGAAGAGAAGCCACAAGGCTGTATGGCTCAGACTCCTTGGTATAAGATAAAAGGCTTCTGTCTGCCTGAGGATATAAACTTGTTCCCTTTTAATACTGTAAATATATGCTTTCTGGCTCCCTTCAAGATTTAGAAAGTTTCTAATGAAGAAGCTGAGGAATTTGATACTCCTCCCTTGGGCTGTGGAGAGCACTTGCTCCCCCCACCATCACATATGTCACCTTCAGCGACACTTAGTAAAACCTCCTAAGTGCAGCTTAAATACAAAACTGCGATAAGCACTGACAGCATAAATCAAGCCAGACAGAGACTTTGTGCTAAAATCCAGCAGAGGTTTCTGTAGCTACCTCAGGCAGCCATTCCCAAAAAAATTCCTGAGTTCCTGGTTCTCAGAAGAGTGGAGAGTCAAGAGAAGGATCAGGTTTGACATTTCTAATTTAGGAGCAGGAGATTTACAAATAAGACCTGTGTTGATTGTTCTGTTTGGAGGCTGTGCTGGGATTTTTTTTCCTCTTTCCTTGTTTACGCTTCATGAAGTCAATGTGGCCAGTAGCTTTGCTATGCATGTCTGTGATGTTTCAGGTGGATGAACAGACTGTAAGTAGATGAAAATCTGTGGAAGGAAATGTGCAAACTTTATAGCTGTAAAAACCTGTTACAATGCACCAAAACTGCCTATACTTTTTTTGAATGAAAGATAGTGTTTAAAACTGAAACTAGTTTACATCTGTGTAAGGGAAACACTAGGTCACAGCCTGAATCAGTGATTGAGCACCTGGTGAAGGGTGGTGGCTAGCCTATGGAGCACCTGTGCCCCCCTCCATGTGACCAGGAGAGGTGGACTCAGGGTGGGGCTACCCTGGGCTCATTTAAGATTTTCCGAGAGGAAAAGATCTCTCACATGGGATTTAGCAGTTCCTAGTCTTGGTGGGAGATTGCTATCAAGTAAGTATGAAACCTTTGTTTGCAACCATTAAACCATTTAATGTTTTATCTGGGATTGCTGGAAGTCTATCTGAAGCAATCTTATTTCTTTGGTTGCGCCACAATCTGGTAGTTCCAAGTGGTCCCATTTGTACATAACTTGGTGTTCTGATCATTGGCCTGTTTCAGTGCCTGGCTGAACTGTAACAGTCAACAATATAACTCAACTTCAGTGAGTTCACTGTTGGTCAACTTCTGATTCATACACACTGATGATGTCAATTATTTTAACGGCTCACACTCTTAATCAGCAGAAGTTTTGCTGAATCTAGCAGTTGTCACTGATAACATTTAGGTACTTGCCTTTCCTCATTTCTATCCTTTTTCATAGACAAGGCATTCTAATAGCTTTTAAATTATCCCATTCCCGCCATCTTCATTATAGCTTCTTCATTAACAACAGTCTACCAGCTTAAATAGACTGTACCAAATAGAAGCCTTTGATATTCTCCTAACTTCAATTTACAGTTTCTCTTCTCTTCCTTCTTCTCACAGAGGAACATCATGTTTTGAGCTGCCTTCCATTTACTACTTACATCTTTTCACTGCTGTTTAAAATGATCTCCAAGCTATGCATCATCTTAGGTCAGAGTGGTGCAGTGAGGCAGATGCAACAGGGCTCTGTGACTGCACAAAATCAGCTACAGTGCTGAGCCAGTCAATAAAAGCAGTAAAAAAAAAAAATGCTGTATAACAACCGTCTGCCAGACTGATTACAGCAACGGAGAACGCTAATGTCCTTAATTAAATACGTTTAACAGCACCCAAAGCTATTTCTCACTTTCAGTGTCAGGCTGTATGTGCCTTCAGCACAGGCTGTGACAGTCTGCAGCATAATAACAGAGATAGAGAAAGCCCTGGTCCAAACAGGAGGCGAATGGAGGAAGAGCTATCCAGCCACTCAGCTGTAGAGCACAGACATCAATACAAGTATACGTACAAGGGGAATAAAGCCTCCTTATTGCCGCTGGCAAATCCATGTCTAGTTAGAACTTGGATTTTCTCAATAAAATCAACACAGCTCATTCATATGGCCTGTAGTCCACATATGTTCCATGCATTTAACCTGTCATGACTAAGAGCGGACACTTGTGATACTTGCTCATCTTCCAAAAATTGCTACAATACATCTGAAGTCATGAAATAAGACAACTGCTATTAGTCAAACGTACCTGTAAAACCTACAGGCTTTTTTTCTATAATGATTATTTGCACTTTATTAACCTGCAAGCTAGTTCTGCTGTAATATAATCTGCCCATAACATTTGCTTTTATATATTGGAGTATTCCTATATTCAGAGAATTCTGCATTTTGGGTTTAAGCATTAATACACCTCTCAGATGAGTAAGTCTGGAGCTTCAGTGACTCCAACTGTGTGAGTCAGAAACACAAACTTGGCTCTTCTGAATTTGTTGAGTTTGTTCCATGGAGTCAAAAAGGATTTGATTGTGATTCCACTGAAAAAGACATCAAAACAGTTATTTTCTTAAAAACGCTTTCCATTTATCCTTCAAATGTGGTAATAGATAGCTTTTTCTTCCAGATTAGGTGACAGATTGTAAAGCTGCTGTACAATTGATGCACTGACCCCTCCAACAGCATAGGAAGTTGTCTGTTTAAGGCTTTGGGATTTGCAATAGCTCTAAGGCAACATTCATATTCTTATAACCCAGAAAGAGGAAAATAGTGTTTGTACAATAATGTTACTCCTCCACACATCTAGATCATCTCCTGTTTCTCTTTCATGACTATTTGTACTTGGATAATATATGAACAGATTCTGACTTTCTAAGGAGTTTGAGTGGGATGCCATTTTCCCTGAAGTTTCATCAAAATAAATGAATCTACTGGAGAACTACGTGCTAAAGAACAGGAGTTACTCAAGCCTGCTTTCATCTGTCATTCACATTTTATGAAACCAGAAGCAAAAATTCTACAGGAATCACTGAGAAGAACAGAACACCTCTACAACAGGTACAGAACTTGCCTTTTCTGTTCATTTTCAATTCTGCATAGGTTTGGTTATTTTAGCTGCAGTTGTGGAGATAGAGAACGCAGAGTAGATAGGTATAACTTATCATAATATCTTTGATTGCAAAATCAATTTATTCAGTCGATCAACAATTTCTCTTGAAAATTGAGTTTGACTCAGGTTTATCCTTAGGTTTTATATACTACCAGTGCAATAAAACTGGGGTGAACACTGGGGTGCTTCACAAAGAGGTGATAGAGAGTAAGGATGCCTGTTGCTAAATATGTGTCTCAAGCAATAGAACAGAGGGATTAATTACCTATTCTGAAGAAAGAACAGGAAAAGGGGACTGTTGTGATGTAATTGTAATGTAGTAAATTTTGATATTTTTGTTCAGTTTAGATGAGATTAATCTCACCTAAATTTGGTACTCTATAACTTAGTTATTCAGTTACTCAGTTTTGAGAGCCTTTAAAATACAACTCATGGTCTATGGTAAGTAGTGTTAATTATTCTTTGGAGGAGCCTTTCTTCTTCTATTGGCTATAAGGGAAGAGCTAAATGAGTAATATCTGTATAGTTAAAGTTGGTTGAGATGACTCACAACCTATTAGATGCTTAAAGGCTGAACAACTATAATTAAGAGCAGTCTTGTCATTCTTATATACAGAAATACTGAAAGCACTGAAGAATTGCAGATGCCATCTTTCTATTTAAAAAGACTAGAAAGGATGACCTAGCAAAATATAAACTAGTTAGTCTGACATGATTCTCAAGTAAAACAGTTAACAAAAAATTCAACTACCAAATAACATTACAATATGTAATTACACTGCTCTAAATGCAATAACAGCGAGTCAAAATGGGAATTTAAAGACCAGTGGTCTTGTCATGCAAACTTGTTTCTTTTTTTCTATGATACATTCACACAGCTGATCAAAAAGGATGATATTTTCCAGGTTTCCACAAACATTATTTATTACCATATGATTCTGCAAATAAAAATCCTCTCACTTTAGGTGCAACCACAAGATTGTTATTATCATTTATTTGACCTGTGCATATCATTGACTCTTATAAAGAGTCTGCCTCTAAAGTCCATACATGAGCATTACCATTCCTTAATAGAACAAAGCCAGAACAATCCTGCTATTCTGGGAGTAAACACAGCCACTAATCTCAATACTAAGTCTCCTACTCATGCTAGATTGAATCTTGATCATGAACTCAGAACAAAATAATGACTAATTTGTAGGTGGATTTTTCCCCCCACTAAGGATAAAGGTTGAACTATACCATACGCAGGAACAGTAGTAGGCATGAGTTGCTGATCCCCATCAGCCACTTGTTTGATTGCTTCCTCAGTCCAAAATAACTTTTCTCATTGGTAACTCTTTTGAATGTACCAAACAACTCTATCATAAACAGTGAAGGAAATAGATATTTTATTGCACACCTCAGCTCACTGACTACATTCTTTCCCAAGTATCCTTGTGTGCTCTGCTTTTCCTTCCATAAGCTGCTATATATGTTGTTCCTAGTCCTTCTTTGTCCATGTCGTCCTTACTTAGCCTATCCTACAGAATACTTGGCCTATCAAGAACTGGCACATCTGTAAGGAACATTCAAATTGTCATGTTGATTCTGTCAAAATAACTGATTAAATGTACACCATTTACTTGTCCTGGTGCTCTCATTTTAGCCTTAGTCAAATGGAAATACTTTACAGTACTCCCATTCACACAATAATCTTCATGTCGTTTTTTTTTCTCATTGCATTTTTTTAACAGGCAGCTGGCATTCTGTTCTCTTTTTGTTCTCATTAAAATGTATTAGATGAATGGATTAATTGTGTGCCAGTGTGTAGTCTCTTAAGATCTTTGTAGAAGAATCAGCCAAAATGTCTTTGAACAAGGAGGGGTAAGCTGTTGTTGGGTATTATAGGTTTTTTTTTTTTTTTAACTTTTACTATAACTTAACTGTAACTTATAACTTTAACTTATAACTTTACTATAACTTAATATAACTATTATATTTTTTTTTATAACTTCATTTCTGAAGAATGTAAGTTACAAAATAATGAGCATTTTCCCCCAAGCGACATCTCCTTGAGGGCCATCTCACATCTGGCTGTCACACTCACCTCGCATTATTCCAGACGATATGACTGTGCAGCTGGTGGCAGCATGTTACACAGGGAATCTGGGGAAAGAAACACTTAATCTGCGTGTGACAGCCTGCTTTCTCCTGCCCCTAACTTCCTCCTTTGGCTTGGCCATGACACTGGGTACACTTAAGCAAAGCTTTTCCCATCCCTTAGATCCAAAGTATATGCGCCATAGAAAGGAACACGAGTCTAATATAAAAACACAGAGGCACACTTGTAGGTTCTGCAAATTTGTTTGCCAAAGACTTTGGACTGAGGAAATAAATTTTTAAAAATCTTCTTTTTCTTTGTTTATTTGCTTGTTTGGTTTTGGTTTTGAATTTAGAAGCTTAACTAAGCTTTTTTCCTAAAGGAAAATATAAAAAGTGCGCTCATGGAAATGCAGACTTGGGAAAACTGGCAAGTAAGAGCCTAGCACATACTAAAATCCTAGTTTCAGTGACAACTGTTGGGAGCTTTATCAAACTGAAGAAAAAATGCTGAAGGCAAAGGAGAGAAAAGCACTTTTTTTTCCATTTTTCTTCCTCATTTCTTCTGAAGGTAGGCATCCTAGTTGGAGTTAAGCCTTAGCACACTGTTACTTTTGGATAAAGCAAGGCAAAGCTTATACCTAAATTGGAGCTTATGTCTAAAAACTGTGAAGGAAAGTCTTTGCTTTGGATTTGTATAAATTTAGTGCTTAAAAAGAACATCTATTCCTGCACATCTCAGGGAAGTAATTTTCTATACAGGCTTGTGCCAGAGGCATAAGCAATTTTAAAACTTTGAAATAAATATGTGATGATCCTGTTTAGGAGCCAGCATGTACTATGACTTGCCTAACAGATGATTGTTTTTTGTTTTCTTGCCAAAATCTCTGATCAGGTTGCTTCCAAGCAAGCTCCCAAGCTTCTCTGTCAAGAACTACCACGTGTCTAATTCTTGAAAGACATTCAGACCTTGCAGTCACATTGGTGTGTCATCACCTTGGAGTCTACATGGCTGTAAACTGTCCACATAGGACAGTGGGCACCCTGGAACAGGTATAAATGTCGCTTTAATGGCCTCAGAATTTGCTGTACAGCTTACCAACGAAGAAAAATAACTGCCTGTTGCAAGACAAAGTTGAGAACTTACCATGGGAGTTTAGGTGAGGCAGATACCTCAGAAGGAGAACTCAAACAAGGCAGTGCGTTGCTCAGAGATCTTCCTTCACCAGCAGCAAGAAATGGTGTTCACCAGACAAATGTCTGAAATCATGCAGCTTTTCAGGTTTCAGTGAAGAAGTCCCCACTTCTCCCTGCTCTCTCATGCAGCTCTAAACAGCAGTCAGCTCTGAGGCTGCATGGATGCATCCCATCAACGCTGGCCCTGAGCCGACTCAGCCACACCCTGGGGCTCAGAGGTGCACTCGGGACCCTGACAGTGCAGTAATGAAGAATGCTCCTTTTCACCTCTCCTTTCATACAGAAGTGCGTCAGTTTTGCACCCTGCTCTCAATACCCATGTCCTTCACTGCATACAGTGCCTTGCTTTCCAGCTGCCAGTTTCACAGGGATGCTGAAACTGAAGCAGTCCCAGCAAAAAGGACAATGCCCTCTGTCTGTGTGCTCCCAGAGCAGAGGATAAGATGCTCCCTGACAGGCAGCAAGGGTTGAGTCAGATGTCAGCACTCAGAGGAAAAGCAAGAAGTGAGGACGAGTAAGGGAGGTAAAGTTCCTTCCGGTCCGTTGTGGATCATGTCTGGACTGCGTTCTCTAAGATTAGCTGGCCTCGGTGATGTGGTTCACAATTCCACAAAATATGGAAGATGTAAATAGGAATTTCATAAAGAGAAGCAACATCCCACTATGATCCTAATCTCTGCAATGTGGCAGACGCAATGTGTATATTGGGAAGGAGTGATATCATATTTTGTCTTAATTAACACTGTCTCCAGTAATAAGTAAATGGGAAAAGTGCTCTTCTTAATGGCTTAACAGCCAGAAAGAATTCCACTCCTACTCACATCATCTATGGTAGAAAGCCTGTGTTAAGTTGTGTCATTGTATTTTGACATGTAAGGAATAAATTATACCTTATCCTTATTATGAATGCTGGATTCTGTGATATTCTGCTGCTACTTTTCCCTGAATGTGGATTTTCAGTTTTGCTGAAAATATCCTGAGGTAGTTAACCAATGATAAATAGTGAAATTGTTCCACTGACATTCTGCAACTGCCAAACCTCATCAATCCCAGTCCCGGTCCCGCACCCACCGCTCAGCGGCAGCAGCGGGTCAGTGCGCCATGGCCCTGTGTGAGGTGCAGCCCGGGGGGAGGCACGGGGCAGGGCTCGCTCTGCTTCTCCCCCGCCACACGCGCTCGGTCGCGTCGCAGCCCGCGTGCCCTGCACGTGGCACGCGCTTGTGCTGCTGCCTGAGCGAAATGCAGTGAGTGCCCACAGTGATATTTGAGCCTGCCTAATGGCATCTCAAAACAGAACCCAAAAAAGGAAAAAAATCGTGGATGAAGGAAGAGTGTCTGGACAGATGAGTACTTTCTTGTCAAGACAAATAATGTGGCACTGTGCTTAATTTGTAAGGAAGTTGTGTCACTTTTCAAAGATTATAATGTGAAAAGACACTACTGTCTTACTCTCTTTACTAGACTTCTATAAGCCCTGTCTTAACAGAGAAAAACATCCCTTGCTTCACAATCACGCCTTATTCACATCATTGCTTTTAGCCAGTGCACACATTTGTGAACAACTGTTTTCAAGGATGAAGCATAGGAAGAGCCCTGTTCCCTCAAAAATCTCTGATGAGCACCTTAAGAATTCATGAAGAATTGCAATGACCTCCATCAACCCAGACATTAACACATTAGTTTCACAAAAACAAGGTCAAATATCCCACTAGCTTTATGTTTTCATTGCTCACTTTTTTTTTTTAGTGTTTTAATAAAAATATGGGGAAAAAAGTTTTGTTACTATAAACATTAACTATCTTATATATTTTATATGTGGCCAGAGACCATTCCTCTGCACTCAGTGTGGCCCAGACAAGCCAAAAGGCTGGACACCCATGGTCTACACAAATGACCAGAGGGATCAAATCATTGGATAACTGAATAAATATATTAACAAAGCAAGGTAACGTATAGCCAGCAGTTATTTGTTTATTTGTTGAGAATAGGTGAGAATTGTTCTTATGCAACAATTTGTGATTAAAAAGAGAGAAGAAGAATTATTTGTATTTATTTGGGGTTAGGGTTAGGGTCTAAACTTGTCACCTCAGGAGTGTCCCTGACTGAACAATGAGAGATCTACTGGAGTACACCACAGCTCCCATCTGGCATCAGGCCTCTGTTACTTTCCAAATGGGTGAATTAATAGAAGGAAACCTTCCAAAGGGATATGAGGAAGGAAGCTAGAAAAATAATACAAAAAAAAAAAACACTTTTATGCAAAATGATTTACACAGAGTGCAAGTAAAATTCTTCTTTATCTACTCACGATACGTTTGCTAATCTGCCATGATAGTAAAAAGGCAAAATAGAGACTGTACGTGTGAAAATAGTAAGATAGATGATAACTAAATATAAATGTTGAGCTGCTATGATCACTGTGTAACTCCCAGTAGAGTAAGTGCACTATTGAACTTACCTGCTCTTCTAGCAGGTCAACCACAAACCTCTGCTGATTCACAACTGAAAAACAGAAATTGGCTGTGGAATTTTAGCCTTTGGAAACTGATCGGGAAGATAACTGCAGGATGCCTGCACAGATGGACTGGGACTGAGTGTGGCAGTTGTACCTGTAGAAGGCAGTGCTGCCGCGAGCAGGAGCAAACACGGCTGTGCCACTCCAGATAGGAGCAGAGTGCCTCGCCCACATGCAGTCTGGAAAGTGACACCGAAAATCTTACCTCTGTCTGCACCCCCGTAAGTGGGTCTTCCTATTTCTTTACCTAAAGAGAACAGGGAAAAGCTCACTACATCCTCAGAAAAACAGTCCCGTCCCGACTCAGCTCATGCCAGCAGGACATGCAGTCAGGGCCTTTTGTGCAAGGTGACAGCACAGCATCAGCCACAGCTGCAGGTTCCCAGCTGGCACAGCAGGGCTTCAAGGGCCAGGAAAAGACCTCATGTGCACAGCAGGGCTTCACGGGCCAGGAAAGGAGCTCCTGCACACAGCAGGGCTTCACAGTGCTCCAGCAGATGGGGATTAGCATGCTTTAGCCTCAGCCCCCTCTTATCAAATGGGACATATGCATGGACTGTAAATAAAAGAATTCACCAGGGAAATTACTTTCTGTGTCACTAGGTTTTCTACAGTCCCTCTTTCCAGTGGCCTGAAAAGACTGGTACTGAGCAAACAGGCAAAAATAATTAAACTCTGTGCCCTCCTGATTGATTGGCTGTGACCATCCTCCTTTTTCCCCAGCTAAGAGGAACAGGCTTGTGAAACGACTTTCTCAGTTTACTGCTGGCTGCTGCAGGGAAAATGATGAGAGCTACTGATGCAGAAAGATCTTAAAATTAATGATCTGAGATCTTCAAGAAGCTAAGCCAAGGGGTCAGTGGTGCGATATGAGCCCTTAGCACATGTCCAGTGAAAATGACCTGCTCAGGGACAGAGCTCGGCATCCCACCAGTAACAGTCTGTTCTGGCAGGACTTAACCCTTGGCCATAAATTATTTTGCATGCAGAAAATCTGTTGCAATGCTAAAATGAAACAGTTTGAACAAACACAGACTCACACTTCTAGTGATCCAGCTGCATCGCTTTGTAGACATTCACAGATAACGTGATGCACGTCTTCACCTGTGCACCTTTTAACGTTACTTACTGAAGTGGGGGTGGAACTGGTTCCAAAGTTATGTTATAAATAATCCTCTCAAGATGCCACAGAACATTTTGTATTCAAAAAAAATTTGTTCCAAACATTCTGAAGATTTTGACCAAGGAGTCATATAAAAGGCTGGAAAGTATGAGGGCTGCCGTGAAAGTAATGCCTCCTATTTTATGATGTTCGCTCACAGCGTCAGAGGTGGATGTTGGTGGTATGGTAGCAGAGGTTGAACCTTCCCACCAATATTCCATTACATTTTGTTGCCGTGAGACAGACGGCAGCAGAGGGGCAGTGTGACACAATGGTGTCTGACATGGGAGTGCAGATGAAGCGAAGGTGTGGGATTCAATTCCTCCATGTGGAAAAAACGGCACCCACTGACATCCATCAATGTTCGCTGAATGTTTATGGAGGCCAAAGAGTGGATGTGAGCACAGTGATGCAGTGGGTGGTATGTTTCAGTGACAACACCATCACAGAAGCTGTGAAGCAGGGGGTCACCTCTGCTGGGGCAGACTTCTATGAGCACAGCATGCAGGCTCTTGTTCATTGCTGGGGAAAATGCATAGCTATTGGTGGTGACTATGTTGAAAAACAGTGTTTTGTAGCTGAGAATTTGCTCTGTCAAATGGTGTTATTGTACTCTGTACCGGTTTCCATTAGTTTCCATGGCAATAAATACAAGGCATTACTTTCAGAGTGACCCACATATTTTATCATAATTGTTTCATGTGAAAGTTGATTTTCACTGATGGTTATGTGCTATGCCATAGGCTGATCAGGTATATGTTGTCTTAACCATAAAACCAACAATGATAGCTCCCTCCATTCTTCCAGTATAGCCTTGGCAGCTCACACAAATCTTTTGCACCCAGTTTTTATCTAGCAGGCAAAAAAGATCAGTGGCCATGCAGACTGCTGCAATGCCAGAAGGATTTCACTTGGTGATGTCCCACATCTCACAGGCAGTGATGGCATTAAGGGGGTTTTGGAAGGCAAGGAACATTTTTTACTACATAAAAAAAAAGAGGTAAATGGAGCTTTGTGTATGTTCACAAGTATTTCTGCTTTCTGGAAGCAGAAGGGTAAGCAGGGCAAGCCAGACGCTTAGCCTTGACCAAGGAGACTGTTCTGAAAAAACACCATAGCATTATCAATAAAATCTTTCTTGAGGACAAACACAAGCAGCCTGTTGAAAAGACTCACAATAGCCGTCAGGTTCCTGGGATTCATTGCACACCCATCTGGTTTCACTCGGAGCTGCTAGGTGCAGAGAGCCTTGATGGGTGATATTATTCTAAGATGGGTATGTTATTTGTGATCAGCAAGGCACTTCAACTACACTGCTTTGGCTTATATATAAGAAAAAACACTTATTTCTCTCCCCATTGCCCTCCATATGGAACAAGAATAAAAGTTACTTTTTTCTGGATTTAATCCTTGGTGGGTGAGAACTATTACAATTGCAACACAGGAATCTTATGGCTTTTGTTTTCTGCATAAACGAAGAAGACAGATTTTTCCTAAGGAGCCTACAACTACAATTCCTCTGAAAACAAGCAAAGTTTGTTTCCCAAAGCTAGTTATACATTTTACATAGCCTAACACTTCATATATATGCATGCTTATTCAACTATATATGTGCATATGTATGTATACAAACAAAGCCACAAATACTGCAAAGCATTTAGAGAAGACCACTATCACTTGAAATATATAGCAACATGCAAAGAAGCTCAAGTCTTTGTAAGTGAGAAGAAAATGACTGATTTGTGATTATTCCCTTAAAAACCTTGCTAATAGAAACTAACCAGACAAAGAAGTAAATACACGGCGTAACAGTGGTACCCAGAGACGGAACGAAGAAATACACATGATCATTTCACATAATTTAAAAATTATTCTTCTTAGACTATTAATATTTTCATTACTAAAAGTAATTCTTTTATTAGTTCATGTAAAATTCATACCTTATGTTTGCTTTATTTCTCTACAATAAAATTATACTGATATCTGCTAACAGAATACATTGATAATAAAAATTAATACTTCTAAAAACCAAACGCTACAAAACAAATTTAACCTATGCTTTCCAATCTTTACATTGCATGGGCGAATATTTGCTTATGTGTCTTTCAATTATGTTAAAAATGTGATGCCCAGGTGCAATCCTGCATTTTAGGGGGATATTAAACTATCTTTCATTAGACACCTTAGTTCTCCTAATAATGACTAGGAGGCTAATAAAAGCTTAAATGTCTGTTTTTCATATAGTTATGGGTCAGGCTTGTGTAAAGAAAAAAACGTAGGAAATTACTAGAATTGTGTAATAGCAGTGCAACACTCAATGCCTTTTGCATCGAGATCTGTAGAGACAGTGCAAGCCAGTTTGCTATTTAAAGATGTGATGAGAAACAAGTGGTTATAACAACTGTCAGGATGGGAAAAAGTGGTAACAAAGAGCTAACTGCATTCAGCACGCTATTCCGCTATTCAATACCAACAAACCCTCCTCCTCATCACCCACAAAAAGAAAAAAACCAACCCACCATCAGAAAAAAAACACCAAAACCACAGAGTAATTGGCTAGCTCCATGGATACCAGGTGTAGCCAGTCAAGCACCAGTCATAGAGGAAGGGTTATCTTATCCTTCCTCTGTAAAACCTCTATAAACTTAACCTCTATAAAAATTAATTTAAAAAGCCTCACTTCAACAGAATAATTTGCCACTTTATGTCACTGTTACAGCTACCTGGCAGTTTCTCAGCTTCTCTCAGATGCTTAAAGGACCATTATCACAGTCAATGGCAATAAATGAAGAATGAAGCTTAAGCTGCTACACTGCTCAATTATTAAATGAGCCTCCTACTTTTATTTGATGAACTTAAAATTTTTTACTAAGCACTCTGAAAATTATTTGTAAGGGAAGATCATCTTAAGAGTACTGAAAACCATGATCCTTGCACAGAAGACACAAGTGAAGCTGAATTGTGTGTGTCACACCCCCCACTTCTCCCAAAAAAAAGCAGACAAAAAAAAAAAAAGTTGTAAGCACAGAGGCTTGGGTACAACAAAATATAAGCACTTTACTGGGACAGTAAAATTGCCAAACATAAGGAGAAGCTGAACGAGCATTGTTCCTTAATCACATTACACCACTTAAAGATAAGGAAAGGGCTCTGTGCCCAGCTTGGCACAGTAGCACAGTATAGAACCATGCTCTGCAGTAAAAAGCAGATAAATTAGGGTACGTGATCTGGAGCAGGCCATTTTGCTTGCTTACTGGGACTACTTACATGAGTTAGCATGCGTCATTTATATTTTTTGGCTCATTATGAATTAGCACATTAACTCTTCAATTTATTGTAAACAATTTAGTAGCCCAATAATAAAATGTACGGAGGTTGCAGCAACAGTAATACATATGTATATAACGGTTGAAAAGTGGGTGGAAGCTCAGAAAGGTGACCACATAGAATCCTCTACAACTACCTCAAAGGAGGTTGTATTAAGATGTCTGTTGGTCTCTTTTCTCTGGTGATAAGTGATAGGATGGAAGGAAATGGCCTCAAGTTGCACCAAGGAGGTTTAGGTTAGACATTAGAAGAATTTCTTCATGAAAAGGGTGGTCAAGAACTAGAACAGGCTGCCTGGGGAAATGATGGAGGTATTTAAGAAACATGCGGATGTAGCACTTAGGGGTACAACTTAGAAGTAGACAGCGTTAGGTGATGGTTGGACTTGATGATCTTCAGGATCTTCTCCAACACAAATGATCTACAATCCCCATAGATCTTCAGGACTGTAGTTCAGTAAGGGAAGTTCTTCTAAAGCAATTTGGCATCAGTTCCCTGGAGCTGGTTTAATTACCCGCACTCCCAATACAACTGCTGCATTTCAGAGATACAACATACTTAATTGTGCTGGGGGTCACCTGTGGAACGAACATTCCCATCAAAATATGACTTTTAATTTAGACATCCCACAGTGTTATTTTTCTGATTAATCTCCAAATTAGCAACAAGGTCTTCATATCATCACATACTGTGTTTTTGCCTAAACAACACAAAACTCTATTAAGCTTCATTAAAAGTACTAATTTTGAGCGTTCCTGCGTTTTTACTTGACAGAAGATATTTTGCCTGATTTGACCATTCCAGGAAACGCTAGTCTCTTGGCCCTCCACAGCAGTACAGTCAGCAGCCTGAATTGCTCCTTGCCACGTGATGAAGGATTCCTACAGCAAGGACTGACTACTTTGTATTATGCCTAAAAAGTGTAATTTTTAGAGGCAAATGTTAAACCAATACATTGCTGCCACTAGATGGCAAAAAGCACACATGGAAAGCAGCAACACATTTCTGAGAGGACAACTATTCTGCACTAAGGGGAGTTAGTTCTTTCCTTGCACAAAACAGGCAGGAAGGAAACAAGGCAATGTAAAAGTCCTGTCCAAGCACGCACCATTCTTTTGAAAGCTCTGCCTAATTATGCACGTCTCTGCATAGAGTTGGGTTTCTTTTGACAAAGGGCCTTATAATCTTAACAGAAACACTGAACATGGTAAGTAGAAAACAACTCATGCTGTAAAGCTAGCTACCACAAAATTTTAACAAAGCCTGCAGCTGGACCTCCCACATCAGGCATGGCAAAGCTCTGAGGACAGGGCTCAACAGTTAGGGAAACTGGCTGCAAGAGACTGTAAACCTACAGGGAGAGAGCAAAAGAAGGGGGCAGGGGGAAATCCTTAGTAATTGTGAAGGAATTATTTTGCAAGACTCCTTGTTTGCCTGTGTTGTGACCATGGGACATACCACGCAACGCAGACAGACAGAAACTCAACACAAAATCACCTCACCCATCTTGGCCAGGGGACAGACTGCACTGCGGAGATCAGCTTGGAATACACTAGCACTGAATACTGGCTACCACAGCAATGGTGTTAAAAGATTTCTTTCCCAAACATCCCATGGAATTAACTCCCCACGTACCTCCACCACCTGTATAGAGCCATCTCCACTGAACACCAGGCTGGGCAGTGATTCCTGCTGCCAATGCACCTCCGTGAACACCAAATGCAAGGACATAAATAAGCATTGTACCTTTGACAAACCACTTTGGACACATACACCCAAGCACCCTAAAACAGCACATCATCACTCCTTCTCCTGAAGAGTACTCTGGTTTAGAGAAAGCATTCTGATTGAGCAGGGAATGGCAGTGAAGACAGAGGATGACAGGCATCCTCAATCCTCCCAACACATGGGAAAGGGAATGTGACAAGCTGTGTCAGATCCGCTCCCAGGACCTTACTGTACGGAAAATCTTGTTTGCCAAAGGTCTGTGTTCAAAAAGGAGACAGAGGAGTCCTGAAACAGTAACTTCATTCAAATAAAGGGAGGGCCCATGGACATAAATTCCTGTGGAATCCCATGAAAATTCTAGGGGGTGCAACCCCTTTTATTTCCTATCTCCCAGCAGCATGAGACCCTCTCCCTTTCCCCATTGGCTGAGTTACTTGGGGGGGTTTAAAGTTTTCCAGGTTTGCCTAGCCAACCGTACATCGCATGTTCCCCATCTCCAAGGCGCATCTGTCCTGTCATTCTCCAGAGACAGGCCAGCTTCCAAGGAATGGGGTGAGCAGATGACATATAACAGTAAGGTGAAAGAGGGCCCTTCATTTTCACCACACTGCAGGAAGTTCAGACCACTGTATTTGGGGCAGGGAAGCACCCTGTGCCATGGCATTTTGCCACATGAGAACTGGACGATCAGTGAGGCTTGAGGCTTGCTACGGTACCACCCAAATGAGATGGGCTCTGGCTCAATCCTGCACACCACGGCCGCATGACAAAGGCATGAAAAGGGACAAGCTGTCGGAAATATCCCCATAATTTGTCAAGATGGTATCTCTGATGAGAGCAGCTTTCATTCACAATTGCAATGGCAGGCATCCTGCAAGCAGGATGTGCTTGCAGAAGCAGTTTCCTATCTATTATGCCCTACTGCCCAATGCTTGTTTTCCTCACCTGGTTCCTCACTGGCTAAGTTCTCTGGTTCGCAACCTATCCAGCGCATGCTGCTAGTTAAACAAGGATGCCACCAACCTTTAATTTCTCCTTTTTAGAGATGTTTCTCAAATTACTGTCTTATCTTTGGTTTGCATTTGCTTACAATTATGCTGATACACATTCTTCTTGACAGGTCTGCAGTCAGCAGCTTCCTACTATCAGCCCCACTTTCTGAGTCTCACCACATTCTGTTTTCATTTGGGGGTATCTCTGATATTTCAGCTCTATACAGTAAATGATAGTGACATCACTTAAATTGGGATTTCTGTGAAGTCAGGGATATAATTGATAACAGTTTCAGCAAATTTAAAACAAGCATCAGGTATACACTCATAAGGCATGACGTTAAAAAAATGTTGAGCAGTAACCACATTAGTAGGAATGGCACTGTCTATTCCTTTGGGAATTGAAATCAATTCTCAATGCATTACAGTATTTTTAGCAGACATTCCTCACTTTCTTATGGTCTATAATTAGTGCATAGTTGAATTAGAAGACAAAAGTTTTATTTTGTTATCAACTGGAACGTAACTAAACCTAAAAAAATCCAATTATGAAGTAGCTGGATCAACAATAACATACAAGTCTATTTGAAACTGAATGTGGTTCTGAACATGAATAGTGTCCTCCATTTACACAACTCTTTTACTGTACTGAAAGTAGCATTTCTTGTTCCTCACTTAGAGGAAGCCTATAGAAACCCATTCAGCATTCTCAATAGAAAGCTAGCTGTTAATCCAGCTGAGGATTAACAAATAGACCATGTGCATGTGTGTGCACGAGTACAGTGTCACAGTTTCAGACTGGATGGGGAACAAGCAGAAGTGCCACTGCACTCTGCATACACGCTGGCTGCACAGAGCCCTGGAAGCGGCATACCAAAAGCATCACCACAGCTCCAGCTCCCCACCTAGACAGAGCTGAAGCTGCTGCAGTCTCTACCTGCAGGACACATGCTACTACTCAGTTTTCTTCGAAGCCCCCAGAGCAAGCAACGCAGAAACATGCGATCTGCCCAGATAGCTCTTCCAGGTTGTAAATACAGCAGTTGCAAAGCAAGTGCAGTAAATCACCCAACAATGAGCAGCACACAGTTATCAGTCCAACAGGACTTTACAGCCACTGTTACTCCTTGGTAAACAAAATACACACTGTGATTCAATGGGGAAAAAAAAAATAAAGACTAGAAAAAGAGAGTTTTAGATGCCACTTTGTGCCTCAGAGCTACAAAGACCGTGAGCTAAATTATCCAGCTGCATTGAGTTAAGTCAAAGGAAAGGTACATCTTTAGCAGACTAACCCCAATACCAAGGCTTATGCAACACTTAAGCCACACTTAAACCCTATTTGGAAATCTTCCTGTGTTACATGGATCTTGTACTGGGTATCAGAACAGGAATGAATCACCTCGTGCAGACAGGAATAGAAACAGCAATTACTCAGAGAAAGCTACAGATCAGCTAAGCAGAACACACTGACAGGGTGAAGAAACACAGTAGGAAATGATCATTTGAAAAAAAATAAAAAACAAAAAGGAACTATTTGATTCATTTGTTTTTAACAAGAACGAATTATAAAGATTTTTAAAGGTGTATCTTCAATATTGCCCATATAAAAGATTAAAGAAATAACATGAAAAAGAGGGGGAAATGTTGAAAAAAAAAATGAAGACAGAAATCTGACAATTGGCTTAGTAACAGATTCTAGTAATTCATTTTGCGAACTTTAATAAAAAAATGAACAGTTCCTGTTGTGCCTGTATGGCTATACTCACAGGCCCCATCAGAAGACAAGCATAGAACTGTAAATTTCAGCCCAACTTGCTACGAAAATCCTTACCAACTACAGGTGTTGCTGTAGTCACAGTTTTTGTTTATTGATCCCACCTTGAAATGCCTGATATTTGGCAGGGAGTATAGGATCTCTGTTAGGGAGTATAGGATCTCTGTCTCGGCTGAGGACTAAGCTGCACGAGCCAGACATTTTGTGGCTGAACATGCATCCAGTTGAAAAAGAATCTGAGAAAAACTACATCCTCCTTGAAAGAGCATTGGGATGGCACTCTGTATTATCATTTCATAAATAAAATCCTGCCATTCTTCTAACTTAACTGGAAGAAAGCAAATACACTCAGCTAAAATTGCATCTTGCTCTCCATTTCTCCATTAAATGGCTGGGCTGATTAAGGAGATGCTCTCAAAATAGCTGCTCATAGAATTTAGGCTTTGCAAACTGGATTTACTTGGCTGCAATTTCAGTGAAAAGTTTCTTTTTTTTTTTTTTAAATTATTCTTTTAGCTCTTCCTTCTAAAGATCAAGTCTGAAACACTGCTAATACACTGATAATCGATAATGAAAGTGACTGTACATCAGCCAGTCTGGTAAGAGAGAACAACACCGCCAGGAGCAAACAGTCTTGATAAAGCTCTGAAAATTCATTCTTGAAAGGCAAATGAAGGTTTAAATAGCTGTACTGTTATTAGCAATGAAGGAGAAGAAAATATTTCAAAGGGCTTTTATCCTCCCTATCAAGTGGCAGCATATTCTTGTCCTGCTGCAATTAACTTTTTTCACTGCTAATCGCAAGAAGCAGTTCCTAAACATAGAGAAAACTGTTTACAGGCTTAACTACAGTTTTAGCAATGTGTTCCACACAACGAGACAATTCAGGGTAAACTGTAGCATGGCATTACTCACAATTTGCATGGTTTCTTAAAGTAAGGTTTCACCAGTTGTAACTACCTACCTGTGTCATTGAAAATGACCCTCAAGTTAGCTATATCAAAGGTGTGATCTGCCTTCTGATTTCCGTGCTGCACTTCCTTATGATCTGCATGTGTGCATATTTGTATTTTTTTGTGGCACTTATAAGTTCTGACACATTTACTGAGAAGTAATATTCTGTTTTGGGGGAAGTATGTCCTAGATGGTATCTGAAGTCTCCCACCATCATATTATATACTTAGAGAACTGTACTATTAATTTTTACTCTTTGTTCCTATGGCATTCATTCAGCCAAGCCTGAAAACAGCATTCAGTACTGCTAAATAAACTGAGGCACAAATTCAGCCTGGGAATTGCCTTGCCCATAACTCCTGCACAAGATTTTCTTGTTCTGCACTAAATGCACTGTTTTGTTTTGCTGGATTTGCTTTCACAGCACACCAGGCCCAGCCACACAGCACGGCCCTACCTGACCCAGGCTGAGTGTGGGGTCACAGCTGCCTTTTACGTCCACAATCCCGCCCACTTCACAACAGCCATTCTGCTGTATTTTGGGGCTACATAAGCCCCCAGGTGATGCACTGAGACAGCAGCTCTGGAAACTCAGTGTGCAGCCCAGGTGCCTGCAGCCTTTGTACCAGGACAGAGCAGCTTAGAGGTCACCGCCATCCCTGGCCCCGCTCTGCAGCCACCTTGGGAAGAATGAGGGCCAACCCTCGTGCTTTGAGGCTGCCGTTAAGTAATACCCACCAGCAGGCCAGGAACTAACCTTGCAGACGTGTGTGGGTATCTCAGCTGCTATTTAAGCAGTGCCAGGCGATTTCTTTACTCAAAGGGTGGTGAGGCACTGGCACAGGCTGCCCAGAAGGCTGTGGGTGCCCCATTCCTGGAGGTGCTCAGGGCCGGGTTGAGTGGGACCCTGGGCAGCCTGATCCAGTGAGTGCCAGCCCTGCCCACGAAAGGGGGGTTGGAACTGAGTGATCTTAAGGATCCCTTCCAACCTACGCTGTTCTACGAGTCTACGACCACATCACACCCGCGCTCAGCGCAAACCAGCCCAACAGACCCCGCGCATGCGCAGACCGCGCCCCGCTGTAGCCCCGCCTCTCGCTGCGCATGCGCGCAGCCCCCGGCTCTCGGCAAAGCGGGGCTCGGGACCGCGCGCCCGCTGGCGGTTGGTCCGCCGTCGCTGTTCGCCGTGGCGATCGGGACTCGGCTGCGCGGTGCGGCGGACGCCGTCGCTGCCCCGAGGCGGCATGAAGAAGATCTTCAACTTCGGCAGGAAGAGGAAGGAGGAGCCGCCGTCCCCGCGCCCCGCGGGAGCCTACGAGCTCCGCCAGAAGGAGCTGGGCAAGCTGCACCGCGCCGCCGCCTCTGGGGACCTGGCCCAGGTGCGGCAGGCGCTGAAGAAGCACAGCATCGACGGGCGGGACCGGGCGGAGCGGTAAGCGGCGGCGGGGCGGGGCGCTGAGGGGCGGCAGCGGGAGTTGAGGTGCTGCGTGCCGGCCTGCCGCCTCCTCCTCCTCCTCCGCGGGTGCCGTGCGGCTCCGCAGGCCTTGGTCCGCGCAGGGCTCTCTCCCCTCCGCTCCCCTCGGTGGGCTGGGTGGCAGCAGCGGGACGGCGGGCTGCTGAAGGCTGTGCTGCTGACAGAGCTGGTGGTGCTTCCTTCAGGACTGACAGTTTCTGAAAGCAGCAGCGTTCAGGTGGAGGTGCACTCCTCGCAGCTGCGTTTGTTCCGGTTGCATTACCTGTCCCGGCTGTCCAGTAACAGCCGGACTTCTCTTCAGAGGTGGAGGATCTTGCGCGCTCACGTGGGAAAGTGGGGATTTTCCCTTCTGAGTGACAGTTCTGTTGCTGCTGCTGCCTGCTCCCTGTCTGTCTCGAAGCGTCACAAGTTGCCCGAAGTTTTGTGTGTTTTTTACTTTCTCATCTTCTTTGCCTCAGAGGAAGCAGTCCTTGCAGAGGGGACGCGTCCACTGCCCCACGATGGGAAGCATCTCCATGAACAGTTGCTGCCTTTCTGCATCATGTCACTGTGCTTGCACAGCTCTCTGTTCCCATGAGCTGTTGTGCTCCTGCCTCTTAGCAAAGTGCCTCGACAGTTGTCTTGTTGCAGGGTTCCTTGAGGCTTCCTAAATGCAGAGAAGGAATCTACATGCAGTGATACACTTCAAAAAACAGAGCAGTCTAATCGCCTTCAGTTCTTGAGAGACTGCGGGGTTTTTTTGCATGACCTTCAGGGGAGGAGGATCCTAGCTGCTTTCTAGCTCATCCTCTGCTCTGCTGGGGCAAGTGTCCCGCTGTGCCTTCTGCAGACAGCCAAGTTTGTGCTGCTTTGCCCCCCTAATTTAGGGGGAAATTCCTGTGGGTGCTGTCTGGGTGGCTGTGGCCATGGACACCACTATGCTGGTTAGTTGGCATCAGACCCTTAGCAGCTCTGTGGACGTAGCCATAGAGGGCTTTTTGTAGCCAGCCTCAGGCTTTGGGTGTACAGCTGCTGTTGCTGGTAATGGAATGAGCTTGGTTTTGGGTTTTTTTTTTTTTTTTTTTTGTTTATTTTGGGGGTAAAGGGGTTGGAGAAATGAAATTTTTGCTATCTGTGTACCACAGACTGAAATTATTTATTTAGCCATCAGTGTCAATTTAATGCATTTAATTTTTAGGACACCGCTACATCTTGCTTGCGCAAATGGACATGCGGAGGTCGTTACTTTTCTAGTAGAAAACAAATGTAAGCTGAATCTTTTTGACAATGATAACAGATCACCACTGATGAAGGTATGTGAAACGCGTTTTGTTGGTGTAAGTTGGAATTATTGGTTATGTATTAAATGATGGATATCTTTCTAGATTCTTGACATAAATCTGTGTAGAAACACGCAAGTTGTGATCATCATGGACTAGGTGTATGCTGGCTCGTCTTGGAAGCTGCTTTTATATTCCAGTATTGGGAAGTTGCAGTAATTGTGACAGAGTAAAATGTGACTGCTGGAAACTTTTCCTTTTCTGTGTGTTGTTTCCAGGCAGTACAATGCCAGCAAGAAAAATGCGTGGCAGTTCTGCTAGAGCACGGTGCTGATCCGAACCTGGCAGATGCTAGTGGCAACACTGCTCTTCACCTGGCTGCTGTAGCTCCTAACACGTCTCTTGCAGGGATGTTAATTGAGCACAGTGCCCATATTGATGCTCAGAATAAGGTATATTTTGAGATTTGTTATTGAAGTTCTTTCAAAAAGTTGCATTAATGGTTTTATTGAAGGCTTTTTGTTTGTTTGTTTTGATTTTTAAATTAAATTATTTATCTGCCCTTTCAGGAGGGATGTACTCCCCTTACTCTTGCTGTCTCTGAACATCATGAAGAAATGGCAGAGTTTTTTCTTAAAAAAGGAGCTGATGTTCATGCTCGGGATCAGTGTGAAAGGTGAGGAGTGGTCAAAACTCTGTGTGGGTCACCGTAGTTGTCTCCAGGCTGGATTGATGAGAGGCGTGGGAGTGAGCATTTAAGTAGAAGGGGGCACACAGAAGGAGTTCCTTATGTGAACAGGCGCAAGCAGATCTCAGCTTGGCTGATGCCATACATTATTGCGTGTTTTGCACATTTAGAATTGCAAATTGTGGTAGCCACTGGGGCAGGAAACTTGCCATTATGTCAGCAGCATAGCCATTGTGCTGACGAGGATTTTTCACATCAATGCATAGTTTGTATGTAAATGTTGATGTAGAAGCTTTGTCTGAAAATCGAACATCTAATTTCTTGAATCTCTCTCGTAGTATTACTCTTCATACATAATGAAAAATGCTTTTTGTTCTGTTCATAACATGGAATTTTTTTTGAATGAGCAGATGGGTATTAAACAATGTCTGTGTAAAATGATATATTTTGTAACATTTTGAATGTTTCAGAACTCCGCTTATGACTGCTGCATCTGGTGGGGAGCTTAGCTTGGTAAAAGTTCTTCTTCGGTATGGTGCTGATCTTTCCCATAAAGACACTAATGGATGGACAGCTGAGGATTATGCTATTATTCATGGATATTCTAGGTAAGTTCTTAAATTTGTTGTTAGAAATGATAAGTTGTCACTTATCAGTATTGGTTTTGGACCCTTTTGGTAACAGTGCCAAGGTTTAATTGTGTGTTGAGACCTCTCTTGAAGATGCGCTCAGTGACACATTGTTCCTGTGTCTGATGTTGATTTAGAAATTGAGGAAAACTTCCACCCAAATTTCTCCATTAGATTTCAAGTTTGTGTTGCTAAGCTCATATCTGCCCAGTATAAACTCTTAAAAAGTGTCTGTAGACCACAGTTATTCCGAGGTGGAACTCGGAAAACTGAAATGTACATAAACTCTCTCCAGACCAGCATCACTGTTATTACTGTCTTTAGCTCCACTGACCAGGAGCTACCCACCTTTTGTTTCAGAGGAGATCTAGCCATTATCTTTGTTGCTAACTATCCTCGCTGGATAAGGAACTGGCTGGATGGCCGCACTCAGAGAGTGGTGGTCAATGGCTCAATGTCTGAATGGAGACCAGTGACGAGCGGTGCTCCTCAGGGATCAGTACTGGGACCAGTGCTGTTTAACATTTTTGTCGATGACATGGACAGTGGGATCGAGTGCACCCTCAGCAAGTTTGCAGATGATGCCAAGCTGTGTGGTGCAGTCAACACGCCAGAGGGAAGGGATGCCATCCAGAGGGACCTGGACAGGCTTGAGAGGTGGGCCCATGCCAACCTCATGAAGTTCAACAATGCCAAGTGCAAGGTCCTGCCCCTGGGTCGGAGCAATCCCAAGTACACATACAGGCTGGGCACAGAATGTCTTGAGAG
>WBMW01001851.1:52046-64486 GCA_013396635.1 Penelope pileata
GCTGGATGGGGCTTTCGGCAACCTGGTCTAGCGGGAGGTGTCCTTGCCCATGGCAGGGGGGTTGGACCAAGATGATGTCTAAGGTCCCTTCCAACCTGAACCATTCTATGATTCTATGATAAGTTACTAAACAGTTTTGCTACTCTTATGCGTAAGAGTTATACTCATGGGTGTTCATTCTTGAAGGTGGTTATGTGCTTGAAAACTAGACTGGAAAAAATGTACCAAGCAGGAGTAAATGACTTCACAGATATGAATATGCATCTTTAGAATGACATGACTGGCATATTTGAGTATGTAATAGACGCACAGTGAGTATGTTACCCTTAGTGAATATGTGTTTTGACTATGGGTATGTCTAGGATGGTTGGCTCTTGTGATTCTATTAAGTGTTTTACACAGGTACAGAATTATTTTTACCTTTCCTCTCTTTCTGACTATAGTCTCAGTAAACAACTGGCAGACTGGGAGAACACAGGAGAAGCTTCTGCAGGTGCTATGCGAGGCATCCCAGTACCTATGACTCCTCACAGAGCAAGAGCTTCGGGCTTTACGTTGGGTGCACCTGCTGTGGACAGAGGAGGTAGGATACTTAATCAGGGTAGAGCTAATGAGAAAAATCATGATGTTCTCTTCTTTAGGTTGGTTTGTATCCTTAAAGTTTACTGTGCTCAGCATTGACTTCAGTGGAGGCATTGGATGAAGTATCATGAGAAGTTTTGTGAATGTGCTTGCTTGTTGCTAGTACAAAGTGCATCTCAACAGGCTGTGAGGATAATTGATTTGTGTACTTTACATTCATCCACTCATACAGTTGTCACCTTCAGCCCATCAGATTGCCCATTTATGTAAGATTCCCTTTTACCAAGGGTGAGAAGGGAAGACAGGGAGCAAGCTAGGGTAGAGCAGCCTTTTTTTATTTTTTTCAGGTGTGGAATTTTACTTACAGATAGTCATTCAGTTTGTGAAAATCCAATTGCAAAAGCTGTAGTTTCATCCTGAGCAGTTGTTTTATCCTTCTGCAGCAGGGAAGCAGCAGATGAATTGCACAAAGATGCATATTTTGCTGATTCCCACTGAATTGGTATGTCTCTGTTTTAATAGTTTCACCTGTACTTAGCTCATTTTAGTGAGTCACATAATTTCTCATCTTCATTACTATTACAGTTGCTTTTGTTTGTGTGCTGTGAAGGCATCATTGAAAATTGTCTTGAAAAAGTAACTTGATTAGCAGCAACAATACAGTGTCTATGTATACTGTATCTTCTTGGACATGGATTGATTTATAGTTAAGTAATACTTTTCTTCAACTTTGATTAGTTTTATCAAAAAAAAAAGTCTGTATGACTTTGTGATCCAGAAAAACAATTACATTGCCTTGTAATTAAGAGAAACAAATTCCTTCAGTGAGTTTTTAAAATCCAGTCGTTGTTTATAAACTCATATAGCCCTAAAAGAATCTTACAGAATTGCTGTTTTAATGTAAGTGAAATTGTTTGCCTTGCAATTTACATGTCAGGCCCTACAGTAGTTTTTATTCATTCCTTATTTTTAAGAGTTTTAGATCAGAATTATGTCAAATAGGCAGCAGAATGTTCAAACACTTTTTTTTTTTAAATAAAACATCAAGAAATATGAACAAATTAAACATGGCATATTTTTTTTCTTCCTGGACTTATCAGAGATAGGAGAACAGAATTTAGACCCAAGCAGTATTGTTTATGACTTAAGAACAGTTGCTTTGATCTAGGCAGAGGTTTGGAAAGTTTTTTTTCATAGGTTATTTTTGAATTTCTGTTGGCTTGTTTTTCAGCAGGGCTTGATACAGTTAGTTTAATTAGCAAAATACTGTATTCATCCAAGACCCACTCTGTTGCTGCCTTCTCTGCATATAGACAATTGCTGTGGTACCCCATTGTAATGACTGACAGGCCTGGATTATTTTAAAATAGGTGGCTTGAAGAATAATACTGTTGTGTGATGTCAAAACTGATGTATACCCAGGAAAATGTAGGATCTTCAAACAAATCATTTGTCCTGTTCCTTGAAAATCACAGTGCTACTTATATAAGTCCCCAGCATTGTGGGAACTTCTCATTTTTTTAATTTTCTTTGGAGGAGGCATTGTGAGTAGGAGGAGAATGTTGTGTGGGTTAAGGACTTGAAGAAGGAGCATGCTCAGTTCTCAAGTCTATATGTAATGAGGTTTTTCTTCTAAGTAGTGTCTGAATCCTTGTGCTCAGTCTCTTAAAAGATGACACCAGCAGGGGACAGCACAGAGAAAAAGTGTAGCAGCATGGTAGGAACGTTATTGGACTGAATTCTGCAGTCTCTGGCTTGCACCAACGTCATGAGAATCCTTTTAATATGCTGTGGTAACAGACTTTGAAGCCTCCAATAGAGGAGAAGCTGGGAGAGAGACCAGAGAAGCACCTGCTTTGAAATTCTTTTTTCTCTTGCTCTTCTCTATTATTTTTCTGCAATTTTCAATTTTTAGCTTATTCTTTCTGCTGTTTTGTACTTTCTAATTAGAAGAGAAGATTGTGAAGAATGTTGGACAGGTTAGCATTTTTTAAGTTCACTCATGCTTATTTGAATGTCAGAACATGAACCTTTTTTTTAATCACAGACAAACTGGCTGGCTTTCAGAACTAGCATATCGAATGACTGACTTTTTGGACTTTTAAGTTGGAATTTCTTTGAGGAAAAGTAATAATTGTGCAATTCCTATTTCTAGTATGTCTAAATGACAATTTTTTAGCCACCACAGCAGGTATTAGTATGTTGTTCCTTCAGTGTTTCCCTGAGTCATTAGAAAAGTTGTTTCAGTAGCATAAAGCTCTTGAAAAATAAGTAAGTGCTCCAGTGTGCTTTATGTCTCCTGCGGTCAGGATAAAATTTTCCTGTATACCTTTTTGAGGAGACAGTTTCTCATCCCTTCTGCTTTTCTGTCTCGAGGTTCTTTCCAACCTAAGCCTCTCTATAGTTTTTATGATTCTTTTTAACAGTTTCTTAAGTGTATGTTTCTCATAGTTATTATTTTGCCACATTGTTGCATATATTTGTGATTAAAATCAGTATAAGTAGGGCAACCTTCTGCTCCAAAAGAAAAGTTACTGGGTTGTTGTGAAAGAATTTTGTGTAGGGTAGCTGCAATAACAGGACTGTACTTTGAGTTGCTTAAAATGTAAAATGTATTTATTGGGGGGGGATGGGTAGAGCAAGTGGGTAGTGATTTATATTCCAGAACTTCTGTTTTGCAATGCAAACGTACATATATGCGCAAATGCATCCCGCAGTCAGGCTGCATTCTCCCACTGCTGTAGCTTTGTCTGTGTGCTTTTCATGTCTTCCAAATTTCTGCGATTTCAAACTTATTCTGATGTCATTGTTTCATCTGTCCTTCCATGCCTTTTCCTAAATGGATATAGGAATGCAACAGTCCCCTAACCAGACATCACGAACAGGAGAATCAAGGAAAGGTATTCTGTACAGTAGTATTTAAATATGAAACGTCTTCTGATGCACAAATACTTATACATCATAGGTGTTTATTATCTTGCAGATACATATTTTGATGATTTGATATCTATAAGTTAGAGTGGATTTGGGGTGTTTTTTATTTGTTTGCATGTTTTGCATGAGTCCGTTCTTACTGAATTCAGTGTTTGCTTTCGTCACTTGTGACAGTGTTTCTTTTTTACTTTTTCAAACTATTCTCCTGTTGCTAAGAAACAGAGATGGACATCAATTAAAGTGAAAACAAGCAATCCCTAGAGACTACTTTTCTAGATCTCATTTCTGTGTCAGAGCATCAAGGCTGTGCTTTTGGTCTGGCTGTAAGCTATCTCATGAACTTCCTGCCTTGCCTCCTGAAGGACAACGTGACCTGGTTTTATCATTGTGTTTATTGTACATTGAAAGCAAAAGTCCAGATAATATAATGAGCTGCTTTGATAAGCTCATTAAATTGAAAATGTAGGTGGAGTCACCTGTTAAACTTTTCCGCCCTATCTATTTCTGTGCGACAGATTTCTGTTCAGCTTGGAAGGTTAGCAGGTAGATTAGAGTCATAGTACTGAGTTACTAAGCTTTACATACTACAATATTATATTAGTGTATAAGAATGTTCTGTATTTGTTTGTAGTAGAAAGCATCAAAAGTCAGAGACTGTTAGCATTTGAACCATTTAGCATGTCCTCACACTGGAAGTTTCAGCCTCTAGGTTTTGTCTACATGAGATTCCACTGAACATATACTGTGTTGCATTGTCAAAAAGCTCTGTTCAGATCATTAGATGTTCCCGCATAAATGTTTGTGTTTAGGAAAGACAGAAATTGTATGCTCATTTGAAAGTTGTTGGTAATAACCCTTCATTTTGTTATAATGGTTCAAGAACTTCAGGAACGGTGACTTCATTGTAGTGGTTGGATGTGTTTGGTTTTCCCTTCTGTGTTGGGAATTGAAAAGTCCTTCTGTTTTGTCTTAGTTGTTGAGAGGCCTTAGCACTTCTCAAATTATATTCCAGGAGTGCAGATTTCATAAGTATATCAGTGACCCTGTCATTATTACAGCGTGCTCTCATCAAGTTTGCGAATGATCTGAAATTGATGGGGAATCAATAGATGTGCTTCAGCATAGAGCTGCCGTTCAGACAAACCCCGACAAGCTGGGGAAATGAATTGGCAGGCATCTTCAGAAATTCATCAAGGGCAGATGCCAAGTCCTGCACCTGGGGAGGAGCAGCTCCTTGCTACAAAATGTGATGGGACTGACTGACAGGGGAGCTGCTCTGCTGAGAAGAGACAGAGACCTGGCAGAGAGCAAGCTGAGCATGAGCCAGCAAGGGCTGTCTGGCAGCTGAGAACAGCTGTGTTAAGAGCAGCAAAGCCAGAAGGATGAGAAAAGTGATTGTCTGCCCCTATTTGGCACTCATTGGACCGTCTTGATCCCTGGTTATAATTTTGAGCCCCTGGTACAAGAGAGATTAATCATTTGGCAATGAGCTAGTTCTCTAGGGAGCCATCAAGGGGTACTTGTCCTGTTGGAGGTGGGGGTGAGAAAACAGGGCTTGCTCAGCCTAAAGAAGAGGCAGCTTTGAAGGGACCTAGCAGCAGCTTCCAGTGCATATGAGAAGACAAAGCCAGGTGCTTCCCTGTGGTGCTTGACAGGCGGTGGAGATGCAAGCGGTGTAAATGGAAACAGGAAAGTTTCTGACTGAATGTGAGAAGCATTGCCATGATAAGGATGGCAAAACAGGAACGCTGTGCTGTATCTCTCCTTGGATGTGTTCAAGACCAAACTGGATAAAGCCCTGAGCAACTTTGCCTGACCTCATAGCTGAGCTGGCTTTGAGTAAGTAGTTGGCTAAGAGACTTCCTGAGATCCCTTTTGACCTGGCTTATCCTATGATCCTAGGTGCAAGTTACCTTTATTGCACTTATGAATGCTTGGAGTGTAGTATAGCATGCCCCAGTAAGGCTCCTTTTGTCTCTTATATGCCCTTTTTAGGTTCACTGTGGAGAACTGCTGATGGCCCTACCTAGGGATAACCTTTATGTCGATTATGCTTCTTGATTTTTCTCTATGTTTTTCAGAGTAATCCGTAGCTGGGTAGAGCAGCAAATACGATATACTTTATGACAGTATAAAGCACTTAATGTTTAAAATAGTAAAACCTCTGCATGTGAGTGTGCATGTGTGTATAATGCAAGTATTTGGAGATTCATTTACTTACTGTCTTCCTAAACTACCACCATTTGTTAATGGTTTACTAAGACAACATATTCATGTCATGCTGTTATTTATTTTAGAGTTATCTTTTAAATTTGTAGGTGTAAAAGCTCACAGAAGATGCCTCTGATATGTTTTTATTATTTTATTTTTAAAATTCAATATTATTTGAAAAAGTAGTTGCTTTGGAAATGCTTTCCTTTATGCTGTCTTGTACCGAATTAGCCACCCCAACTTTCATTCTATTATGACATGTCGTGTTGTCCATGTTAAATGTTTGTTCATACTGATTAATTTTTAGCACACCAAATCTAATTTCAACATGTCAATTTGTGTTTGAACAGCAATAGATGACTTTTCCCAAGGAGACTCAATAAGGTGAGACTTCTAAAAATACTGAACACTTACTCGAAGAATGATTTGAGAGAGCCAATACTTACTTTGCTTTGTTTTTGAAGAAGCTCTGAAAAAGAGGAAAGTAACGACAGTTGGCATACTTCTGAGGAAGAAGAACTTGATTTTACCCCCAAGGTATAGTGCCTTTACAGGAAAATTGTCCTGTAAAATAAGTGATTTGAAGGCAATTTTCTCTGGGATTGAAACAAACTGCTTTTCCTGCCAATACTGTTTTTTCCTTAAAAGGAGTCTCTGATCTGCCAGCCTGCCTTGTGCTTTGAGTTTTTACTAAAGAGGTTGTAGCTTTGGCAGAGCGTGCGGTAGATTTGTGGTTTGAGGCAAAAGAACAGTAGGTGTCAAGATAAATGACCACAGTTTTATTTCTGGTTCATTTGAGTTAGATTTGCAAACCCTAGGAGTTTGAGCTAGTATATAACCTATTCTATTCTCCTCCAAACCTCGCTATTATTTCTCCTAACTTATGCGATGAAATTCTAACTGATAATGAAAAAGGACATTTGTTTATCAAAATCTACTGAAGTTGTTCATCACCTGGTGCTCCTTTCCTCCTCCTCAGGTTCATCGAGTGCTCAATGGATGAGTTGCTCGTTGTAGTATTCCAACCTCCCCCCCCTTTCTTCTATGGAATGACATTTCACGCTTGTATATAGTCTCATGCTACGTTTTTGTTCGTTTTTGAATGTTTAGATTGTACTCTTTTATCAGCTACACACACTCTCCTATTTTTACTAATGTTCTTAGTGTGGTATTTCAACCCACTCTAATACTGGAGATGCAAGCCTGTGTATTTTAAACACATTCCATTTTCTTGCATTGATTTGAATAGAAGGGATGCATTTTTCTGGCATGATTTTTAAACTTAGGGATTTCTTGCTAAGTGGAGTTGCAGTGACTGATTTATACTTAAGTCTAAGGAACTTCAACAAGTTATTTGACTTGTGCACACTTACAATTGAGCAGCCGAACATTGCAATCCTAAGTGTAGTTGTATTTTACCTATGAATTACAAACAAATGTTCAAAAATTACAAATGTTCAAAAACATTTTTTTTTAGAAATTTTCTGCATGTAAGGGTAGTTTTGGAAACAATTTACTGAGGGGTGCCTATGCAGTGTTTTGAGGTAAAATAGTCGCTGACTGGCGTACGGGAGGAGTGTTTGTGTAATTAGAACCGTAGGATGTGTCAAGCACCTGAGGACTGTCAAAAGGACAGCCTGTATTTACTATTCAAGATTTGATGTAGGTAAAGGATTTGTTTATTTTTAAAAACAAACAAAAATAGATTAAATAATTCTTTTTAAATATATTTTATTTGCAGAAGCCACAGAAGCCAAACTTGACACTGTTAATGAATGCTTCCCAGAAGTTCAGGAGAAACAGTAAGCTATTTGGAAAAGACTGCATGATATAATGACTTACAAAAGTAAACTTGCTAATTAATTTTTTTTTTGGCTATAGTAAATGAGAAAAGTAGTGTTACGAGAACAGAGCACATAGTCATTTCAGAGCAAAATAAGTCAGATTATAAAAATGAAGACACTAAGTCCCCTCCTAAGCCTTTCTCAGATAAGTCCTTCCCCCACTTCTGCCCATCCGTTACCTGGCTGCTTTTCCAGACATTCCCAGATGACTCATGTCTTGTGTTTTAAGCAGGTAGAACACTTGTTGCTATTTATATAACTCATTTGGTCCACGTGTCTTTTTCCTTTTTTCATGCTTCAAGATGATGATGATGGTTCTGGAATTGAAAGTCCTAAGTCACAGAAGAAAAACCTCAAACAAAAAGCCCCATCAGATGCAAACCTGAACAAAGGAGAATGTGGAGAATTGTTGAATCAAGATGTATCAGATTCAAGCAACCTTGACGAAGATGAGTTGGAGGAAGAGGAAGAGGAGGAAGAAGATGAAAGTGATGATGGAGATGATGATGAGGAGTATGAAGAAGAAGAGGAGGGAGATCTTACTCAAGATGAAAAGGAGGAAGAAGATATGGAAGATGAAGAAACTCAGTCTAATGACATACTGGAGGAGGAGCAGAGTGGTAAAATAGAACCTGAGGGAGACATTAATCAGAAATTGCATTGTTACAGTAATGTTCAGTGTGAGGGAGATGCTCAGTATGGAACTGAAAATGTGTCCAGTGATGATCAGAAAATACTTAAAGAACTTGATGGAAAGATGGAGGGATCTGTTGATACTCCTGTGTCTTTTATAGCTGGGTGTTATGAAAGATTGCAAGAAAATATAACAGCCTTGTCTCCGAAGAGAATGAATAATGAAGTATCTTACGAGTCAGTACCAAAACAAGCTGTCTTTCAAAATCTCAATAATTTGCAAGATGGTCAAGAAAGCTGGAACAAGAAAAGTATGATTCAAGAAAAGTTTCACAGAAATGTTGACTCTCATTTTGCAGACTCTGAAATGACGGACTTGAAAAAAGAGATACCTCAGCCTCTTTCAAACAGTGGTGATCTTAAGGAGAAAAAGTCAATTTTCAGTGATGGCTTCAAAAATGATGATGATTCTTGGTCAGCAGCAGAAAACTCAAAGCTTGAAAGTCGAAGACCAAACTCTGACATTCTTGAATATGTGGATGATGAAGATGCTGAAGAAGAGCAGTCTAAAGAAGTCGATAATAAATTCTGCAAAGCACTGAAACGGGAAAGAGAAAACCCGTGCTTAAATAGATGTGAAGAAGATCTAAGGGCAGCATTTTCCTCAAACACAAAAGTAAGTGTACAGGGGTGATTCTATTGCAAGGGTATTATTAAAGGGGGTGAGAAGGGAGTAATACATGTAAGAAATAGTAAACTGTATTCCTGTTAATTCCTACCACATATTCATATTTCAGTCATCATATTTTGATACTAAAAATGCCTTACTCCTAGCCAAATTAATTTCTTAAGTATAGGAATAATATCAGACAGTATTTTCAATATTTTTAGTATGTGATTACAGTGGTTTTAAACGAGAAAGACAGGAAACTTCCTTTTTTTTTTGGAATTGATGGATTTTCTCTCTGTTATGTAAAACTGAGAGAATGGATATTATGTGCTCAGTGTTGCTGCTGTTTAGTAGAATTTGTGGTGTGATGACTGCTACTGAGGAAACAAAACATGTTTTGAAGAAATTGAGAGCAGAAAGCTAGTTATTTTCCGTGGAGATAAGTAGGTAGAAAGAAATTATGTCTTCCTGAGTAATATAAATGAAGCTGGAGTTTGGCTGACACAAGGAAGTGCTTCTCTGGGGCTTTGCGTAACCAGGGATGAAGTTTACAACATGAGGTGGTGCTGTTTTATCATGTAGATGACGATCGAAAAATTGAAGGCCTTGAGAAATTTTGTTGAGCTTTTCTTCACTGTACATAAGAAAAGCATTTTCCAAATCATCAACGGATGATGAAGAAGATGCTTGTTTCTGTTCTTTCCAGCTGTTTTGATCAATCTCTTTTAGGAAGAGTCACATAAATGGGAAGAAGGGGAAAAAAAGAAGGAAGACGCTGGTGGAGAGCTGCAAACTGCAGCTTTTGAGAGCGTGAAGAATTTTGTTTGTAATAATAGCCATCAAGTCCATAATGCTTCAGAAGACACTGCTGATGAGAAAAGTGAGTTAATTGTTGATCCCAATTGTTCCTCTATAAGTATTGGTGCTCCATAAATGAAGTAAAATGATGAAACCCTTTACCCAGAGATGGTGAACTCTTCTAACTGTGAATCCCAGTGAGCAGTGGCAGAGAAGGGTTACAGCTTTTGTTTCTTTTCATTCATTCTTAGAGAATTTCTCAAATTCTGGTGTTGAATTCCAAATGATTCTATATGAAGCAAGTACCACTCTTAGTTTTATTGCTATGGTCTCCCTGAAGTTGTCTGAACAAGACAAGTATATGAAGAGGGTCCAGTGTGTCTTGGATGTGACAATTTCTCTTTCTGGTGGGTACTGTCAGATTGAAAAACTGATTTTTCCAAGCGTTCAGCTAAGGGCAGACCTGAGTCAAGCTGTAAGAAAACTATTCTCTTCCACTGCTTCACATTGTTCGGTTTTAAAATGTAGACAGTCTCTCCAGTGCTACTGCTCTGTGTGTTTGAGAACACTGCCAGCTCAGACAAAGTTGAGTACTTTGGTGCTCACCTCAGAGTCTCAGAGCAGGAGGAGAAGACACTGCTTCCACTGTCTGTCTCCAGAGTGTAGCCTGCTGCAGTAGATGGTTTTTAAGAGCATGTGTAGCTGCTGATCAGGTACTACACAGAGGATCTGGCAGAAGCTGATGCACTCAAGGAGCACGCTGTTCTGTCTTTGCACATTTTACTGTAAGCACCTGTTTGGTAAAGCATAGGTAGTCAGCGCCCAGGCTGGAAATGACAGTTACGCTTTTCCAGAGTTGGCACCCTCACTACTCTCTGGCTCTTTCCTGCTATTCTTGCATGCATGTCTCTGTGTGAGCGAATCCTGAATTTGTTTTACATAATGGAATGGCTTAAAAACAGAGAAATGAAGACAGTCTCTTCTGGCTCAGAGCCTGGTGAGACTCAGCATTACGGTCAGCCAGTAGAGAAGAGACTGGAATGATAACTGCTGAGATAGAACCTGCTTGCAGTTGTCTGGAGTGTTGCAACTGTGAGCTCCTACTCCATTTTTAAATAGCAGTCCTTAAGAATCTAGCTTCTCAGAAGATGCAGGGTAATGAATTTTAGCCAGGGGAGATCTTGCTTGATAGCACTAAGCAAGGAGCATTGTGTCTTGGCAGTTTCCTCTTAGTGTGAGGATATGTTGCGTCATGCTTTTGTGGTATGTCCCGTACAGTGGAAAGTGATAGTGAGTGCCAAACACTGGAGCTGTAGGCTAGAGAGAAGATGACTCGAGCTCTGCATACACTGAGACTGCAACATGCTGCAGTTTCTTCCTGAACATTACCCAAACGTATGGAACATAGCCACGTCAGCTGTTATTCTTGGTCATCTTTTGTTGGAAAGGAGATAAGAGGAGTAAAGAGAAAAGTATAATGTGACTGGGTGTAAAGATGCCCTTGAATATAACTCATTTCTTGGTTTGTCCTCTGCAGAAGAAATGTTACTCATCTTTCAGATGCAGGGTTTGACTGATGGGGAAAAGCGGGGTGCAATAAGTGCTTATAGTGTCTCTCCTTGTTCGTCATTTGTAGGTGCCCTGCCAGCAGTAGGAGCAGAGCAAGAGGAAGAGGCTGAGTCTCCCTGGGATTCGGAGGTACTTTCGGTGAAATGTACATCTCCTCAGTGTGGGAAGAGTCACTTAAAAACCACTTGAGAGCTTGCTTGTGAATTAAGCCCTGCCATTGATGAGACTTGTTTACCTCTTGTTGCTTCTGCTCTGTGTATGTAACTGGCGGTCCTTGAAGTAGTTGCACTCTAGCATCTCTGTTCAGTTAGCACTGGGACAAAGTTAGGTCAAGCTAATGACATGGGCTTTTGAGTGTGATTTCTAGTACTATATCAATACAGCAAGGTTTACTGCTACTTAAAAACTTGTGAGCTTCTCAAAGAGGCTGGTGTGAGGATTTTTTTTTTTTTACTGTACATCTGTATTCTGTTGACCCAGTCAGAGTTAAATGGTTGCTCCTAGGGTGTGCAACCTGGACATTCAGATTTTCCTGTGTAGCACCTCTATCTTTTGTAGGTGTAGTTCATCCCTTTTCAAAAACCGTGTTCATCAGATACCAAGTGTGCTGACTGTGTTTGTCCGTTCTGTCTGTGGTAACTGGCTAGGCGAGAGCGAGCAGGGACTGTAGCTTATCTCCTTCTGGCTTTTCTTGTGAGGAAAAACGAACTCCCCCCTACCCCTTTTCTTCAAAAAACAAGATTAATATTTTTAAAGTAACCTCAATCTCTGTTAGCTTTGCCTTGTTAGACTTTATTCAACCCAAATCATGCTTGCTTTATTTTTGCAGCGTAGCGGTGCATTCGCTCAGCACTGCGGGAAACGTGCCTCGGGAACATAAGCTCAAATTTAAATGTCAGGCACAAATTTGATACAAACGATGGATCAACACAGAGCTGCAGTTACTTTTTCATGATCAACATCTTGATTTCCCATGTTAATTATCTTTTGTAGCTGTCTGGTTTGTTGAAGATTTTTTTTGCCTGAGATCTGAAAATGCACACAACTGCTGTGATTTTTCCAGTATCCTATGTATCAGCGTGTCCTTTAGATGGCTTTTATTAGAGGCAGAAAAACCTTTGATACACTTGATACCACGTTATGCGTGTTGGCTGAGCAGCAGCCTTTTTCGTGGAAATGAGTCAAAAAAAAAAAAAAAA
>WBMW01001851.1:64495-87712 GCA_013396635.1 Penelope pileata
AAAAAAAAAAAAAAAAAAAGGTTTGTACCAATTCTCCTGCATGTGTTTTAGATTGTACAGACGGATTCTGAAAGTCCAAGAAAATTATCACCCGGTGTGTTGCTCCCAGCTGCAGATGAACGTGGAGCATGCTTGCAGAGCGTTTCAGGGGAGCACAACAATGGTAACATTCTGGTAGATTGTGTTTGTAAGTGTTTATAGACTGAAGTGAACTTCTTCCAGTGTTTTTTTTAGGAGTGCTGTTGTGCTGTGGGTGTGTGCTGTAGCGATGAACAAGTGCTTGGTTCTTCTTGATTAGCACCAATTAACACAGCACTTGCTGGCCTGTTTGATTAGTAGAGGAAGTTCTTGTGTGCATTATGTGTAGTTTTTGGACGTGTGTATTTTTTTGATGTTAGGTCATTGCTTGCTGTAGAAAGAGTGTCTTTAGTTTAAGAGTGACCTGTGTGAATGTTTAGATGTTCTTGGATAACCACCAGAAGAAAAATATTATCTGGTCAAGCTTTTTTTTTTTTTTTAATAGATTTCTGGTCCAGAAGCTAAAATGCGAGGAAAAATTCAGGTTTTGTTGCTAAGGGTTTCTGCCTGCAGGTTCTGGCATTTGCCTTTTGACAATCTTGATTGAGCATAGGAGAGCAGGGAAGTTTTGCTATTGGGACAAAATTCTTTTCTGAGGAATTTCTCCCTTAAAAATCATTTGGCAATCTAGCTTATAATATAGGTAGAATAAAATAGCTGAAAAGGCTAATCCAATTTTCGTTTAGTGGGCTGGAAGCAGACATTTACAGGCCTCTGGGAGCTCTAAATCAACTTATTGTTATGAAAGTCTGCTTTGTATGATTCTGCCAAGTTTGAAATCAATATGAAAAGGGGGAAGAGGTGATTATGGCAATCTTGCTAAGATATTTAAATGTTACTGAACTACTAAGTGTACTGAAATCAAATATTGGTGTGTTTTTTAATTAATATATTTTTTAATGAGAAAATTCTGTGGAGTAGCATTTTGCACACTTGTTTCATGAGAAGGCTCAAACTATAGGATGACTATAGCAGAGAATTCAAGAAATATGTGACCAGTAGGTTGTGTGAGTTCAGAAATAATTTAATATTGGACAGAAGATTTTAAAAATCTTTGGAACGGTGCACATTGTTGCGCGTTACAATCAAACAACATATGTTTCATTTATGTCCTTGCAAGCAAAAACAGAATGATCTTTTGAGAACCAGCTTCAATTTTATCTTATTGAATGACACCTGTATGAGGTTTCTGTGTCTGTACCCTTGTTCTCCCTGTGCTATCAACGAGAAAGCATCCTCAACATTAAGCACTGGTAGGATAATAAGTCATAGTACTTTTGGAGTGTTATATGATCATTCATTAGAGCAGAGTAGCTTTTGCTTTTTAAATAGTCCTTTTAGAAAGCAGAACTCGGCTTCCAGAAAGGACAAAATATTTTGATCTTGTTCTTCACATGAATTGTTCTTTCTGTGATTTTATTTTTTTTAATAAGAGGTGCTTGATGGGAATTATGCATTTCTTCTACTACAAATTCTGTATGGTAGGGTAATTGAATGTTAGGTATTGCACTCTCAATGAAGTAATGTTTGCAACCAACAGTTGCAGAAACTACTGATGTTGCATAGAGTAAAAGATACCTTCATTTAAAAAAATTTCATTTTTCACTTCCAGGCTTTTCAGAAAAACCCAGCAATTTGCAGGTAAATAATAATTTTCATTTCAGACTACTTGTCCTGCTCGTGAAAGAATATTTAGTTACTTTTTTTGTTGTTGTTGTTCATTGGATTGTCTTTTGTAGTTGGAGACTTCTGCATCAGTTTTAGAAATGAATGAGACATCTAAAGGAAGGCAGAAATCAGGTAATGATGACTTTGTTACTCTGGGTTTAGCTTCAAAATCTTTCTGGATATGTGTATTTTATTAAGCATCTGATTTATTTGTTTTGCAGATCTACTGGAGGAATTCAGTTTAGGAGATGCAGAGGATATTGAAGGTATTCATAACAGTCTTTTCGTTGTGTTCCTTTATGGGCAGACACATTGTACTTGTAAATTCTCAAATTAATGTTTGCTAGCAAGATGTTATTTGAGCAGAAGGTCTGATGAAGTATGCCTCTATCCATGTGTGCTTCCTCCTCTAGTCCGCCATTCAGTGCTTCTAAAAACCCTTCCGTAATGTAGGCTTCCTCCAGGCCAATGTCTTTTTCCTACAGGGGGCCCCAGAGCTGAAAACGGTACTACAGGTGGGGTCTCAAAAGAGCACAGTAGAGGGGGACGATCACCTCCCTTGACCTGTTGGCCATGCTTCTTTTTGTGCTGCCCAGGATGCATCTGGCTTTCTGGACTGCAAGCGCATATTGTCAGCTCATATCTAATCTGTCATCTACGAGTACTCCCAAGTCCTTCTCTGCAGGACTGCTCTCAGTTCATTTGTCACTCAGTCTGTGCTGATACTGGTGATTGCCCAACCCCAGTGCAGGACCTTGCACTTGGACTTGTTGAACTTCATGAGGCCCGCTTCTCAAGGCTGTCGATGTCCTTAATAATGAATGTCACTCGCAATGGATGCCACTAATGTATCAGCTTTACCACTCAGGCAGCACTCAGCAGCACTTCCTTATCTGCCAAACAATCCATCCATTGTATATCTCCAGTTTAGAGACAAGGATATTGTTTGGGGACCATGTCAAAAATCTTACATAAATCAGGGTAGATGATATCAGTTGTTCCTCCTGTACCCACCACTGCTGTCACCCCATCATAGAAGGGTGGTTGGAAGGTAGTTCCCAGGGTCCTATTTATTTTTTTTTTTTAATTACCCTTTTTAAAAACAAGTGTGATGTTTAACTTTTTCCAGTCACTGAGCGCTTTATCTGACTGCCACAACTTTTCAAATATAATTGATAGTGACTTAGCAACTTCATTTACCAGTTCCCCAAGGACTCTGGAATACATTCTTAGCCAGTTGAAAGTTTAGTTAGAACATGTGTTTTGTTTTTTTCTGTTTTACAAACTAAGGGGAAATGTTGTCCCATAATGGACCAGTATGTTATAACATTGCAAAGTGAGATAGGAATGACAGTCCTTTCATAGCTCTTCTCATGTGAACATTTCATGTTTTTCCTGTTCATCTTTATTCATGTCTTTGTTTTTTGTTTTTTGTTTTTTTTTTTAAATAGACGTGCATTCTTGCAGATCACGTATTAAGAAGCACATGTGAAAATTTCTCTTAAACTTTTATATTTGAGTTTAGGTTTCAGCAAGCTATATTTATTCTGAAGAGCATTATGATTTCTGTGGCACAAATATTTCTAACTCTAAAGGGGTTGAGCAAGACCCTTCTATGTGTGAAACATGGAAAATAACTGAAGGAATCTAGCTAGTTACTATATAGCATATAGTGGGCCATGTATACAAATTTATTTCTATATATACATAAACCATTTGTATTTCTTAAAGGTGTGACCATTTGTAGTGATTTTCAGTGAATTTTCCTTATACATAAAAATGAAAGTGCCCTGAAAGAAAGGATTGCACATGGGAGCATCTTAAATATGTACTATGATAATACTACCTTTAAACCACACACTTGAGGGGATGTATTAGTTTTTGTTAAGATTTTTTTCTAATAAGTAGGAGGGTTCAGGATGCACTCTGGGTATAAATAAGTTGTATTAAGTCATGTTCAATATAAAAATGTGATTTCTTCACTGTAGGTGAGTGCTCAGAATCTACTTTTCATGGGTCGTCATCAGTTGATAAAGAGATCATCAAGGATGCTGTTGAAAACTGTGGGAGCCAGGTATGTGAAACCAAGTATTATGAGATACGGTATTGAATGGATGTCTGAATTGTTAAAGTGTATCATACATTAAGGTAGAAGAAAGCTTACTAGTCTGTAAATGGTGCTGAAAAAAAGAGTCTTGTATGCAAAGTTTCTATTACCTGAAGCTGGATACTATCTTACAGTTGTGTAAAATGCCTTTATGATATATACTTCTCATTGTCCTGATTTGTTTCCGGCTGGTTTCACAGAACCACAGAACTGTAGGGGTTGGAAAGGACCTTGAGAGATCATCGAGTCCAACCCTCCTGCCAAAGCAGGTTCCCTAGCACGGGTCTGTCTTAGTTTCTAACAGAAGTTACTTCTCTCATAGTGTCTGGTATGAAGCTAGTTGTGGTCCCAGAAGGAAAACAGAAGGTTTGCTTAAACATTGGCCACCGTTTAAGTGTGCAATGCTCAGAAACAGTGTAGTCAAATGTGTTGGTTTTTTTTTTTCCTATGCAAAATAAATATTCAAGTGGGGAGCAAGATTTTTCTATCATGTGCTGGTTTGTATGACAAAACATGTCAGAGAAAGGTTGAGTAAAAACCTAAAATTTTATGATCTGTCAGTGCTTTTTCTGCCTCTGCAAAATATACCCTTGCTTGGTCAGGTTAATAAGTGTTCGAAAATAATTTTTTGGAGGCCATTCTAGAGGATTATAAAGCAGGAATTCTGTTTGTACTAGGCACAGAGGACAGGGCTGGGTAGGGGTCTCATGTGAATGTCTGAAGTCTTTTGTAACACCTCAAGGGACAGTGGAGCAAGTAATTTCCACCTCACACCTAGGCACCATGAAAGATGAGTGTGATTAATTTCAACAGGCAGAGCGCAGCACTTATGTACTGGAAGGTGGTAGCTGTTGTGCAGAGAACGGAGTCCAGCTGTGAAGCGGCTGACTGAGATGTTTCTCTCCATTGAGAAAGGAGGAATTTTTGCAGAGTTAGAATATGGAGGGAGAACAAGGGCCCGTCTAATGAAAATGGATAGTCTTGGCCCCTTGGGACACCAGGGCTGCAGGCCCTATTTATTTAGAAGGGAGCACGAGCCAAGGAGTCATGTGAGGCAGAAGTGTGTTGAGGGGACTGTGATACGTTCTATGAGCAGTTAGAACCATTAAGGAACATAGTGCGGGGTCAGGGATGTGAGGAGACTGAAGAGAGGAGCTGGCAGGTGAGGTTGAGGCATGGTACAATTTTGATTGAAGTTTGTGTTCTTGGTTTTGGGCTGAGGGAAGGAATGGACAGGTTTTCCTAATAAATGTTTTTCTTTGGAGCTTGGGGTTGAATTTAATATTTCTGACTTGAGGGTGAAGGAATTATCATAATGTAGCTAATTCTCCTTGTGGTGGATAAAAAAAAAAAAAGATTGTTATGGTCACTCACACTGTATTGGCTCAACTGGCAGGGGGCGATGAAATGCCAAACAGTACGGAGTGATGGAGGATGGGAAAATTCAGGTAGCTGTGTTTTATTTTGTTTTGGGGGTTTTTTTGTTGTCATTTGTTTTGTTGTTTTTTTTAAGCAATAAAATATAAGCTGCTTAGTGACACCAATGATAGAGAGCAGGCAGGCTAAACAGTAAAAGCAATCCTCATGTCTGGAGAAATCTAACCGAAGAAAAACTATTGTTTCTAAGCTAAGCCCTTCTATTTGAAATAAAAATAAAAAAGGTGATATCTTTCTGTTGTATGATAGGATGAGTTTGCAATGTAAATTACATTGATTAACTGTAACTTCCTTTTTCTTGGCAATCTTTCTGTCTGTACCTGCGTGCTTAAGGATAAACATTTTTTAGAAACTGCCAACTCGATAGAAAAGACAGCACATGAAAATCAGACTGACAAAGCAGAAATTTCACATCAGGAAGCCGTAGCAGAAAATGAGGAATCCCACAGTGCTGAAAAGCAGTTAAGTCCAAAACCTTGGGAAGAAAGATATGAAAGATTGTGGGTTGAAAATGAGAAAAGGGAATTGAAAACAAATTTTAAAAACATTACAGCAGAGCTGAAGCAGCTGTTCGGTGAAATTAATGAATCTGAGAAAACTACATCCCTTGTGGCAAAAGTGTCAGAAGATGAGTTCATTGAAGAATTGAAGAGTTTTCATGTTGTTTCATCTTATGTAACAGAAACGAGTAATAAGTTAAAAAGTAAAGGTGAATTTGCACATACAAAACTTAATGTAGACCTAAAAGAACCCAAACTGGAAATTGTGATTCCGAGTCTTGGTGTCCTTCCTGATCAAAATAACTTAAATGCAAACATGGAAGATGCCTGGAGTACAAATGAAGAAGACTGCACTAATTATACAGATATTACAAAAGTGCCTCTAGAAAAAGGAGAGGAAACGGAAGAGAATGAGAATGAAAGTAGTAGAAATGTAGAGGGAAGTCCTGAATACTCCCTGAGACATTGTTTGAAAACAAATATTTTGGATGACATTTCTAATATTCTTCCTAAAATAAGACCTATTTCTACAAAGGGTGAAAATGCTCTTGGTTTTTTAAGAGAGAAGAAATTTGGCAAGGACACCTGTCTTAGTGATGATATTTCCAGAGACAACCTTATCAAAAACAGTAAAATAGGAGAAACAGAAATTGAAAATCTTTTTGCAAATGCTCAGCAACCTTGTGGCATGGTGAAAAGGAATCTGGATGAAGAACTAAAACAAGATGTGGAAAGATTTAAGAGTAAGGTAGGAATGCTGCAAATGGTATTCCTGGCTTTGGAGAAAGAGAAGGTACAGCTACAAAAAGAGGTAGAAGTTCACCTGGTACTCCTTATTCCTTAGTCTTTCTCCATATCAATGGTCCTGTTCATGTTAGCTATTCATCATTAACAGGAGGTGCTTCATGCAAATTGTTTTTGTTTTTTTTTAATGGAAGTATATTACTCATAAATGAAGAGCGGTGGAGAGTTGTCCTTCTCCCCCTTATGTAATCAGAAGGTTTTGAGAAAATGTATTGTTTCAGTTTAACAACAGCTGACGGTCAGTTTCAGTGTAAGTAGTTATCCCTTCGTTGTCATAAAAAGAAATGCGTACAATTACACCAGTTCTGATTCTCAATCATGGAATGAAAATAGCTTCTGAACAGGGTCTTGACTAATCTCTTCATTTGCCGTGGTTTGTGCATGGTGTGCCTTCATTGCTCTTCACTAAAACTCCTGATCGCTGTGAAACCATTTCTGCTTGTGAGTTTGGGATTTCTTTCCTCCTCATTAAGGAAGTAGCGCACCATACATCCACTCATATTTTGTGTTTTTACAACTAATTTTATGTAGTCTTTCTAATTTCTTGTCCATCAGTAATGACTTTTCTCTTGTTCACGTTTTAAGATACACTACTGTTTCCTTCCTAAGGGCTGTGTTTTTGTTATACTTCAAATCATGAGTGAGTTCAGAGTATTTTCAAACTCAGTACACTTTGTAGTGTAATTTTTGTGAAAATTCTTCCCTATATGAATTGAAATGGTTTTTTATTTTCCATGATTTCAGAAGTAAAGATTGGATTGTTTGATCTTGGATATGGTGTTTCTCTCCTTTAGAAACAGAGAAATATATGAAGCTTAATTTTCTTTTCATAGGTTGAGAAAGAAAAAAGGAAGCCAAGACATTTCCAAGTGCAGGCAATGGAGAAACAGGAAGATCTCGATAATACAGCAGCAGGCAATATTATTAATCAGCAAATGAAACAAAAGCTTACTCTAAGGAAGAATGACTGTTTGAAAACTGAGAATGAAAATATAATAGAAGAAAAACACAAAAAGGATTTTTCATCCGAGGAGAGATCAAAGTTAATTGAAATGCCGATAAAAGGGTAAGCTAATGAAACAACCTCTAATTCTTATTTGTAATATTAAGTAGGTGTAGTTTTTTTTAATCTTCTTGTTCAGGTAGTTTCCTTAGTGTTGAAAGCTATACTGAGTAGTCCACTGTTTCTCAAACATTTAAGAAAAATAGTTTTCTTCTAAGTACTAAGTTCGTAATGGAGGTTCAAATTTATTGCACTGGAGGAGAAAAGAGAGAGAATCTTATTAATTTCTTCCTCAGTATTGAGGCTAAATATGTCTTCAGAACCACAGCCAGAGATGGAGGAAAAGCTCTTTTCTTAGGAGATAGCCACCCAGAACAGAAAAGCAGGAACTTGGTTTACTTTCTCCCTTTTCTAGGAGATTTTGATGATCCTCACGCAGCTGGTATTTTCATAAAGCTCCCCTTTCTCAGGAAAAAGATAATATTATTAAATGGATCTAAAAAGTTTGAAGAAGACAGATGCTTTTGCATAACCCTAAGCAGGAATTTTTCTCTGCATCTTCTTCAGGAGAACCTCTACTCTATGTATTTCCTCTAACGGGGGTAGAGAGGTTTTACAGCTTATCTGAATTTACCTCAGATTCCACCTTTCTCTTTCCTTTCTAGAGGAAAATGTTTGAATGCTTGAGTATCTTCCAGGATCTTGGATATCAAGCTTGTGTTTTTATTATAAACATGTCTTAGTCTTGGTTGTTTCTGGACTTGTTTCTGAAGTATGTTATTTTATTTTATATAAGATTGTCAATTGGTCATTTTTTTTTTCTTTCTTTTTAATGTAGGAAATCTTTCCTGAATAGAAAAGGTGCAAAGAAAAATGAGAATAAAAGGCATTCTTCAAAGCAGAAGGCTAATCAAAAGACTCAAGTACTGGATGATAGCACTTTGAGTGAAACATCTCAAGATGAAGGAAGGTACTGAATATAAGGAATGTTATAAATAAAATGTAATAATTTATAAAAATTGACCTGAAAACTAAAGGTAAGTTTTATAAACTGAGTGCGTACAATGATTCTTGTTCTTCTGTCTTACAGTGCTACCTGATGCCTTTTATGCTCAAAAACACTTGCTCAGAATGCTTTGAACATGCTAGTCAAGTTAATGATGGGGCCAGATGAGCACAAATTTTGAATTACCTGAATGTATGCGTGTATACTTTTATGTGTGTGTGCATGTGTAAATTACATATTTTTTAATTTTTTTGAAAGGATTTGGGGGACTTGTAAATGGCAAAGTTGCTATTAGCTCCTTCATAGTATGGCACAGAGACAGCTGTACAACCTCTGGATTTTACTCCAATATCTCTATAATCCACTGTGCCATACAGTATAAATCAGTTTTTCTGGAACTAGTTGAGGGATATTGGGCTTGCCAGTGAGTTGTGCTATCTCAGATGCATGAAACATCAAGAAGGGAAATGCACAGAGTTTGTGAACACAGATTGCAGGCACTTAGCTCTTTCTGAAGAGCAGTTTTCCATGATTAATCTACTTTTGTTTTCTTATTGTTTCTTTTCAAAAAATTAAACAAGAAACCACAGCTGATTAATGTTTTGCTGGCCTGAAATTACCTCAAGTGGAGAGCAGTGAACTCAGGAGTTCTTCAGTACAAAAATAATTGTAATGGCTGAATAAACAACTGACTGGGCAATCAAACTGAGAGTGACACCGTCATACCTAGATGTCCTGGGTCAGGGTGGGATGGAGTTAATTTTCTTCCTGGCAGCCTACATAGTGTTGATAATATTATACCAGTGTTTTAGCTGTTACCGAGAAGTGCTTGTGCAGTGCCAAAGCCTTTCCTTTCTCACTTAGCCACCACAGCAAGGAAGGCTAGGAGAGGACACAGCCAGAATAGCTAACCCCAGCTGACCAGCATGCTGAATTGCTGGCTGAGGTCAAACTACCACAGTCCTTTTTGGCACCTGAGACCTCTTGGGCTTGAGTCACCTCCTCAGCCTATGTTCTGAAATCTCTGCATGCCTTCTGGCCGATCCATGATCTCTTCCAAGATTTCTGGGTGGTTGAGTGTTTTCTATTTGAGTCTTTTACATAATTAGCACTACCCGTTTGCTCCACGTAGCGTTAGTTGCGTGATGACTGGAGGAGACCCTTCCTTTGAACATCCAGTACAGCACAGGCCTGTTAGCTCTGGTACATTAACCCCACCCAGCAAGATAATATCCTCTAGGCTCCTTTCTACCACAAAAGGTTGGACCTCTTGAGGTCCCTTTGAACCAGGACTGTTCTATGATTCTTAACATCTTGCAGAAAAAATAGCCTTTTAGTACATACAAAGTTGTGTTTGTTTGTTTTTGCTTTAAACTACATTTAACGAAGTTATTGTATTAATGTGTAGTTTAATTCACTTCTGAAATAAAGCTTTCAGAGCAACTTGAGTTATTGTTCATAATGCAGTATAAACATTCCTGTACTGTTCTTGTTTTCCAGACCTGCAGCAAAAACAGGGAGTGAAATGAACAAGGTACTGTAAAATTAGTTTCTTGATAAATATTTTTATCAGCTTCTGATCACTTAAATGGTAACAGCTTCTATGTCATGGTGAACCAGATGCAAAGATGTCTGCTAGTATGTAGCTTCGTACTATTTGAGCCAAATCTATAGGCTGTGAATGAGAGAATGAATTGTTCTCGCATATATAGCGATCTATAATAATATAGTGTTGTATACATAAAATGCTGTGTTGTTTGTAGGTCAGCATGCAAATGGATGTTACCGATGACCTTGATTTAACACAGTCATCTGATACAACTACAGAGGATGTTGAATTGCCAACTTCAACCTACAGAGAAGCTATGTTGCTGTTAGAACAGCTTAGTGTGGATAATACAGGTAAGTTTTCAAATCACTTGTCTTCTGTTAGGAGCTTCTGTTTTAAAAAGTGATTTCCTTGCTTACCTTCACAATGCTTTAGTTTTCTTTTTTGATCAAAGATGACTCCTCCCCCTACTCTGCTCCAGAGAAAGTACAGACTCCTTCAGCACTGAATGCAGAATTAACCTCATCTGGCCTTAGATGTCTGTATTGTCAGCAAACATGTCTTACTTATCGCTGGCTACGTCTCTAGTCAGAATTGGAAATGCATGTTCTTGTAAGGTACAGATCAGCACATTCAAATGCAGTGATGAAAAGTTAGCAAGACCATCTTCATTTTCCTTTTCGAGCCCCCAATAAGTAATGACTAATGGCTCACCAAAATAATGGCTTCACTAAAAAATAAATCTACAATCATATGTTGTAATATGCTTGCATACATACATGTAGCTCTATAAAGATACAGGCAGCACTAACTAATTGTCTTAAACTTTGCTAAAACATCATTAGGCAAATATAGATTAACCTTGGCTAAAGGCCAAATTCCCACCCACCTCAACAAGACAGAAGGTGAAAACAGAATGAAAAAGCTCGAGTAGTGAGATAAAGACTGGGGTATCACTAACTGATTACTGTCATGGGCAGAACAGAGTCCACTTGGGGAAAATTAAGTTTGCCAATGAAAACAGATCTGGGTAGTGAGAAAGACAAAAATAATTAAGTAAATAAAATACCTTCTGCCCACTCCTTTCTCACAATTAACTTCAATTCTTCCCTTCTACCTTCTGAGCAGTGCAAGGAGGATGGTGGGGCTGCAGTGAGTACATGGTAGTCCCTCTCTGCCACTCCTTCCTCTTCACACATTTCCCCTGCTCCAGCATGGGTCCTTCCATGGGCTCCAGTACTTCAGGATGAACCTGCTCCTTACTGGGCTCTGCGTGAGCTGCATTTCTTGTCAGGAAGATCTGCTTCAGTCTGGACTTCTCATTGTCTGCAGATCCTTTAGGAATTATCCAACTGCTATGGTGCAAGGTCTTCCATTTGGTGCAGTTGTTCCTGTCCTTAGAGAGGCTTCCTCACTATCAAAACCTTGTCACCTACACCCAATAGAGCAAAGTATTAAATAGGTTGTATACTGGAAGCTATTTGTGCATACGTGTAGTTTTGTGTATTTTTTGTCTCCATATAGGTTCTGCTATTTTGCTGAAAATTCAAAACATACTTCTTGAATATGAACAGACAGTAGAACGTGAAAAAAAACGTTATACAGCTCTCTGGAGAGAAGTCAGGAAATTGGAAAGTGAAAAACAGGAGTCGCAGTTAATAGCAGAAGAGACTCAAGATTTGAAATCCATATTTGCTCACCAAGAAGTGGAATTGAAAAGTGATATCGAAAGTCTTAAGTATGTGATCCTGCATTCTGATCATGTTTGTTATCCTGATCATGTTTGAGAAGATGCTGGTGGTGTAGCCATCAGTCTGATGTACCGAGTCCCTTAGTGCCAGGTCCGCACATTTCTTAAGTACTCCTAGGGATGGGGACTTACAAGCATTTTAAAGAGTTGTGCTTCGCAACTTCTGTTTTTGTTTAAAATGAGGAATTGTAGCAACTCCACGGACTGCAAATTGAAACAGAGTTTAGTGGGTTTGTTTGATTGAAGCTTACATTTGAAATTGTCCCTTGACTCCATCCAAATCTAGCTCAGGAGTATGAGGACAAGTTTTTAATCGCTGGTTACACCACTTCAGACAAGAGTGGCCAGCAGGCATCATACAAAATTCAGCAAGGACAAATACAAAGCCCTGCATATGGAATGAAAGAACCCCTTGTGAGTATGCATGGTGGAATGCTCTGGCTGATGAGCTGCTTTGCTGAGAAGGCCTTGGGGGCTATGGTAGAGAGCAAGTGCAACATGAGCCAGAATGAGCTTGCAGCTGAGAAAGCCAACAGCATCCTGGGTTGCATTAAGAACAGGAATCAGGAAGCTGAGGGGAGTGATCCATCCCTACTCAGCCTTTATTGGGCTATGTCTAGAGCACTGGGTCCAACTTTTGGCCTCCCAGTACAAGAGATCATAGTCAACATTTGTGAGTTCAGCAGAGGCCTATCAGGCTGGTCACAGGGCATGGAGCATCCCCTATAAGGAGAAGCTGAGGGAAATGGACTTTGAGGGGATGAACCAGCAGCCTCCCAGTACGTGGAAGGGAAGATAAAGCCATTCCTAATTTAGCCTGGATTTGATTCTAAATATCAATTACAAGGAATTATTTTTTTTCTTTCTAAATAAATTCTCAAAACAGTGTTAGCTTGATATTTATAAAAGCTGTACTTGCTGAGAAACCAGAGTAAGAATTATATGTAAAGATTTTTTTCTTGAGTATAAACCATTTTAATACTAATGTTACTGCCTTTTTTTTGTGAGCAATTTATTGGTGATTGCTGGTAATCATTTTGCAGAATTTTTATAGCAGATTTCTTTTTGTCAGCTCTTTCTTTATGTTCATACTTGGTATCTTTTTCTTGTTGACTATTGCCAAGGATATTGAAAAAATAATCAAAGTAATTACCAAATGCAAAAATGCTTTCTTGTTTATTTATTACAGGCACACTATGAACAGTTTTAACCATGTTGGTGCTTATTGCTGATTGAGTTATTTTTTAAAAAAAAAATTAACATTCCCCAAGGCTTTCATTATCAGTTAGCTTCAAAATCAAATTACTGTTGTTTCTCCCAGATGTAGATCCATTGGGTTTTAAAACTGTTTTATAATCATATTAAGCTTAAATCTCACACATTTCTAAATATTTTTTGAACACTGACCTTATTCTTTAATTTAAAAAAAAAATAAAGCTTACTCCACCTGTGGTAAGCAGTTGTTTTAGTCTTACAGAATGCTTGCTCAAAAGTTTTTGGGTCTGTCATAGATAAGTGGTGAGCTGCTTTGTTATTATTGCTTGCAGTCACTGTGAATCCACAATATGTAGATGATATTCAGCATATTAAGAACAGTATATTGTTGATAGTAAAAGTTGAGAATATTTTGCTCTGGTAAGACAATGAAGTAATTTTGAATGAAATGTGTACTTGGTAACATGAAGGTTATTTTGTTGTTGTGGTTTGTTTTTTTTAGGAATTTTATAAATATGTGTTCTTATTTATATTTACTTATGTAAACTTGAAAATACAGGATGAATTTGGTACACCATTTGATAGCTTATTTGTCTGTCTTGTGCAACTGATGTACAACGTGTCTTCCACCACTAGCGGAATGTAATTAGAATTCTTCAAAAAGTTTAAAATTACAGCAAAAATACTGTATTTGAAAAGACTTTATATTTTTATGGTTTAAGTTTCTCCAAGTTCATAATGTGGCACATTTACTTCTTATGTCAGTGCTTTAGTTCCTCAATATTCTCTTTTAAATACTAGATTTTCTCTGAAACAAGAAGAGGAAAAGAGGCTCAGAGTTGAAATGCTGTATGAGAAGACAAGAGAACAACTCAAGAGGAAAGAGGATCAATATTGTAAAGAGATAGAGGAGAAACAACAACTTGAGTTGCATGCAGGGAATATAGAAACAGAGTTAATAACACTGAGAAAGCTCTTGAAACAGGTATTATTAAAGCTAAACATTCATCTATTTTTCTCTTTGTTTTAATTGATACTGTGTTCTAGTATGCTCAAAGAAAATGTACTTTGTTTGTGGAAGAGGCATTGGATAACTATAGCGGCACATGTCGAGGACTGTTGTCCTCAACAATGAACCAACATGAACAGACATGGTCATGATTCCTTTTCCCCCTTTTCAGAACCACAGTTTCGTTTGTATTTCTGGCAAAGCCTCGCTTTGAGTTATTTTTCCTAATTACTACAAAACAATGTATATTTTCTCTTACTTTTTATCGGAACAAAATATCAATTTCTTATTTGTAGCACTCCTTCAGGCATTCTTACATGTATTTAAATTCAGGCCCAAATGTTACCGTTTACCTGAGATTCTGTACATTGTCTCAGTTGCCTACAGTCAGGACTGAATCCAGGGAAACCTCTCTCTTTTATTAGGAGTTTAGTGCCCTATTTAATGTGATTGAGATGATGGCATTCTCATTGTATATAATCAGCATAAATTCTTCAGCTCTTACGTATGGTTTTGTGGATCTTTTCACTGGCCTTGACATGCTTGTACAGTGGGCTGCAAGCAATCCAGGAGACTCCTGGAGTCTATTAAGGATAACTTCCTGGTCTAGGTATTTGACAAACCACCCAGAGGTGAAGTGTTGACCTGGTGCTCACCAATGCAGACGAGATTATTAAAGAGGTTAAGATTGGAGGCAGTCTGGGCTGTAGCAACCATGCCCTGGTTGAGCTTGGGATCTTGAGGAATACAGACCTGGCAAAGAGCAGAGTCAGGACCCTGAAGATAAGAAGAGCAAAATTCTGTCTGTTTAAGGAATTATTGGATGAGATCCCCTGGGAAACTGTCTTTAGGACAAAGGAACAGAACAGAGCTGGCAGATCATTAAGAACACCTTTCTGAGAGCACAAGAATTCTCTGTCCCCCGGTACAGGAAAACAAGCAGAGGAGGCAGGAAACTAACATGGCTGAACAAGGACCTGCTGGTCAAACTGAAGGATGAGAAGGAAATGTACAGGCAGTGGAAGTGGGGATGGGTGGCCTGGGAAGAATACAGGGATGTCATCCAGACGTGCAGAGATGGGATCAGGAAAGCCAAGGCACAGATGGAACTGAACTTGGTGAGGTGGAAAATGGTGAAAAAGTAAGGGTAAAATCGGTGAAAAATAATGGGAAAGGATTCCACAGGTACGTTGGTCAGAAGAGAAAGGCCAAAGAGAGTGTATCCCTTTTAGCAAATAAGAAGGGAGAACTGGCTACAACAGATGTGGAGAAGGCTGAGGTTCTCAAAAAGTTCTTTGCCTCAGTCTTCGCTATCAGTTAGGCTTCCCACATCTCTCAAGTCCTTAAACCTCTAGGCAGAATTTGGGGTAGCAGAATTCCTCCCCCTGTACGCAAAGAGCAAGTTTTGAGACCACCTGATGAGACGGTACGTGTGCAAGTCTATGGGGCCAGATGACATGCATCCCAGGGTCCTGAAGTAACTGCCTGATGTGGCTGCCAAGCCACTCTCCATCATATTTGAAAAGTCATGGCTGTCAGATGAAGTTCCCTGTGACTGGAAGAAGGGAAATGTAACTCCCATTTTAAAGAGACAGAGAAAGGAAGACCCAGGAAACTAGAGGCCAGTGAGCCCCATGTCTGTGCCTGGGAAGATTGTGGAGCAAGTCTTGCTGGAAGCTATGTAAAGGCACACACAAGACAAAGATGTGATCCAAGATCGACAGTACAGTGTCACCAAGGGCGGATCTTGCCTGATCAATCTTGTGGCCTTCTATGATGGAGTGATGGTATTGGTGGACAGAGGAAAGGCAACTGATGTTGTATACCTGGACTTGTGCAAGGCCTTTGACATGGTCCTGCATGACATTCTTATCTCTGAATTGAAGAGATGTGGTTTTGAAGGCTGGGCTGTTGTGTAGATGGTTGAGTTGGTTGGATGGTTTCAGCCAGAGAGTTGTGGTGAACTCAGAGTGCAGTGAGGCACTGGAGCAGGTTGCCCAGAGAATNCAGAGAAAGGAAGACCCAGGAAACTAGAGGCCAGTGAGCCCCATGTCTGTGCCTGGGAAGATTGTGGAGCAAGTCTTGCTGGAAGCTATGTAAAGGCACACACAAGACAAAGATGTGATCCAAGATCGACAGTACAGTGTCACCAAGGGCGGATCTTGCCTGATCAATCTTGTGGCCTTCTATGATGGAGTGATGGTATTGGTGGACAGAGGAAAGGCAACTGATGTTGTATACCTGGACTTGTGCAAGGCCTTTGACATGGTCCTGCATGACATTCTTATCTCTGAATTGAAGAGATGTGGTTTTGAAGGCTGGGCTGTTGTGTAGATGGTTGAGTTGGTTGGATGGTTTCAGCCAGAGAGTTGTGGTGAACTCAGAGTGCAGTGAGGCACTGGAGCAGGTTGCCCAGAGAATCTGTGGATGCCCCATCCCTGGAGATGTTCTGGGCCAGGTTGGATGGGGCCCTGGGCAGCCTCATCTAGTGGGTAGGGATTTGGAGCTAGATGATCTTGAAGGTCCCTTTCGAGCCAAGCCATTCTATGATTTTGTGATTAACAGCTCTTAGTAAAATTCTGCACGCTTCCCCAAAATGGCAGTTGCATCTTCCTAACCATATCATCAGCTGACTAAGACCTGGCGGCTGCTTTTGGGTTCATGTGAGTTTAAAATTTGTATCATAGGAGTACTTACTTCTTGGATAGAATAAATAGCTAGGAACATGAGCAGGCAATAAGCTGGATCTACACAGCGCACATTGCGTCAGAATGGGTGTTTGTCTCCTGCCAGAGAAATTGAAACCACTAAAAAAAACTTCTTTAAATTGCTATTCAAAGTAGATCTTTTCAAAAAGATGTTAAGTCTAGTTCAGCAAGACAGATTATGGTAACTCTAAGGAAGCAAAAATATAACAACAGATAAGTGCAAATAAGAAGGAAGTAGGAAGATACTGCTAATTCTTATTTTGCTCGAGATGCATAAGTTTTATTACATTACTGTAGGTTGAAGAAGAGCGTGATGAAACACAGAGACAGCTTTCTCAGGAAAAGAGTGCTAGAGCCCTACAAGAAGGAATTTTGAACAGCCACCTGTGGAGACAGAAGGAACTAGAAGAAGAGACAAGAAGAACTATAGGAAAAAATTCAGAGGTAAACAGTTCTATTTCCTATTAATTTGATTAAATTTCACTGTGCTCGTTCTAAAGTCAGCAGGCTTGAATTAGGCAAGGGGTTATTCCATGCCATGTAACATCACGCAGAAGGGTATAAAGCTGTGGGGAGTTGGCCAAGGGGCAGCTGCTGCTTGGAGGCTGCTGGGCATCGGTCAGCAGGTGGTGAAACCTTGCATTGTTAGCGGGGCATCAGTCAGCAGGCACTTGTATTGTTAGCTGGGCATCAGTCGGTGGGTGGCAAGTAATTGCATTGTGTATATATATGTATATATGTATAGGTATATAACATTTCTGTTTCAGTTTTATTCGTTTTCTGTGTTAGTTTTTATCTCTAGCCATGAGTTCTATTTGGTTTCCAATTCTTTACTCATCCCACTTGAAAGGGGGAGTGAGTGAATGGCTGTGTGATACTGAGCTGCTGCCGGGTTAAACCACAGTTCGTTTCCTGAATGGCTATTTTCTCCTCTTTTTTATCACCCAGGAATCTGACGCTAATGAAAGAGAAAAGGATCTGTTGTACAAAAATCAGTTACTGCAAGATGAGGTTGCTGTGCTAAGACTTGAGCTTGATCAAGTAAAACTTAGGCACCAGGAGGACGAAGGAAAATATTTAGAGGAAAATGAGACTTTGAAAGAGAAAAATGAAGATCTTAAAAAGGAACTTAAACTGAACGAGGAGGCCTTAACACAAACGGTATTTCAGTATAACGGACAGCTGAATTTACTCAAGACAGAATCTGCAATGCTAACGTCCAAGCTTGAGCAGACAAAAGAAAGCAAAGACAGACTGGAGACAGAGATCGAATCGTTCCGTTCCCGCCTGAACGCTGCTGTTCAGGATCTTGAACGCCATCAGTCACTGAAAAGTGATGTCGAACGAACATTTCAGAGAGAGCGTGATGAATGGCTTCGTTTGCAAGACAAGCTCCATCATGACATCTCTGATGTGCGAGAAAACAACAAAAGTTTGTCTCAGCAGCTGAGTAAAATGGAAAGTAAAGCTAATAGTCTAGAAAATGAACTTCACCAGTTGAAACAAACGCTTCGAGAAAAAACACTGCTTTTAGAAATGACACAAAAAGAATTAAGTCAAGCCCAGTGTCAGGCAAAGGAAAGTGATCATGCTCGGCAACTTGAGAAAGATCAAGTCAGCAAATTTGTGATAAAGCAGGAATCTATGCAGGAACGATTGGCCCAGCTCCAGAGTGAAAACCATTTACTCCGTCAGCAGCTGGAAGATCTGCAGAACAAGGGGATCATCAAAGAAAAGGTTGTGAATGATGTCCAGGACAGGTTTAATGATATTTTCAACAAACTCAGAGCTGATACTGAAAAGCAAGTTTACCTGATGGAAGAAAGAAACAAGGAATTAAATACCAAGTGTACTGATTTAAGGGAACAAGTCTTTAAATACGAGACTGATAAAGTAGAAAGAGAGGTGAGCTATGCAATTAGAACAGATTAAAATGTTTCAGTTGGTAAAATGATTTTGAATTTCTAAAATGCATCAGGTATGTTATATGAAAAGGACCAAATGGTGCTGTTTTGTTCTGGTTTGTTGTGTTTCTCCTGGAATTAAGGAAGACTTTGGCAAATGGGATGTCACTGGTCAGATCTGAGCAGAGATCAGAAAAAGATACCCAAAACTAGGGCTTGATCAAGAAGATGATTCTTCTCTAGAACTTTTGTCATCCCTGTTCTTTAGGTCATTTTATGCCCCGTAGAGTGGTGGTTTCATACACGTATTGCACTCATGACAAAAAAAGGTATAAAAAGAACCATCCAATATGCGAGGATTGAGAAGTGAATATGCAGGTAAGTGAAGTACTGAGGGATGGATTTACAGTACAGGGCTGCTCCAAAAGTAATGCGTCCTATTTTATTATGTTGGCACACGATGTCAGAGGCGGATATTGGTGGTATGGCAGCAGAGGTTGAACCTTCCCACCAATATTCCATTGCATTTGGTTGCTGTGAGACAGATGGCAGTAGAGGGGCAGTCTGACACAATGGCGTCTGACTCGGAAGTGCAGGTGAAGCAAAGGTGTGTCATGGAATTCCCCTATGTGGAAAAAATGGCACCCATTGCCGTTCATTGACTCTCATGAGACATTTATGGAAACCAAACAGTGGATGTGAGCACAGTGAGGTGGTGGGTGGTGCATTTCCGCAGTGGCAACAGCAGCAGTGGTAACCTCTGCTGTTGCAGATTTTTACGAGCACAGCATGCAGGCTCTTGTTCATCGCTGGCAAAAATGCACAGCTAATGGTGGTGACTGTTGGAAAGCACCATTTTATAGCTAAGAATTTGCTCTATCAAATAGTGTTATTATGCTCTTTGTGTTGTAGTTTCCATGGGAATAAATAGGAGGTGGTATTTTTGGAGCAACCTATGTATAATCCCACAGAGAAAAAAGAGAAAAAAAAGTCACTTCTCCATAAGATGCTAGAAAATTGAAGTGTTAGTATTGTCCAGGTGTTGATTTATGTATGTATTTTAGGAGTTCAGTGACACGTGCCAGTTCCTCAAGAAGTTATTTCAGACCCCGACCTAGGCTTTGTCTTGTATTTTTTGATGTGTAGCCATATTCGAACATGTTCTTTCTTTGTGGCTCTGCAAAAAGCTTCTTAGCCAGTCAGAGGAAAGACTGATTAGGAAATAGATTAAACTCTGAAAATTGATACAGTGCAGGGGTATGAAAGTGTGCTCCTGTGCAGAGTACTAGCATAACGTTATGTTTCAAACGTGCAGGAAACAAGCGTTGCTCCCATATCTGCATATTAGAACAGAATATAACAGGGATGGTAGAAGCAGGGAACAGGGAGGCAGCTGAGAAAGCTATAGATGATGGAAGAATACATTATGAATGTTCTTAGGAGTAGGTAGAGTATTCTAAATTCCAGGTAGAGTAATGATTAAAAAGGTTGCTTAACAATTTTGTTTAGTATTTCTTTTCTTTGTAGAAAACAGGAAATGGTCACATTCAGTATTTAGGCATTTTGGTAATATTCCTGTCCCTTAATGATTTAAATAGTTACCTGAAATTACTTTTCCTTCTTCATAACAAATCCAGAATCTTTGAGGAGGTAGATACTTGAATGTGTCAGACAACCACCTTGTTTTTTGTTTACTTTGAAAGGTAACAGAGGGAAAGAACTTGAGCAGTGTTGTCAGTTGTTTTAACCTATGAATTGCTTTATATTCTTCCTACTGCCTTTTGAAGTTACTAGATATATAATGTTAATCCACGATGAAGTGTAAGAGGATGTGATTCAACACGTACCTAAAGTTTCAAAGGAGCTCTCAGATAAATGCACAGATTTAACTATATTTGCACAGTGGAGGAAAAGCATGAAGAATGATCTAGTACATGGTCCCGCCTTTGATCATCAGAGTAATATCTGCAGTCAAACTATACCTCTAATGTTGCAACAGATTTCTTTGGGTTTCTTTAGGTGGGAAAAAAAAAAAAAAAACATGGTTACAGTGTGCTTGTGTATTTGTCCAAGAAGAAAAACAACTAGGGCCTTTTTTTTTTTTTAATTAAGAAACAGAAACCTTCGTAAAGAGCTGCTCGCAGTGTGCATGTGTGAAGATGAGAAGGATGGATAAAGGTTATCATGCAGATGCCTGCTGGTGGCAGGCAAAATTTCATACGCTTGAATTCACTCTGAAGACTGAATTATATAACCTAGTAAGTTTAAGTAAAGTCATATTTCATATTTGTTTCTTCATGTTCATCTAACTGTTTCTTTAGGGTGTGGTCAGACAGCTGCAGCAGGAGCTGGCTGATGCTCTTAAAAAGCAGTCCATGTCAGAAGCGTCGCTTGAAGTTACTACACGCTACCGCAGTGACCTAGAAGAAGACAAATTGCGCTTGCAAAAGGAATTGGACAGGGTTAAAACCAAGGTACAGAAAGCCTGTAACCATATGTATAAATCTCAGGGTGTTTTTTCTCTTTGTCTATGATGAAGAAGACATTAGAGTTTGTCTAATGAAGAAGAGCAAAAGAGTGTGAGAGCAAGTATTAGAGAAAGTTAGTTGCTAAGAGAAGTGAAAGTCTGAATGTATTTGAAATGATGCAGTACTTTGAGTAGAGGGTGTGTGTAGACTTGTGCAGCATTCGACTTCTACAGCTCCCGTTGACTTCTCTGTAGAGAACGCAACCTGACTGCCATGGATTCTTACTTTGATTTTACAGTTACAGGAATCTGAAGAGCAGCGTATTCAGTCTGAACATTGTGTTCATGACTTGAAGACTGTTTTAGATAATAAGGAAAGAGAAGTAACAGCTTCTTCCCAGAAACTACAAGACCTTCTGTTAGCATCTTCTGGAACTAATACTACTATAAAACAACTGGAAGAACATGTGCAACGGTAAGAAAAATAACACAGTGAAGCAAGGTTCTGCTTTCTGGGATTCGGTGAAAACAACAGGATTGCCTCGTTGCATCATCATGGTAACACGTAATTTTGAAAGGAGCTTTTGCTTTAGACTATATTCTTTCACAGTATTCTGTCAGAATTTGTGCACTTGTGGATTTCTATAGTAAGACCTGTATTTCTCTTTAAGACTTGAAATTGAAAATGCCAGATTGGAAGCCACAGCCAAACAACAAACCAATAGAATTGAAGCCCTTCAGAAAGACCTGCAAGCCTCTACCTCAGTAAGCCAGTCATAAACTTCTCTTTATTCTGTGAGCTTCTGAGCCTAGTTACGTATTTTCTCTGGGAAAGTTATGGCGTGGTTTTCCTGGGAGTGCGCAGGAGCTGAGTTACCTGAGTTCTGCTGACTGTAGGCTGCTCTGAAAATCTTGCTGCTCCGTTCCCCAGCTTTCTAGTTTTGAGAATTTTCCTGTATGTCATATCAAGTCTTACTTAACACTATATAAGGTGAGGTTTTGACGCTAATGTGCTGGTTTAAATGTTTTATTCTTTATACCAGTCATGACATCAGATGCCAGACACATATTGTAGTATATATCATGAAAGCTATTCAGCAAGTTACCTCAGGGAAATTCCACATGTGATGGTGGTGCCAAGAGCTTCATGCTGGAGGCATCATCATACTGAGACAAGAATTATATTCCCCAGAGATTTTGCTCTGCAGAATTGCTTTTCCCTTGCTTGCTTGATGTGTGTTGGTTTTCATGAAACGGCAAGGAGGAATCCGCATGATATTGTTTGCAGTACTTGACTAAAGGTTTGGAATTTCCCCCTATTCAGCGGTTGATAAATAAGGTGAATTCATCTGTAGCTTGTATGAAGCAAATTATTTTTGTATTCTAACCAGTTAACTGGGGTCCTTGTTATACCTGTAGTTGTTAATTAATGTTGAAGAGCTTTTGAAAATAACTATACATGAAAGTTGAACTTTGTGCTGTGCTGACACCAGCAGAAGAAAAGGGAAAGTGGTCACAGTCCTTATGCTTCTCCCTTGGTTCAGACAGCATGGTTTTCAAATGTATGGTGGATGTGAAAAGCTCCTTTGTGTGTTCATTGATGATTCTTTGTATTTGACATAGTTCTCTCTCTCCCTGAAGCAAATGGCAGAGGTGGTGATTGCTAACAATTTTATGATAGCATCAGACCAAGGTATTTCTCATTCTTGATGGTGAGGGTAAATATTAAAGGAATAAAGAGATGTGTGTAATGTTTATTTTTGATAATGAAGTGTGAACTTCAGTCTAGAAAGTCAGTGTCTTCTTTCTTCTTTTAATGCTTAGGTTCATAATCGCCTAGAGGATTTGATAACTGGCTTACGGGCAACACAGACAACTGTGGAAGAACACCAACATCAGCAGGTACTGTAATGGCACCTGCAAGTAACTAGTTTAGTCTTGGAATTTTTTGTTTGCAAGTAATTGATGGAAAGATGAGGTTTGCTCTAAGGTACAGATCATAGAATCATAGA
>WBMW01001852.1:5504-28181 GCA_013396635.1 Penelope pileata
ATATAACATATAACATATAACATATAACAACATATAACATATAACATATAACATATAACATAACATAACACATAAGATAACATATAACATAACATAACATAAAACACTGAGTGAACTGGGTCTGTTCAGCCTTGAGAAAAGACCAAGAGGGGATCTTATCAATGTCTATATATATACAAAGTGTGGGAGGCAAAGGGATGAGGACAGACTCTTTTCAGTGATGTGTGGGGACAGGACAAGGGGAAATGGCCACAAATGGAGCATAGGAAGTTCCACACAAATATGCATAAGAATTTCTTATGCACGGTGAGGGTGACAGTGCACTGGAACAGGCTGCCCAGGGAGGTTGTGGAGTCTCCTTCTCTGAAGATATTCAAGAACTGTCTGGATGCCTGTCTGTGCGACCTGCTGTAGGGAGCCTGCTTTGGCAGGGGGGTTGTACTCGATGATCTCTCGAGGTCCCTTCCAACCCCTACAATTCTGTGATTCTGTGATAACACAACATAACATAGCATAACATACTCTGTATGAATCTTGCCAAGATCTGTATTCAGATCTGATTATTTTGGTATCTTAGAGTTTGATAGGGGAATAAAAGATGCTGCTTTGGTGGGACAATTTTTAATTTAAATTTTGATTAGGGCTACTTGCCTAGTCTTAATACAAACGTGATTAGATTAAGTTAAATTTACTTATGTAACTGTAATGTAATTGCATGTTATGTTTTGAAGTGTGTCTTTAATTAATGACAAGTATACAGTTAAGGTTTTTCTTGGGAGTGTTATTTCTGAGAGTAATTGATTTTATAACTTAATGAAAGGAATGACTGAAATCTGATGGGTGAATGAAAATGTGAGTTGTATTTAAAGGTTTCTGCACACTCTATGTCTCTTCTGTCACAATCTACCTGCAATAACTTGACTATCCTTGTAAGGTTACAAAATGTTGATACATCTCTCCTGGACTATGCATCTATTAAATGAGTAGCCTCACTGACTTCACTGATCAGTCAGTCAGGACTGATCCAAGACATCTTTGTTCCCCATTGTTTGAAATCCTGTATTAGATGTAGAATCAGTTCAGATTGATCAGTAACTTTCTGAGGCCAAAAGAAAAATGAAAAAAATATCTATTTTGTCTCCCTTCTCCTTCTTTCCTTGGGATTAAATCTACTATAATGCTCTAGTATCATGGATAAAACTGTTTTTTAAATTATTAAAATACTCATTTGATATTGAAATAGCAATTTATTCTTTAATTCTGTCATAGACTCCCACCTTAGTTGACACTTGCTACTTCTGGTATAGGCAGAAACTATTATTCAATTCACTGTAGTATATTTGGTTTTGCCCAAAGTACATGTCCTTCGGAGGCACATATACTGTGGAATATCCACAAGGAGAAAATACAGACACATTAAATGTAGTAAATCTTCACTTCTCAATTCACCTGTTATAGTGATTAAAGTCGGAAACAAAGACTGTTGGCTTTGATGTGTTTTTACATGGCCTTCAGCAGTAGGCAAAAGGAACTAAGAATCAATTTTCTTAATCATGTCCCACATTTGTTGCAAACAAAAAGAAAAAAAGTGGATTTTTTTTGTATAGTGCAAGTTGTTCATTAAGATATATTAGTGTAAACTGTGCATTGAAATATATAACTAATAACTAATGTTGTTTTAATGTTTTTTTCGTTAATACTTAGGTTATTTTAGAAAGATACATATGAGCTGTACCAAAAAGAGTCTTGTTAACAGCAACAAAAAAATGTTACCTAAAATCAGTTCTTAAGTACTTCGATTGTTGTCATTAATGCAGAGAACATGACAATTAGTGATGATTATTCCATAAAAACAAAGCAAAAAAGGTAAAAGACAAAACTTTCAAACACACACACCAGAAAAAGAAAAGCTGCTCCAAATTCAGTAAATAAAAGGTATGTGTTACTTCAGCAAATTAGATTTCCTTGGTGAAATAGAGTGATCCTTCTGAAAACTGATTCTTTATACAGCATTTAATACAGATTTACATTTCAGTTCAGAATCAGCCAAACAACTAATATAAAACATAAAAAAAAAATGTGTTTAAAAAAAAGAATGAAGAAAATCTTATTGGGCGTATTTCCATACTGAGACCACAGCTATACAGAGACTACTTATTCACATAGGGACATAGGCTTGTGCAATGTCAAGCTGAGTAGGAGCCAAAGAAAGTTTTTTCATTAGCTCATTTCTTCAATTAATAGGAACCTGAAACAACAGACATAGGCTTGCTTTTTATTTTACTTTGGTTGTTTGTTTGTTTGTTTGTTTGCTTGCTTGCTTGCCGTAAGAGTTCACTTTTTTTGATCAATATGCAGTCATCTACCAGAGGTATTAGACCAAGTTACCAGAAAGTAAGGGAATTTCAAGTCCAGTGCCAATTCTCTACTTTCTGTCTGCATCTAACACAGAAACTGTATTTATTATATTAAAATTGGAAGAAAACATGCGTATTCGCTCCTGGAAGAAGCCTCTGGTGTATGAAATTCAGTAAGTCTCAAGTTCATTGTACCTCAAAGCTTGTGTATCTTTTGGAGTAGAAGCTGCAGCAGTCTAACGAAGCTTCTCAGCAAGCAAAAGAATTTCAGAGCTCTTCTCATCTTGTGTTACTTGTTATGCTTGCATTTTACTTTGCTCTCCCTTTATCTTTCCCAGTCTCACAAAAATTTTCTTTTTGTAGTGTGCCTTTTTCCTTTTCACTTGTCTCCTTTGTTAAATAACATACACAGGACTTGCAAACTGGCAACATGACTGACTGAGAAAATTGAATGTGTGACATGTCTCATTAAAACTTAGTGCAAAGTCTTGCTTCACTGAAGAGAGTTGCATTAAATGTTACCTTAAAGATAAATTGAAATAAGTGAACCTCTTTGGTGACTAAAACCTGGCTCAAAGCCATTACAGTTAAATCTGGCAACCAAGAGGTTGCTGCAAAGGACATAAGAGTAAGGGAAAGTCTGAAGGTCTTTTAGAATAACTGCAGCTAATGTTAAACAACTGCATTGTTTAATAGCTCAGTTCATGGAACTTAAAATAAATATCCCCATTGTGGGAATGCTGTGCCAATTACTCTGCTGATTTCAGATCAAATCTGCCCACTGTTAGATTATTTTTAAAGAGATTATTATTATTATTCTAGGAAGTATCCAGCAATATTATAATGTGTGCTAGAGTGAGATGGCAAATGCTTCCAGGTGTATTTTGGCATCATATGGCTAATATGATTAATGTGGACCTAAAATTCGTCCATAATGAGGGCAAATTCAGAACTTATTAGAATAAAATAAAAAAGATTGATTAATTCTGGAGCATGCCGAGGTCTCACTGTTATCACAATACTTGGATTAAATTGAAATGTTGGCAAATATTTTGCCGAAGGAAGTAGGAAAAACATTTCCTACATTATATAAAATAATAAAAAAAGACATTATTCTAAAATAGGAAAGTAAAAATGTGTTTAGCAAGGTGAAAATGGAGTAGTTTGTCATTTGATGAAGACTGCATAAGAGTGAAAACTGCAGTGAAAAATCTCCTATACATTGTAGCATATTAAAAATACATGGAAAAATGGCCTGAACTGTATCAATGACTACAATAAGAATTCAACCTAAAAGCTGCTTTGTTAATACAGTCATATTCTAGTCTCTATTTATCTGAAAACCAATCATTGAAAATTCAGAGAGACTTCTGAATCTGAATTTCAAATACAAATAGGTGTTACGAATCTTAGTCTTTATCTGCCATTGTCACAAATCATTTCAAGTTCTGTAAGTACTTTATATGGTAAGTAGGCTCTGACTAACCTGATCTGCTCTTTGTTTTCACAGTAGAAGCTCCTGCCTTTTGGGATGAAAATAGGGTTAAAACTTTGTATGCTCTTAGAAAAGAAGTCCACAAACTTTGGTAGGAAATTTCAGACTTGACTGGCATTTATGGGGGGAGGAGGGGGAATCACTCTTTCAATTGGCAAGTTTGATTTGAGTCACTGGGAGACAATTAACATAGAATTCCCACACTGTAATTGTCAAGTCATTTTTAGAAGAGTATTATTATATTGTTCATATAAAGTCTTCTGAGGGATCATTTACAAATCTGAAAAAATATTGAGCTAAATTTGATTCTGGCATCTTTTTATGAACCAATTTTATTTATGGCTGCGTGTACTTCAAAGAACAAGGTAATATATTTGAATTAGCTATGTTTTTATTGTAATTGAAAGTAAAAATTTTCCATCTTTTTTAAACTTATTTTTCTCTGTCTTGTATTGATAGCTCATTTTCCTTTTAAAGTTTTTACATTACAGAACACTCTAATTCCCCCTAACTCCAATTATTATCTTCTATTTAGCAATACCTTCCGTTTTCATTTTTTTTTAAATCCTTCTCAATTTAAAAGCTTGTTCAACAGTTTAAATAGATAACAAGATACGAAAACTGTGTTTCATAGTAATTGCAATTACTATGAAATTGCAAAACAGGACTATATACATTTATACTTACAGATATTCTGATTTCCTGTACAGAGAAAAATTGTATATAAAATATATATGCTGATGACAGACAAAATGGGAAGTATTTCTGTGGAGCAACAGCAAGAAATTCACTGAAACAAGAGTTTTCAATATATCAGTGACAGATATAAAAACAAAACCACATCTTCACAGCTTTGTACAATAAAATTTCTAAATGAAGCAGATGTCTCTGCATTTCTCAACTTAGCTAAAGTGAATCACAGGTGTCCATTAGCCAAAAATAACTGTAGGAAATACTTTATACTAAAAGTAGAAAAAAAAAAAGGTTTTTTGAGTACTAGAGTAGAGAGACAAAACTTTTCAGTGCTGATTGACACAATTCTCATGCGTTTCAGACCTGGGTAAAGATTCGGTGTTCAAGTCTGTCAAGCACACAGAGCTGTCTGTAGCCATCTTAATTCATCTAACAGCATCTAGATTGAATTAAGAACTAGAAAGTAAAAAAGGAAAGAAAATCGAAGTGAGAAATATTCTCTTTCTCTGCTTATATAGAATATGCGTTTTTACTTCTTTAATTATCTCTGGAAACCTTATTTGTAACACAGTGTCTGTGGTGTTTTGCTTCCTGATATTCCAAGATCTTCTGAAATGTCATTTTGAATTTGTTCTACAATAACTGCAGACTGCTATGTATATACAAAAAAAGCTGAACATTGATTGCCTATTTAAAGTGGAACTGTTTTTAGAATTTTTAGAAAATATAAAATGTTATAACTTAAAGTGCTCTAAACTATAGATGTTGGTATTCCTTATAAATATCTTATTTATATATATATATTTATATATTATTTATTAGTAAAGCGCAACTATTAGCTATATATGGAGGTCTCAAAATATATTCAGCAACCTTTCCAGTCTTCTGGCTAATACAATTTATTTTTAAAAAATCTATAAAATTCAAATTAGAGAGAGATAATGTTAATGATTTTTTTTTAAGTAGCACATAAGGAACATTTTTCACTTCCAAATCAGCGTAGTAAGAATTTTTTGTATGCATAGCAACAGGAGAGGTGAGAAAGAAATCATCAGTATTGATGTTATCTTGCATATTAGTCAAATAGATATGTTAAAAGATCTTTATGTCCTTAATAGGATCTAAATACAGATTTTCAAAAGCTTCATATTTTTTTGTGGAACGATTTTCCTCTGTTCTCTTATTCAGTTCTCTTCAATACATTGTATCTTTGTTCCTAGTGCCAAACATTTCCAGACACCAGAATGGAGTTTTCTAGATTGCTAGATTACTAAAAAAGTCCCCTGGAATGTGTTGCTAAATATCACTCTCCAAAACAATTTCCATACAAAATCTGTGAGTCACCTTTGGCTAGATACTATTCTACGCTATTATTGATAAAGAATTTGATTGAAAGGATGTTGCAATACTTTGCTAGATGCCTTCTGAGTTTTCTGAGAACAGACATAGTAGCTCCAATCTACTATTACATAGCCATGTAGCTTGAGTTTCTAAGAATTTATGATGCAAGACCTGACTTTGTAAAACATACAAGAAATTATAATGTTCTCATTTAAACTTTTGTTTATATTATTTTGCCCAATCGCTCACACTCAAGTAGGCATTAATTTTGCATTTCTTGTGCAGACGTCAGAGGAGTAGCGACCTCCTGTGTCTATCCTTCATTACTCTGCTGTGAAGCTATTGTATCTGGTGTTTATGGGCTACCAGTGAGTTCTTGGAAAGAAAACACTTTTGAAGATAAGGTGATATCCTAGGAAGCCCTTGAGAAGAAAATAGATTTTGAGAACTAGTTACACTAAAAGACATTATATTTGTCATTCCTTGATAAATATTCACTGTGTTTCTCAAAATTTATTTCCAAACTGAAAGAAAATAGGAAAAGAAAATCAAAGTAGTTCAAGTAGTTTTTGAAATTTCTTCCATGAAGTCTTTGATCCAAGATCGCTCACGAGCTTCTGTTCCACATATTGCAAGAGTCTGGCAATCATTCAGTGTTTGAAAATGTTTCATAGCAGAAAAGCTTACTGTCTGACTGGAGCTTATCCCATCTTTTGTGTTTCAGAACAAAAGGCAAAGACGTATTCAAAAACCGAATGTTGTAATATTTTTTCCCTGGTAATGACTTAAAATAGATGCTTTTGAAAACCGTAGAAGGGCACCACAAAAAGAGAAAAAATTCCAGGACTTCATGTCAAGGAGGATATTTACATTAAGTCACATGTGTGATGTTTTTCATGACCTGAAATATGAGCTTGAATTAACAAAATCCCGTCACATGACTCAATATGGTCTTGGTCTAATTTTAATTGATGTTTGTTCAGTTAACAATTAATGTCTGTTCAATTAACTATGCTTAGAAAGGAACTAGTTTTGTCAAAATTCTTGGAACATTCTGATATTTTTTGAGTCTCGTTTTTAGAAAGTCTTTTTATTTGCACTCTGTATTTGTGCACTAAAGTATGTACCAAAATAACGCAGACTTAGAAAGTTTTATAGCTATCTTCTTTCTTAATCCATGTATTTGTAGTAATATGTGTGAGCTAATGAATGGTTTTAGAATTTACAAAATAAAACTCACTAAATAGTTGTCAAAGATAATTATATCGCAACTCTTTAAACTGACTATCATTTCTATATGGAAATGTACATTTATGAACAGCTAATTAATCTACACAAGTAGTTCTTGTTTATATGCTATAAAACGTTTCTTACTGTTGCATGCATAAAATCAGGAATATTCAAAATATTCTTTAAAATTAATCAAAGCTTCTACTCGATATGACCTTTGGGCAGAATCCAAAAATGAAATGCACATTTCATGGTGACAACAAATCTGAATGCCAGATTCTTTCAGTTAGATATGAAATCAATGATACTAGAAGGAACTTTGCAACAAGGTGATGAGAGAAATAATAGTAAGTATATCCAAAATATCAAATAAGCCAACCATATTACTGTACTGAATAAAGAAATGAAGTAGAATTTTTTTTTATATAGATACACTGAAGTAAGTCTGTACTAAAGGTCGTTAATAAAAGAAGCTATGCCTTATATAACTTAGATAATAAATTTTAAATTAATACTGGATCCTTAATAAATCTTTGTATTTCCTTTAGGCTACTTACATTTGTTGATGGAATTAAAAAGATAATTACTTCAAATGAAGTATTTTCCAGCTTAGGAGACAAATAAATAATATGAAATATAAAATTTAAAATTAATGTGACATGGAGCCAGTTGTTCTATTTTCCTTAATTGTCATGTACCTTTCCATGTTCTTTATCTGCTTAGTGAATTTACAACTAGCACAGCAGGTTGTGAATTTTTAATAGGATCTCTTCAAGGAAGGAAAAGGTCAGTATTAACATAAAAATCTTCTTTAAGAATTGTGGTGGAATAGTTTCTTTGCAGAGAACAGGTGTTGCTGCAAAACTGAAATCTGTCACAACAATCAAGGTAAAGGATTTTTGAAGCTAAGGTAGGATACAAATGCCTCAGTATAACACTATGACTGCTAGTCAATGGTGACTGAAAATGGTTTTGTTTTCTTGTTATTAAGCTTGCTTGTTGCATTCAAAATTATTTAATTTATAATAATAATAGTAATTTCAAAAAAAAAACCCTATTCATTACTTCTAAATAAAATGATCTATTTTTGTTTCTTTCTTTTTCACTTCAGCTTCATTCTGACCAGGATAAGGGAGATGGGTCCCTCAAATACATTTTGTCAGGAGATGGGGCTGGTACTCTTTTTATAATTGATGAGAAAACAGGTGACATTCATGCCACTCGGAGAATTGACAGGGAAGAGAAAGCCTTTTACACCCTGCGTGCCCAAGCTATTAACAGAAGAACTCTGAGACCAGTGGAACCCGAATCTGAGTTTGTCATCAAAATCCATGACATCAATGACAATGAGCCAACATTTCCAGAAGAAATTTATACTGCTAGTGTTCCTGAAATGTCAGTAGTGGGTGAGTGCTTTATACTGCAACACTGCTTACTCTAATTATGTTATTTGACAGATATTTTCCCCATCTTCTGAAAATTTAGTCATATCTGGAACTGTTCTTCATAGAATAAGTGTTTTTCATTTTAGTTTACTTGTTCAAATGCTAGAATTTTATCCAGAAACAGATTTTGTGATTTGAGATCATTTCTGCTTAGAACATTTAAAACATGAAATTACAGTCATTTGGAAGATAAATAGAAAGCAAATAATGGTGAATCGCCTTCCTCCTTAAGAATTATTAGAATAAGATCAATAAATAAACTTGTTCACACAACAAATTTTTTCCTTTCATTTTTACTGGAGGTCTTCAGCAGTGATAAGCTCTATATGGAGAAGTGTTTTGTCTTTCACTTTTTCTGTGGCCAAGGCATGCCATTTGTTAGCTCATGTACTGTTGATGAACTGCCTGTAGACAGATTGCCTGCTCTTCATTTTCCAATTTGCATACAGTTTTTGAACGTATGAACAAATTCTCTTGTGCTTTCAATTATTCCTTTAACCTGTTCATGAATGACCTCTTCAAGAATTTTAAACAGCTTTTTGAGTTCATCTTCTGTTTGCACCATGCTTTCCTAGAGATGAGCCTTACACGTTATTCTTCTCCTTGTTGCTGATTGTATTGACAAGAATTGAGTACATAGGAGGCAGAATGCTTTGATAGAACATTAGTAAAACCCTTGCCATTCCTTGATATATACCTTCCCAGTCTTCCAACGTCTTTTTTCGTTGTGACTCCACATTTGTGAAACACTGAAGATTTGTGAAAAATTAAATTAGCTTTCAGTTTGCTGAGCATGATCAAGTATTAAGGGTAAGGTAAACACTATTCTCTGTCCATGTCAGAATGTTATCAAAATTAACAGCATGAACACAGAAGGTTTTTATCCACAGCTACAAAGTTGTGGCCTGCATGATGCCAGATAGTCAGAATTAAACACAATAGCATTTTGGAATACGGGTTATTATTAATTAGTGCAAACAATCTTTAGACTATAGTTTGAGGGTTTTCAAAATATAGAATCTCTTCTTTAAAAAAATAATATTGATTTATTCACTGTACTACTGTAGATATAATATTAATTTCTAAATATCCAGAAAATATCCACAATAGATTCTTCTTTTGTCTATTATTACTGTCTCATTATTACCACTAGATCAAACAGTGGTTTTGGCTGCTTAATATGTACAGATGTTAGAGTTTTTGTACTCACTTTGGCTAATGTTTAAAGAGTGTTCTGGTTTGAGCAGGCAGGCCTGGAAACCCCACACAGCCTTTCGCCCCCCCCCCTCCCAGCTGGGATGGGGGAGAGAATCTAGAAATAAGGTAGAACTTGTGGGTTGAGATAAAAACTATTTACTAACAGAAAGAGGAAAATAGAGTAAAATAACAGTAATGATAATTATATACAAAACAAGTGATTGTACAAAGTAATCGCTCACCGACCACGACCGAGGCTTAGCCAATCCCCAAGCAAATGGCCCCTCCCAGCTCACTTCTCTTCCTTGTATTACATGATGTCATATGGTATGGAATATCCCTTAGGTCAATTTGGGTCAGCTGCCCCATTCTTGTCCCCTCCCAGCTCCCTACAGACCCCCCAGCGTCTTCACTGTCCTGCCAGAGACATACAAATGTCCTTGGTTCTGTTCAGCGCTGCCGGGTGTTATCAGCCTTGCTTTCCTTGTCTTCCAAAACACAGCTTTGTAGCAGACACTGACAGAAGGTTTCAGTTAGAAACAAAGAGGAAGAAAATATGTAGTTAATGAAAGATAATGGCCTCTGCAAAGCTCTACAGCAATGTGTGGAAGCATAATACTAGTATTTTCTATTCTTATGAAAAGAATATTTCTATTTCATTGTAGTCTGTGATTGAAACTTTAAGAAGTCTCATCATTCAGCAATCAGTTTTTAGTATTTAAAAAGAAGAGGAGGGGAGGCCTGTGGAGGGAAAGGAAAGGAATCAAACTAGTTCACGTACAGAGGACTGAAAAGGCTTCTTTATTGTTTTAAAATAAAACAAAATGTAATACTGATTTTTTATTGATTTTACTGATCAGGTTTCTGGAATCATGCATTTCAGTGAATGTAGATAGCTTTAGGAAAAGCATATTGAAAGATCATTGCTGAATTTTCTAGAAACATGTCAAAATTACAGCTGGATTAAAAGAAAAAATATCTTAGAGCTTCTATTTTGTTTCTCATATTCTTTCCATATATTCCAGTAAGTATTGCTTAAAATATTCTTGGGAAGATTTTATGAAAACAATTCAGTGTCCTTCATTAAATATTGTGTTATCATAGATTTGTAGAATCATTAAGGTTGGAAAAGACCATTAAGATCATCCAGTCCAACCGGCAGCCTACCACCAATATTGCCCACTAAACCATGTCCCTTAGTACCTCATACAGATGTTTCTTGAACACCTCTGGGGGCTTTGACTCAACCACCTCCCTGGGCAGCCCGTTCCAGTGCCTGACTGCTCTTTTGGAGAAGAATTTTTTCCTAATATCCAACCTGAGCCTCCCCTGGCACAATTGGAGGCCATTCCCTCTAGTGCTAGCTATCGCTAGTTGCCCAGGAGAGAAGAGGCTGACTGCCACTTGTAAAATATTCAAGACAGGGAGCTCCGATGTATCTGTATGTCTACAGAGATTGTACAAGTTTTGGAAGTGCAAATAGTCCTACACTGCAACAGAAAAGATTATATGAAAAAAAGATGATAAGAAAAATATCCTAGAAAGTATACTTATGGGTAAGAAACCAAAGAGCTTGGATGTATTCAGAATATTAATCCTCTGTCTTTCACAAATACTTGTGCTAAAAAACATGGAATTTATTCTGTGAATAAAATTAGCATAATTTACAGACCTGCAACTAAGCTAAAATCTATCATGTTTCCGGGTTTTATAAATGTGGTTGTTCATCCATTAGACTACTAACTATGTAATACTTAGAATTTGTTTTTGGCTTTATGGATAATTTTTTGGGGTCATATGTTATCATTTTTCTCTGTGGCTGGATGACATGATTTTATAAGATCTTCCTCAAAGTTGATGCATTTCTTCTACTACTTCATCACTAGTTGAATTCACCAATTTGAAAAGATCTGTCCTGTCATACTAAAAAGTAAAGGCTGAATGAAGAATAAATAAGAATAAATATTTTAAAAGAACGAGCTGCTTCAAAGTTTTTTATGGAAATAGAATTAGAAATTTTAAAGTCAGTATGTAAAAAATTCTTCAGGTAGTTGTATTTTAATTAAACATCGTATCCCATTATTTATTTATTTATTTTTTAAATAGTGGCTTAGTTTCTGCAGATATAGAATTCAATTGTCTTTTAGAACAGAATCTTACGAGAAATCAAAGCAAAGATGTGGATTTAAATTCCTCCATATGGAAAAAATTGCACCCATTGCCATTCATTGTCACTTACTGAATGTTTCTGGAGGCCAAACAGTGGATGTGAGCATAGTGAGGTGGTGGGTGATATGTTTCAACAGTGACGACAATGGTATGAAAGACAAGCTGCATTTTAGATGACCATGCGCAGCTGTCACACCATGAAATGAAGAGTGGCTGAATCAGCTCTTCTGCAAGAATCAATGGGTTACAACTAGTAAACTGTAAGGAGCTGATCATCTTCAATACACTGGAAATGATGGTGACAGTGTTGGAATATTGCCAGTTTGTGCCAGATAGGTCCTATCAATGCTCACACAGGAACTGAAAGAACACCATATGCAAGTTTGTCAGGAAGTATTGAACCAATAAGAGGCTGAAGGTGACAATTTCCTGGATCACATCATTAATGGTGACGAGAAGTGTTGTCACCACTACGAGCCGAAGTCCCATGTAGTAGTGACATGTGAATTCCCTATGAAGAAGAAGTTCAAGACACAGCCCTCAGCAGGTAGTGGTGTGCACTGTCTTTTTCTGGATATTCTGGAACATGAACAAATCACCAACTCTAACCACTACATCATAATGTTGACTAAGCTGAAAGCTCGAACTTCCAGAATCAGGCCAGAGAAGAAGACAACCTTTCTCTTGCAACACAGCAATGCCAGACCACATACCAGCTTGAAGACTGTGCTGCTCGTTGCCAGTCTTGGCTGGAGGGCTCTATTACACCCATCATATAGTCCTGACCTGGTCCTGATTTTCATCTGTTCAGGTCGATGAAAAATGGACTGTGTGGGCAACATTTTCCTAGCAATGACGTCATTATATATGAAACAGTGGGTTACCCTCTCTGGGGCTGATTTTTATAAGCATGGTATGCAAGTTCTTGTTCATCACTTGGAAAAATACATAGCTAATGGTGGTGGCTATGTTGAAAAACAGTGTTTTGTAGCTGAACATTTGTTCTATTAAATTGTGTTTTTGTGTTCTTTGTAGCTGTTGTAGTTTCCTTGGAAATAAACAGGAACCATTACTTTTGGAGTGATCTATGTACAAAACCAAATTACTGCGTCTCTTACCTGATCAAGTAGATAGGACAGACATTGTTCTGTAAAGAGTACTATGCTAACACAGTCTGACCTGGTCAATACGCATTAAGCTATGTAGAATTATCCACTAAAAGCATAGCTATATGTTTATAGAATGCTTGGCAGTTCTGCTGCCATCTGTACATCCAGGGTTGATTGACAGTACAATCACCTTCTCATGTGAAAAGGCTGGAGCGCTTTAAGAAATGTCTACATAAATACACAGACAGCTCTTCAATGTTTTAATTTATTTTTTAAAAAATTACATAGATTGGTTTATTATTTATAAATGAATTGTATAAACTGGTTTTAAATGTTCATTTTTTTTATATAATTGCTGAGTAGTTATTGCAAAATGTGGTGATTAGCAAATGTAAATCTTGGCACTTTCAACAACAAAGGTGAAAGAACCTGCTTTAGATAGATTGTAATATTGATTGGAAGTAATGCCTGTTATTGAGAGAGACAACACTGGAGCTTTTTTGTTGTTTGTTTACTCCAGTCCTGGTAGGAGTTGTAATTGTCTTTTGTATCCTTTATTCATGTTCTTTGTATTTTCACTGCACGCAAGGTGTTTTACATATGTTGGATATTTGTTCATTGTTTCATTTTTTACACTCTAAATCCAAATTATGAACAGTAACTTCCAATTTGTATTTATGCCTTTGGTGCCTCTCATACATTATTCTGGAACTGCATTCTCAAAACCACTGCTACAGCCTGGCACTTGAACTTTCAATCCCAGTACTGAATGTGACTGTTTCAAATGGATGATCTTAATACTATCTCTATCCTAAGCAGTGTCAAAGATGGATAATTATTTTGCAATTGTGCAACTGTATTGTCCATTTGGGCACACCAGTGCTACAAGCACAGTGACATATTCATTTTGACTCTATACACATTCATCTGAATACCAGAGAAAAAGATGTAGTGTATCATAACAAGTAAATTATTTATATACTTCATTGCTTTTAGAGCTACAATGTATAATGTAGCTAGTAGCTAGTATTCAGAACTAGTGTGTTGCTCCCCATTTATTTTGTTTGGATCATTTTCAGTGAGATTACATGTCATTCATTTCATCAATATACCACCATGCTTGTGTCTTAATAACTGGATAAACCAGTAAACTCCTTATCACCAGTATTTGTTTTTCATAAATTAAAACTATTTATTGTCTAATGTGCTGCTTTATCAAATGCAGCAAAAGTAGAGCAGAAACAGCAAAAATATGCAAGCAGCAGCTTGAAATAATTGAAATCTGTGGCACTCCTTTAAGTACAGGATTTACTCCTTCCTAAAATGTACTTTATTATAAAGTATTACAAAGGGGTAGGAGTACCTTATAATACTATTAAGCGTGTATCTGCTCCCGCTGCCCCTTGCCAAGGTATTGAGTTGTGACTCACCTGAGTCTCTTTCAGACAAGAAGCAGCAGTTTTGATTTCTGCCTCAGACTGTGATATTTGCTAGTTGGATACCTGAGTATGGGTCTATTGTCAATTACAATGTCTTGACAAAGACTCATAAGTTCTTTGTTGTCATGTTCATCTTTCTTCTACTGCTCATTAATCATGGTAAAGGCAAAGATAAATGAACCAGCCTCAGGATCTCACATTTATATCAGTAGCCTAGAAGACACCTTGTTCTCCTGAAGTCTTTCTACAGATTTCCACATATTTTCTCCTCTTTCACTTCTTTCCTTTCCTTACTCTCAAAATGTATGACTCAGAATATTCTTCCAGTTTTGACTACAATCTTCTGTTCTGTGTATTCTTCACCTTTCTATATCTTCTTGATCTTTTAAAAACTGTAGATGAGTCTATTTTCATCTATACAACTTTTCCTCTGGATGTTTTTCTGTTGATATCATTTACACAAGTTTTCAGAAGTTTCTCCTATTTAGGTCTTTTTTTTTTTCCCTATCATCACATCATTTCTTTTATTTGATGTTGCATCTCTGTTCATTTGTTGTAGCCAAGATATACTCTAATCATTCCCTATCCTTATTTAGTCCCATATCTTCAATGCTAAGCAACATTTAAAATGAATTTTTGTCTCAGAAGCAGTTTGCATTTCTACTAGCTATCATGCTCCCTAGCTGATATTTTCTGCTTCTGCACTAGGGTTATCAATGTAACCTCCCACTGGGTCTACATGTGATCTACTGGTTTGGTCTCCCACAGTTAGCTTGTCATTCCTAACTGTGACTATCTTTTTGTCTTTCTCTTCAGACAGCATTCAGAGCTACTATTGCTTGGCTCTCTCCCCAGGCTTTTTGTTCACTCCGCCATTAGTGCTACTCCAACAACTCCCAGTGCTTTATCCTTTATTCTGCCATAGCATTTATCTTATAACACTTCCTTCATTTCCTATTAACAAATATTTTCTTTTTGTTTTTTTTTCATAATTCTCTCACCAAACTTCTTGTATGATTTGCAATTTCATGTCAATAATGATAGATTTTGAAAAAATGTGATTATATTACATATTTAGATATTTTGCAAACATCCTTATAAAGACCATCTTAAAAAAACGGGAAGCATCCTCTGACGTCATTGTTTCCAGCTTATTATTTTCCAAGTTACAGAAGTAACATGTAACCAAAGAACTTTCTGACATAGATGTCTCTTAATATGCAGTCCTTTCCACTTTTCTGTTCTTGTTATGTGTTAAGTAGTTTGTTTCAGGGGATGTTTCATTATTTCCTCTCTTTTCTACTCAGAAGAATAGAAAATTTCTCATAATTCAACTTGTTATTTGAATGGATAATTTACCATGGAGGGCACTTGTAGTTAAATATTGCATAATTCACTTGGGACTAAGGAAATATAAATTCAGCTCTACAACAGATATCTGTTGTTTGTGGTTTTTTCCCCCTCAGTTAATTATCTTCAGTGATTCCTCTCTAATAGTTCTATATCATAAATGCATAGTGAGGTTAAAATTGTTAATACTTGTATGATGTTTGAAGATGTTTGCACGGAAACCATTTAAAAGGACCAAGTGTATTAATTAATATTGTAGTATCAGACCTCAGGAAGATCTAAACATTATAATTAAAACTATGTTTAAACATGTCTTCTGAGAACTACAATAACCTGACAAATGGCTGTTTATTTCTGGGACTAGCTCACCACCATATAATTCTAATTTATTGTGTACTTAAACTTGCAAGTCTATGAGGAGGAAGTTACATCATTCATAGCCTTATTCATGATCTTAGTAGTACCATAGCTGGTGCCACATTCTTCAGTACGCTATCACCTTTATGCCCTTCTATAAAGTTCAGATTAGGTTTTAGATCCTGAAGATCCTAAAAGCTTTAGATCCAACTTTATCAGAAGCCATCTGTGCCCACGTGAAAGACAGAGAGAGAGCAAGACCTGGACTGCGCAGTTTGTACTAAGTCACACCCAGGCTGTGGTTTGCAAACACCAGCGTGAGTGATCAAAATCAGTGCCTTGAGATTTCTGGTCCAGATTTCAGACTGCTGCAAACAATAAATTAATAGTATTGAGGATCAGCTAACTGAAGCGGAACAGGAAATTATTAGTTTGACTGTTGCTGTGCACAATATAACTTTAAGGAGGGGTATTTTTTGTTTGTTTGTTCAGTTTTCCTCCCATCCAGGGCTCCTATCTGCTTTACTTGATATGCATAACCCACAGTTATTCCTGGATGATACTAGTTGAGAAGAAAGGATTTGAAATTTCTTTTGGTTCAGATGGTATCTTGCTGTGTTAAACATGCGATTGTATTACATATAAAGCCCCTCTGAATATTTGCTGACTTCCAATTATCGTTATTTATATTTTTAACCACAGTTACCAAAAGTAACCCAAAGAAAAGTTTATATGTTGAGTTTAAGGCAGTTATACAAACTTTCTAAAAGGCCTTTAACTTCCACTCTCAATTCTTGAAGTGATACTCAGTTGCTTCCTACCAGAGCCTTACTTTCCTAGCCCAATTCTACCCTCATGCTCTCACTTAACCGTCCTTATAGCATGTCCCAACGTATCAACTAGCATACAAACCTCTCTCACTCATGCTTTCGTTCTTCTATCCCTTGCCCACCCAGAAGCAGCTTTCAGATTTATTTAACTGTGATAAAAAGGCCATAATTACACAAATGGAAGAGAAAATGTAGATAAGAGGACTTTTTTTCTGAGTGACGAGATGAGAAGAGAGGAAGTGTTATAGAGGGTCAAATAGCTGACTTGTTACTGGCATGACTTTCATTTAGGATAATTGAGCTTGAAATTACTTTAAAACTAAAAATATTGTAAAAATTTGTATAAGACTCAAAGATGTACAAATCCTGAAGACTAGTTAGGCTTTTATTTATCTATTTTTCACTAAACTTATTTAGCAAACAAAAATGAAGCAAAGAAGCCTTACTTAGAAAAAGTTTCAGAATTGTTCCCATAAAGGAGACATGGCTACAAAAATTTGAAACACAAAGCATGATACATGGGTATATTCTTGGAATACATTAAGATGGACTACAGGTGAGAAATAATTTCAGAAAATTGAATAATACTGGGAAGAAACTAAGTAGCATTGCACTAATCACTCATGGTGTAGTTTCTCATGACGATACAGAAAACAATTTGTGTCAAAACAGAGAAATATGCAGGTAAAGCAGAAGTTTTGCATGGTTTCTGTCAAGTTTCATGTAGGAATCACTAATCCCTCTGTGATTGCATAAGGAACATGTCTCCCTGCCTCTTATGATCAAGGGCTAAGACCAATGTGGTGACTTCTGTACTTTGATTGGCAAGCAGAAGTGCAGCTACTCTGTTTTTCTACCAGCTACCTGCCTGGTGGCTGGCTAGCAAAAGCTAGGGAGTTGAGGAATCAGTGAAAGAATAGTTCATCCTTTCTGCTTTGGGTGATAAGATGTACATTAACCTGAGCACAACCTGCTGAGTAGATCACTGTGTGACAGTGATTAAGGAGCCCAAGTCTGTTCCTACAGACTTCAAAGAGAACAGAATCAAATCTACAGGTTTTGAAAGCAGTGTCAGATAGATTTTATTGTGTGTATATGGCCTTACTTGTTGCAGCTAGAGAATAGGAGAGCTGATATGATTTGTTTTGTGCTTCATATATGTGTGTTAAAATAGCATGAAGTAATATATTGTATGTGGATTTTGACACTCATAATTTGGGAGGAAGTAACTGTTAGAAATGTTATTACATTGCACATGGGAATTTTATTGGGTTTATTTTAATGCTATTAGATGTGCTCTTCTTTTTTCTTCCACATTGTTCTTCGATGTAGATTCTGAATTCTTTTTAATAATTTTTTTTTTAAAAAAAAGTCGCATACAATTGACTTCCTATTAATAATTACAGCTAATTGGACTGTGTAAAGGAAATGCAAAAATTAGAACAACAAATGACTCAGTTGCATGTCTTACATCCAAAATATTTCCTAATTTCCTAAGTAATATTTCCTAATTTTCTAAGTTTGCAACATGGCCTTTTCTCATTAATACATTGTGCTGTTGTGATCATGGTCATGATTGTTCTCTATTTTTTTATGAATGTAAAATAAAGGAATTTTAAATTTTGTTTGGATAATACCATATTGTGCTTGCCAGTGTGTGCAGGAAGGAGAAATAATGGAATATATCTTGAGACTCGTGCACTTAAAATATAACATCATACTGAAGAAGCACTTGCTTGCATTTTTCCATTTTTGTTTTTCTATTGCTTTATTATTTTTTAACTCCTTGTAGAACTAATGTTACTGAACATTATTTGTTCTCATCTTTCTTTTACACAATATTACTTCGCTATTTCAGATACATATTTTTAGGAGCAAGCATGCATACTAGTACTGTAGTTTGTTACATGCTATGATGGTCTAAACACTGCACTTCAGATTCAAGGTAATATTCCTCAGAATGTAAATATATTCAACCACAAGGTTTCTGTAACTTTTAACAGAAATGTCTGCAACAGATTTATCTTTAAAGCTTTGTATATCCAAGATGGAGTTGAGAGTGGCTTATATGAGACGTTTGTGAATCAGAAAATGGCTAAGCTTTTAGGACAGCTCTCCCATCCCTACAGTATTTTACTTAACAAATGTTCTCATTTTCAGTTTCTTCCCTATTCTGGATGCTTACTAAAGCAGTCATTAGTACTTTGGAAAGTATTCAGAGCTTCTATTTTTTTTTTTTTTCCACTGTACTTGTGTAGCAATTTTATATTTATATTTTTTTTAGTTTTGTGTTTGAGGCTTTGTTTTGTTAAAGTAATGATCCATTCAAATTTAAAATCAGTAATAATATAACTAGGAATTTGCCTATTATAACTTCTTTATGAAATGCAAGTACTTTTAGGGACTTGCTCTGAAATAAGCATTTCTGTTCTAACACAGTTTAAGCCTAAACATTTCTGAGAACTCATCTCTGATTCAACAGTTAAGCACATAATCATACCATTTATATTGGCAAAACTGTTCACATGATTGAACATGCTTATCAAAAGCAGATTTTTCATCATCTTGTGAATTCTCAGAGGAAGCTTAGCTTTTACTTCTGTTTGCCTTCCGATGTGCGTTAGAATAAATAGGTAATGTAGTCCAGACTATGAGGGGAAATAAATGTTTCTTCCAAGTTACTTGAATTTACAGATGCTTTGTTTCATGTTATTGTGCAATATTTGGTGAAGGGATAGAACTGAGATAAACAAGACATTTCAAAGTCCATATAAGTCCATTTCTTCTGGTAATACCTATCAATATTTCCACTTAGAGGGTGGAGAGAATTAATAGCTAGTTTTTCTCAAGTTCTGATGACCTATTTAATCATCTTTTTCTATCATCTTTTTTCCTGCATGTAAAGTTTTATATCACATTGACATCAAAAAAAGCCAAGACAAAAAAAAACAAAAACTGTTCTGAGTAATGGAAAGCAGATTTTTATTCCAATAAAAACAAGTAAGTCCTCTGAAAAGAGAAAATGACTACATAAATAAGAGCTCATGATAGCAAGGTAGGAATAAGAATTCAACTCAACCACTGCTGTTGTTTACCTTTTATTAATTAGGTATTAATCACACTCATGAGATTATGGAAGTTTAGATTTAATTTGTGTAGAATGATACAGGGAAGAGTGTATCTCAAGTTGATTGTATGTTAAACATACTTGAAAAATCCAGCCAACATCAGTTGAAACATTCTTTGGGATCTGCTCAAACTGAAATTAATGTTCTTGGACCTCTAGTACTACGTCAAACTAAGTTGATTTCCGATGTTTCAGGTACTTCTGTGGTGCAAGTCACAGCTACTGATGCTGATGACCCTTCATATGGCAACAGTGCCAGAGTCATTTACAGCATACTTCAGGGACAGCCATATTTCTCCGTGGAACCAGAAACAGGTCAGGAAACTTGTTCTTTCATTTAGAAAATCTCAACTCACCTAACAAGAAATTCAAAAGCTATTTGAAATGGAATAATATATCTTGTTTTTTTCTTCATAATTTATAAGTCTTATAATAAATGTAAAAACTCAGTTATTACAGATAACACTGAAATATAAGTAATGTTACAGTGGTACAACTGAAATAGTTGTGACAGTGTAAGGATCTAAATAAGAAAAATTCTGATAAAGGCAAAAAGAAGGGTTTGTGTCCTAGAAAATGTTGCTTGGGGTTTTTTTAGTGATTCTAGTTAGTCTAATAAAATGTGTTCTTTCTAACCACAAACCTTGTTTTGCATAAGTATCTTGAATCATTTTTAGCATGAGATGTAACCTGGAAAAGGATAAAGGATCTGTGATGGAGAACTAAGGTGCTTTTTTTTTTTTTTTAATCAGTTTGTACTGAAGACTATTTATAAAGTTTATGAAAATAAATTTCTACTTTCTGCTTTAAAGCATGAAATGAATATTTTAGAATACATTTCACAGACTAAAACAAAACAAAACAGACACACAAAAAAAGGTGGGACAGATTGCTGCATGTCAAAAATAAAGGAATGATTAATAATTTTTGTTTGTTCTTTATTTAAGGCATCATCCGGACAGCTTTGCCAAACATGAACAGAGAGAACAGGGAGCAGTACCAAGTAGTTATCCAGGCGAAGGACATGGGAGGCCAGATGGGTGGATTATCAGGGACCACCACCGTGAACATCACTTTGACTGATGTCAATGACAATCCACCTCGATTCCCCCAGAGTAAGCTGTATTTAATAGTTGTCCTGCTCTGTAAAAGCTTCAAACTAAAGAGTTAAGCAATCACCATCTGGTTTAATTTACAGTAAATCTAGATTACAGGGAACACATGAACAAAAAAAAAAAAGGCTTATGTACTGATTTATTCACTGTTATTAAAACAAATATTAAATGTTACAGCATTTGTTTGTTAGGAAAACAGTTACATGATGAGCTATAACTACAGCAGACCTAAGATACCTCCCAGTGCTATGGGAGAAGGTGAGAGGTGAATTCATAAGAGCATTAGAGAAATGTTTTTCTTTCCCCTTACCTATTGCTTAATTCCTAGAGACTCCTTTACAGGAAAATAAAACATGTAGTTATTACAGATATACAGAAATGTTTGAATTGCTTTATCTGCTTAAATATTTAATCATGAAGACCCTAGAAAAGGAATTACTTGAAGGAAATCAAGCAGATTTGTACTTTTCCAGTTATAGTGCTACAAAATCTGATAGATTTCCCAAAGTGAAGTAAATGACATTTAACTTTTTTCTTAATTACTTATGTTTACCAAAGCCTTTTATACTGATTTTTAACTTTCCATAGTACAGCTATCAAGACATTTTAACCTCTAACTAAAATATGAAACCATTGTTAGTCTTTATATAGCATGGAAATTATATGTAACTAGAAACTTGTTAAAATTTAAGCATTTAAAATATATTTGAAATCTTTTGCATGCACTGGAGTTATAATATTTACAAGATGATTTGGACATAATCAATAAAAGATTTAGATCATCCTCATCACACAGTTTTTTTCTGTACAACTCCACTAAATCCAGTAGTTACTGATGATCATCTTTCAAACTCAAAATAACAACTGATTTCAAATGATTCTGATTTTAGCATGTTCTTTATATCACACAGTACATAGTTTTGTTCAGTTTAACACTGTAGTTATTATATGTGCATTTAGCTAAGATGTTTATCAGCATATGAACCTGCTTTGGCAGGGGGGTTGGACTCGATGATCTCTCGAGGTCCCTTCCAACCCCTATAAGCCTGTGATTCTGTGATTCTGTGACTTAATATACACTAAAAATAGAAAAGACATGAACAACCAAGTATGTACAGACTGTGCATTTCCCCACAGGTCCTATTCTGGACAGAATTTATTTGCCTTTTTATGTTCTTTTCTATTTCTATAACGTTTTGATTTATTACATTTTTAGTTCACATTTATATATGCAGATTTATGGAAATTACAGTTCTGTGTAGGTGAGGAATGCTATCTTACTCCTCTCTGAACTTTTAAAAGAGGTGTCTTGTTTAAAGCTTTAAGAAAAAGCTAATTTTAAGACTTACATTTAGGATAACATATAAGCATCAAATATGCAGTTATGCCCTCCTCTCCTCTCCTCTCCTCTCCCTCTCCCTCT
>WBMW01001852.1:28300-85213 GCA_013396635.1 Penelope pileata
CCTCTCCCTCTCCCTCTCCCTCTCCTCTCATTTTTTCTATTTCTTAAACATTGTGTGAAAGTAATACCTAGAGTAATGGAATCAAATTTCTACACTGTGTTCACATGATTTATACGGCAGTCCAAAACCATATTTATTGGACTCAGATGAGGATCTGGTGTAGCATCCCAGATATGTATATTTTTCTATTGTCAATGTAAATCAGACAGGACATTTTGTTTAAAGTAACTTTAATTCTTGGCAGGTTTGGTTTGGTTTGTTGGTTTGTATTCGTTTTTCTCTCTGCAAATAGCCATACTAAATACAAACATATGTTTCACTGGAAACAAAATCTGAAACATATATAACGCTGAATGTAATTTCACCGATTATATGAAAGTGAAAAAAATTCAATCTCTCTCTGTGATTGCTGGATTCTTCTCAGCCTAGTGATTTCCTCTCACAACCTGGCCACCTGCTCAAGAAGTTCATCAAGCTGGGCACACCCATGACACACTCCTCTTCCTCAGGCTCCTGGGGGACTTCCAGATTCTGGAGTTCCCCACAACCAAAGGTCTGGGTAGCTCTGCCACTCCTTGGGATGTCTGTCTGGGTACATGTGTCAGCCCAGAATGCCCCTCTGGGCATTGGGTTTCTGTCTCAGCCCAACCACTGTGGCAGGTGGTCACCTATAGTGCTGCACCCTGGTGCTCCCAGATGAAAATGAAGTGATCCTCCTTACACTCTCTGCACACTCAGCATTCACAAACATATTATCAACGTTCTGAATAAGAAGGCCATCGAAGACACTAGTTTTTGGATCCTTGTTTCAACTATTACACTTTCAAGGGTTCTCCAGAAGTAAGTACATTGTATGGACTGACACGAGTATGTAGATGTAATCTTCTACCTGGTTTCCACTCTCCTTAGTATATGGAAAAGCTTTTATCTTCCTTCATCCTCCCATTTTTAATCCTAACCAACAAACGCAAGAACATCACTCACTAGAGTAAATGCAAACAGTACTTGGCTTTCCTTGGGGAAGAAGAACAATGAGACTAAAAGGATTTACAGTGGAGTTTTGCAAGATTAATCCTAGTTTGTGTAGCTTATATTTTGATACAGTGTCTAAAGCTGCGCTACATCCCATACTTAGTCAATGACCTAAATAATTTATACTCATCAGTGACAAAAATAATAAAAGGGAGTATTATGGTAGAGTTTTCTATTAACGGACAGTTTCACCATAAAAATAAAATAGTTTTTCAGATGATAGATTTCTGATAATATTCATTCTCTATGCCTACTGCCTTAGTAGTACTTAAGAGTTCTTAGCACTTTGTAGATGTATGAATGAGTCAAATATTGCAGTGAGTCAAAGTGGTGTCTACAAGGCACTGCTTGGGGATGTAGTTTTAAGCACTCGAAAGTAAATAAATAATAAAAAAAACAAATGAATTAGTAAACACAGTTGACACCATAAAGTTAATTAAACCACGTCAATATTAATTGGAAAAAAGAGTAGACTTTCACTGTAATCTCATGTAGTACTGAATAGACACTAAATGGGAGAAGAGGCTATTTTTTGTTTTTTTAACATTAACAGATTACAGAGAGATTAAATACTAATGTAGGAAAGTACACAGATCTAGGGTTTAGAGAAAGGTAATGAAAATGTCAGTAAATGCAAGATAAATCACTTGACTGAAACTCTAAAATGTAACTGTACAAAAATAAATTCATATAAATAGAATATAAAGTGTTTATTATCATAAAGTATTAATTCTGCTGCTGTATACAAGTTTAATATCAAAAGCTGCTCAATGCAATTGCAAGAAATTCAATTTTACTCTTTTCAAGATTTAAAAAATAATATGTGAACGTAGTTTGTGGGGTTTATTTTATTTTTTTTCTTTTTATTAGGTTAATAAACTACAAAATAATAGGACAGAAAAAAAGTCATTCTGTAGAATAAGAAAAATTCTTAAACTTCCCAGTGAATAATAGTGCGAGGCTGTTTTTCAGTCTCCTCAGAAACAAAAACAGTCAAACAGTACCTTTGTCATGATGTAGTTACCTTACACTATTTTAAAAGACACTGAAAATCCTCACTTTTGTTTTCCTGAAGATATAAGATTTTGTTTCCACTGCCACTCCCCATGATTTTTTCTGATTTCAGAAAACTACTAATTTCTTTTACAGACTTTTCTGTACTTCTTGTTTGTAACTAGGTATATGCATGCTGCCTTTTGAGTAGCCTGTTCCCTTTTCTTGTTAATTTCACTGGCCTATATGCCTTCCACTTATGCGTGAATGATAACTGAATTGTCTTTCTAACTCACTTTATTTAGCTTAGGAAGTGTTTAAGTAAAACAGCAAATCTAGAAACATTTAGCTAAAGCCACAGAAGGAAATTTTTTTCAATAGAGTTTAGATGACTTAACTCTTGTCTTTGGAATGACAGCTGTATCTGTATTCATTTTGAACTCTTGTCCTGAGAATTCTTCATAGTACGTTATGTGTCACACACATTTTCCTACCCTATGTACTGATGGATGGGATCAGAGATCTCAAGCCTTATTTACAGTTTAACAGGATGGCCAAGACACTGAATGCTAAAATGTAAAGTAAGATATTTATTTCAATTATTGCAGCATTTCTGAATGATAGTAGTTTTACTGCTGTGGTTTTTATCTGCAATATGACACTACAATAAGAGATAAAAATACAAGAAAGCTACAGGAAATAACACAAAACCAAAATTGTAATGTGTAGGAGTCTTATTTAAGCACAAACTAACTGCTTTACCAAATAAAGGCCCACCTGCTTGTGGATTTTCAAAACCCTTCCTGCTATTTAATACTGTACCTGACTATCTAATTTTGAAAGCAGAAATTTCAGTTTTCTTCTTATACTTGGCTGGAGAAGTCGGGGAATTTTTGACCTTTGTATTACTTCTGTGATAATATAGACACAAAGTATATCTCAAAAGATTCACATTAGATATTAAAGGGAAATAAACACTGTTAAGGATTCTTGAGTAAGGCCTGAAAAGATCATAGAGCAGTCTTTCTCATGTTGCTTCTGGAATGATACAAACAAGAAAAATACAGATACAGTCGATCTTTTCCTGGGATAGTAATATAGAAGGCCTTTTCAACTTCATTTTTCTATATCTTTTCTTTTTCTATGATTTTGTTTTTCTTCAATTTTGTTTTCATTCTTCTACCGCTGCATAATGCTCTGTCTCATATGTATTAAAAAGGAAGATCTCTAGAACAAAAGATACACAACAACCTGTAATCAGCTCTTATGTGACACATATGATGTTACTTAATGCTTGTGTAATGTCCTGTGGAGCTCCTGAATGGCTCTTTGTCTCTTTGACAGGTACCATCCACCTCCGCATTCCTGAGTCCTCCCCAGTCGGGACAGCCATTGGCAGTGTCAAAGCCACAGATGCAGACACTGGAAAAAATGCAGAAGTAGAGTACAGAATTATAGATGGTGATGGGACAGATATGTTTGATATTGTGACGCAGAGGGACACACAGGAAGGCGTCATAACTCTGCGAAAGGTGTCTATTAAAAAGTTTCACTAAATTATTTTAGTGTCAGCGTTATGGCACAAGCGTTCATTTTAAAAAACTGCTTAGATTTTTAAGATAACTGCTTAACATTTACAACCACTCCTCCATTGCTGACTTAACGGTACTATTTCCTGTCAAGATGAACTAGAAATAACAGATGGCAGTAATAATACAGACTATTAGCTTTTAAAACAAATCACTTAAGCATAGCGTAACAAACAAAACACTACTATACAACTGCATCTCTCCCCACATCTCTTGATAATGACAACCAGGTTAAAGACACCTTCTGTAAAGATGACAGTGAGTTCCTTTTTGTAATCTATGTTATTCTGTCTTTAATCAGCATTGCAGTTTGTTTGGGAAGGTATGAAAACACCAAGTTAGGGGCCAGATATTTTTCCTTTTCCTAGAAGCTTGCAAAGGCTTGAGCCATTCCTTTCTTGCTTTCTTGCTTGAGTTTTCAACACAGACTTCTAGTATATTAAATCAATGAAGTCCTGAAAAAACAGCCTAATAACTTGATCATGTAAAAAATTCATGTTATAAAACAGTAGCTCCAAAAATGTCACCAATAAATTATAACAAAAATGTTCTTCTCATTTTGACATTAACAACCTGACAAATTCCAAAATTTCCAGGATATTTTCTTGTATTGATAAGTAGTTTATCATTCAGACAGCACAGACAACTGTATTAACTAGCAGGGAAAAAAAAATATGCTCAGATTGTTGTTTTATGAAATTATTCATTATTTGTTTATTATTACTCACTTGATTGTGATTTCAGTTTGTAATGGTGAATAACTACAAATAAGTGATGTTCCTTTTCTGATACCTTCAGTTACTAAATTTCAATGTAAGAGAAAGAAATTAAGAATTTACAAATGTTCTACAAATGTTCTCCAAGACAAAATAATTGCTTTATTTTGCTTGTTACTGGGCCACAATTTCATATATTCAGACTAACATGACTTCTTTGCCTCTAGGCTTGAGGGCAGCATCCCTTAATAGCAGTATGCTGCACTAGACAACAGCAATAGGCTCATATTTATCTTAGATAACAACATTATGATGCATTCAACAGATATATTCATAGATATTCTGCCTTCTGCTCTGATTACTTTTTAAAACAAGTTTGGAGCAGTATGAACACTACAATTCTTTGTCTGTACTACATCTTTCTGCTCTTGAGGAGAATATTTAAACTTCTAGGCTGTCATTCTGGTATCTTGCATGAACAATAACTTGTATTTGAAAGCAGAAGGGATAAAAAAACCACAAGTATTCTTTCACGCATTTTGATGAAGGAAAATGAGCCTGATATCTTCCTGAGATTTCTAGAGAATTCAGGGAGTGTCATTAATTAGCTAACACTTTTCATTTATGAGAGTTGGAAACAACTGAAGAAACAGATGTTCTTTTGCACACACAGTTGTTTCTAACCTTGAACCTTTTATCTTTCCATTTTAAAAAGGAACTTGACAAAAATGTTAAATATTTTGCAAAAAGAAAATCTATGATATTTGATTGATGAAATTAAGTGAAAAGGAACAAGATTAAGCTCTTACTACTTATGGAGAATTTCGAACCCCTTTCCTTAAAAATAATCAACAGACAAACAAAAACCTATTGCTGATATTGAAGGCCAGATACATTTGTTTGACAATAAGGATACATAGGCAGTTTTGAGGTTTCTATATTCCTGAAAAATATTAATAGTATGTGCCATGTTCTGCAATGTCAGTATTTCAAATCTGTATATCAGTATTTTAAATGCTTGTATTATTACTTCATATCCTTATTATTGTGAAAGAGCTGCAACATTCATCAAATAATCGGTAAATTTGCACTGAAAATCTTTCTGCAATTGATGGTATCTTAATTCAAGTTATATTTAAGAACAGAAACTCCCCTTAAAGACACTGGAAATTTCTTTCTAGGGAATGTGGTCTTTACTCTGTGGAAAATTTGTACTGTACTAGGGTTCCCCCAAACAAGGACAAGATCTGATGAGGCTTGAATCCTCCTTGTTTTGCTATGTATATAGGTCAACATCTGTTCATATGTAATGTAATTTAATAGTTTATCATCATCTTCATTTTTAGCCATTGGACTATGAGACAAGAAGGCTTTATACCTTGAAAGTAGAAGCTGAGAATACCCATGTGGATCCACGCTTCTATTACCTCGGGCCTTTTAAAGATACAACTATTGTGAAAATCTCTGTAGAAGATGTAGATGAGCCTCCTGTCTTCAGCAGATCTTCTTACCTTTTTGAGGTTCATGAAGATATTGAGCTGGGGACAATAATAGGAACGGTTATGGCACGGGATCCTGATTCAGCCTCAAGCCCTGTAAGGTAATCCTTCATTCTCTGTAAAGAAGAAAATTTGGTAAAGAAATTAAGAGAAATAGCAGGGAACGTGCTAATGTTTTGACAATCATTGACAATGATGCTGTCTGTAAGCCTCAGACACCTCAGGGAACAGCTATTTGCTTACACACAAGACATGGAAAAAATGCTTTTTGGTACTTAATACCTCAGGAAATTTATAAAATTGCACATTGGTTTCCAGTGGGCTTTTCAGAACTACTTGGTTCAGAATGAGAAAAAGTACCAAACCAGTCCATGAGCCTGAGACTTTTCTAGTTCTTTCTACAGTCAGTCCTGGAAAGTGGGCGGTGCCAAGCTCTGGTTCCTGGTATGTAGGCTGCCAGTGTGATTGCTACACAGGATAAAATTATTTTGGTGTGTACTCAAATATCCTAAGAAATTAGAAACACAAAGATTAATCTTTTAAAATAACTTCTCTGTGGATATTACTCAAGGCTACATGCTAAAACACATCTAGATAGATGTAGATAACTGTATTTTGTTTTATTTTGTTTGCTTGTTTGTTTATTTTTGCTATAATGCGTAAGGTTTAAGAAATAGATAAGACAAATCTGTCCAAGTTGGATATGTCTTGTCTGAAATAAGAAAGAATTTCATTTTTGCAAAAATGTAATTTTTACTAACTTTGAAGTGATAGAATCATAGATTGGCTTAGTTTGGAAGATCATCCAATTCCGACTCCTTTGCCATGGACAGGGATGCCACCCACCAGATCAGGTTGCCCAAAGCCCCATCCAATCTGGCCTTGAACGCCTCCAGGGATGGGACATCCACAGCTTCTTTGGGCAACATGTTCCAGAGCCTCAAACCCTCTGAGTAAAGAATTTCTTCCTAACATCTAACCTACATCTCCCCTCTTTTAGTTTTGAGCCATTCCCCCTTGTCCTACCACTATTAGACTGAGTAAAAAGTCAGTCTCCATCCTGCTTATAAGCTGCCTTCAAGTACTGGAAGGCTGTAGTTCCCTCAACCTTTCTTCATAGGAGAGATGCTCCAGCCCTCTGATCATCTTTGTGGCCCTCCTCTGAACCCACTCCAACAGGGCTGGAGACCTGGACCAGACCTGGACACAGTACTCCAGATGGGTCCCTACAAGAGCAGAGTAGGGAAGGACAATCACCCCTCTCATCCTGCTGGCCACCCCTCCTTTGATGCAGACCAGGATACAGTTGACCTCCAGGCTGCAAGTGCACACTTGTCCATCAAGAATCCTCAAGTCCTTCTCTGCCGGGCTACTCTCAAGAAGTTCTTCTTCTAGTCAGTACACACATCTGGGTTTGTCCTGACCCAAGTGCAACACCTTACACTTGGCCTTGTTGAACCTCATTAAGTTCACATAGGCTCTTCTTTCAAGCTTGTCCAGATCCCTTGGGATGGCATCACTTCCTTCTTTCGTATCAACTGCACCACTGAGCTTGTTGACATCAGCTGACTTGGTGAGGGTACACTCAATCCCACTGTCTAGGTCACTGATAAAGTTGTTGAAACGCACTGGTTCCAAGATGGACCACTGGGGAATGTCACTCGTGACCAGCCTTTAGCTGCACATAGATTGGTTGACCACAACCCTCTGGCTGTGACCATCTAACCAGTTCTTTATCCATCAAATAGCCTAGCCTTCAAATCCATATTTCTCCATTTTAGAGATAAGGATGTGATGCAGGACCATATCAAAGGCCTTGCAGAATTCCAGAAAGATGACATCAGTTTACCCTTCCTTTGTCCGTGGATGCCGTTACTCCATCAGATTGGCCAGGCCGCCATATTGGTCAGGCATAATTTGCCCTTGGTGAAGCCCTGTTGGCTGTCTCGGATCACCTTCTCATCACGTATGTGCCTTAAGATGTCTTCTAGGAGGATCTATTCCATGATCTTCCCAGGCATGGATGTGAGGCTCATTGGCTTGTAGTTCCTTGGATCCTTCTTTCTCCTTGTCTTAAAAATGGGAGTGGTGTTTCCCTTTTTCCAGCCACCAGAGACTTGATCTGACAGACACAACTTCTCAAATATGATGGAGAGCGGCGAGGCAACCATATCAGGTAGTTCCTTCAGAACCATGGGATGCATGTCATCCAGCCTCATAGAATCATACACATTCAGCCCCATGAGGCACCCCTGGGCTTGCAATTGTCATATGCTTGTAAATGAGAAAAATTGTATTAGAAATCTAATTTTCTCCTGTGATCATTTATGTGAATGGAGAAGTTAGCAGGTGAAATCACCAAGCCTCGACAATTTTAGAATATATAAATAATGTAGCATTGCATCTTTATCCACTCTAATTGCATGAGACAACTGACAATTTTAGCAGCTATGTTTTCATAATTGTGAGTGGAAAAGGAACAGACTTGGCACTTTTCCTCATTTTGTTGCTGTCACAATTCAATGAATTGAAGGACTGTGGAAGATATTTCCCTCCTCAGTAGTATTTACATAGAATAGCATTTTAAAGTTTATTTTGTATATTTTTTCTGTATCCTGTTGATGTTTTTGTCATTCCCCTAACGAAAATAATTTAGGAGAGGCAGTATGGCAAACTGAAAATATAAAGGGCAAAAAAAATTCCAAAAAAATCTGAAAGGGATCATTTAGATTTAGTTTTCTAAAAGAAAAGAAAATAAAGAAAAAATATGAGATAATGTTTTTCACAGTGCAATCATTTTTTTAGCTTTAATTGAATGCTACCTGGTTGAAGACAAGACCATTAAAACCATTTGCATAGCACAGATCAAATTCTTCTCTTCCATATTTACTCTCTCTCTCAACTTCCAAAGCAACCTTATATATTCACTCAAATAATGTCTACCTAGAGTAAGCTTTTACTTCTTACAACACCAATATGAAATACAAAGTAATATGTTTTCACCCCACAAGTGAACAGCTAACATTTAAACTAAAGTATTTTGAAGTTGTCATGTTATTTTGACATTAGGGCAATTTGTATGCTTTTGTATTTAAAAAAAATTGTATAAATTTGTATTAAAAAAATAAAAATCACAGCTTCAGGTTGTACAATTAATTCAGATTTTAACTTTTATTCTTTTTAACTGTTTATTTTCAAATATTAGCTTCTGTGTTTTAAAATTCTAAATAAGTTACTATTCCTACAAATCCAGTGCCCGCAGCTTCTTTTTGCAATATTTTTTATTTCTGTTCAGTGAATATGGAAGTACTTATTGAAACAAAAAATTTCAGTAGCATTTGTTGGCCATCAGAAACAGTATAACGGTGTAAAAGTATGTGCTTTTGTAACATGAGAGATATCAAATATGAAATGGCATAGAATTTTAAATGCGACAATGCGGCACAGATTTTGGAAGACAGAAAAACAATTATTGCCGATTGAAAAATAATTAAGAGTACTGTCAAAATCTTTTCCTCATTAAAGCTCTTTCCATGAGTGAAGTAAAATCAGTTTTTAATCAGTAAAATAGTCCTAAATATAATGTATCTGAAAAATGTAATTTTTTTTGTTAGATTCTAACTTAGTTATAGACAACTAGGCAAGAAAAAATAATTTGAGCAAGTCTTTCCTGTAGTTTCAGACGGTTTTTGGCTGTTATAATTTTCTTTGTTTCTGTTTTTGTTTTGCTTTTATTCATTTTGGTGTTGGTTTGTTGCTACTTCTTCGATTGTTTTTACCTATTTATTTTATTGTGACTGGTGAAATGAACAAACAAAACCCACCAAAATGTTACAGTCATTATTTTCATATTACAGTATTTTTTTCATTTTGCTTAGTCCAGTTAAATATTGTAAGTAAAAATAGATGCACTTGATGAAATGTTTAGGTCAGTCATAAAATTTCATAAAAATATTTATGAGCTTCTATACCATATTGTACACTAGATTTTTTTAATAAATTGACCCAATTCTGCCAAGATTAGGCAAACGTTCTTTATCTCCCAAAGTCTTACACTTAACTTCACATCAAAGGTTGAGTCTTAGCTTCGAAATCACTGTTAAATTTTTGAAAAAAATGAAGGAAAGAACAGTTTGCTGATTGTAGTTTGACGCTGCTGCCATTTTGTGTTAGTAGAAATTTTGCCCAAAGATGTATAGCATCTGTAGAACAATAAAAGGTCCTTTACCGTAACAGTGAAAATTGTGCATATTGGCTAATTTCTATACAGATTTTTTAATAATTTGATCTCTACTATATTAACATAACCTAAAGTGTAGAAGTGAAATTTATATTTTATTTTATTTTATTTATTTATTTTGAAAAACGCAGAAATTAGCTGTCAGTCTTAGTCTGGAGGAACAGTGCATCAAAGAGAATTTTTCTTTTGGGATCAAAACAATTCTTTAATTATTAAATCAAAATTTTGACTTATATTTTATGATCTTCATATATGTCTATACAAGTTCTGAAGATCAAATATTACACTTAAATTGTATTTATGAAATTCTTCCAATTTTTATTCCCCATTCTACAGAATATATATCGAGAATTTTTATAAGTTTATATATGCAATTTTAATTTTATTTACAATCATTGCAATATCTGCCAATGATTGGGATGGGGGAAAGAAAGCATTCCATTTACAGGAACTAAATGTTTGTTTTATGAAAAGCTATCTTTTTAATATAATGTGTAGAACCCAAAAGCTGTATTGACTTGTGAAACATATGCTTTCTTCCAATTTTATCTATTAACAATAATTTTTCTTTCTTTGTATGTAGGTTTTCTCTGGATCGTCATACAGATCTTGACAGGATATTCAACATTCATTCTGGAAATGGATCCATATATACTTCTAAGCCACTAGACCGTGAGATATCACAATGGCACAATCTTAGTGTTATAGCAGCTGAGATGAGTAAGCTAGTTTGGTGTTTTTTCTTTCAGTTTCTTTAGCCTGCAAAGTTGCAGCTACGCCTCCATGAGAAAAAAAAAAAACATTTTCTTCCTCCCACCCTATTCTATAAAATATTCTGGGAAATTAAATTGGGGATGGCTAACACCAACTATCTCCATGTTGCTTTTTGCCCCACCTTCTTCCAACAATGACTTTCAATATCTAAGCTACTTCTGAAATGTTACCCAATTAAGTAATAACACTGGGATGATTTTTCCTTTTCTTTGAGGAAAATGGAAAGATTTTGATGTTACCGTAGCGGAGTTCAGGGTGGAAATCTATTATTTTGTCTCTACTATTTTCTTCATTTTCTCAGAAAAAAATTATCTTGTCCTATTTTATCTACAACTACAGCTCTTAGAATCAATACATCTCACAAGTTAATTAGATTCTGCTTGATCCCTAAGGTGTTACATTTCTTGGACTATTTAGATTGTAGATGTCTTCATGTTAAACGTACAAAAAAGAAAGCAGAGGTCCTGCTACGTAGTTGAGATTAACTAATCTCTCTGCAGGAAAATTTTGCAGGTGACAAATCTGATCTTTGAAATCAGCTAGTGAGGGTCACATGCTGTCGTGGTTTGACTCAGCAGATAGCTAAGTTCCACACAGTTATTCACTCACCCTCCCCCCTCCCCAAATGGGGCGGGGGAGAGAAGTAGAGAGATATGCAGTAAAATGTGTGGGTTGAGATAAATGCTATTTACTAAAATAGTAAAGAGAACAAAAGAAATAACAGTACATATATATATGTACACACAAAGAGGATACACAGAGCAAGGGCTCACAGCCAGTGGTGACCCTTCCTCCCGGCTAGCCCCTTCCGTAACGAAGAGCACCCAGAAACCCAACCAACCAATCACATGATGTTATATGGTATGGAATAGCTCTTTGGTCAATTTGGGTCAGCTGCCCTGGTCCTGTCCCCTGCCAGTTCCCAGCTCCTTATGCCCCCCTTAACTATTTCACTGGCAGAGGAATGCGAAAGTGAGTTATGTCCTCAGTTCCGTTCAACACTGCCAGGATGTCATCAGTATCTCTGAGGCCACAACATAGCTTCATACTAGACACTATGAGAAGCGTAACTTCTGTTAGAAACTAAGACACATGCTTTCAATTTTTAGGGTTAATTCTAAATCACTCCAAAAAGCAGAAATTGCTAATGAGCAATGAAATACAACTGGCAGGAACAACCCTGCAAAGAACTCAGTGGAACATCATGTCCACTCAAATCATGTCTACTCCTAGCCTTCCTAGACTTATTTCTGTAGTCAGAGCCCCGGGTGTCTCCTGCAACGGGCTAGTTATATTGAGCACATTCAGTAGCTGTATTTTTTTTTTCTAGCAATGCATGTTCTTGAACTTGCATTCTTTCACAGTGTTGTCCACTACAGTAAGAATAAATTTCAGAATTATTTAGATATTGAAGAAACTTATTGTCATTTTATGCCTATACCATAGTGTTAGACTTATTTCCTTGTCAGAATAGCTTGAGAGAATTTACGTTCTGCACCTGCTTGGAGTAGCTAAGCTTCTCCAAAGAAGCGTGTTAGTTTTGGAGAAAGAATAGAAAGGGGAGATTAGTTTTAAAATCTTTAAAAATATCAACTGCGAAGCATGACACAATGAGAGAGGAATGACAAGAATAGAACGTATCTGGAAACTTAGTACAAAAATGCAAAAGCCTGTGAAACTTAAACTTGCTTTCCTAAACTTGCCATTTTAAACATTTCAGCATGTCAAAAAGATCAACATCACACTCTCCAGCAAAGATATTATAAATTACATGTGAACTTAATATCAGCTTCTCTTAAATTTTTACTGTTTTGTTTGCTGCAGGTTATAAGGGAAATGAAACCAAACTAACCAAACAAACAACAAAAAAACCACAATAATTTTGAATCATCCCTATCGTTATTTATCCTATTCCTTTAAAGTAGCAAAATCATATAATTTTCAGCTGCCAGCCAACCAGCAGAATTCCAAGAAATAGCTTTACTTTTTTACTCCCAGGCATTATTTCAGATTCTTGGTAGGCCAGCTTGATCTGCAAGTGTGAACAAGGACATATATTCCTGAATTAACCTATAGTAATGAGGAGGCACTCTAAATAATGCTAAGGTTTGGGCATCTGGGGTTACTGTTATTGATTTTAACCTTAGGTCGGAAAAATTACATTTGTATTTTTTAAAAGAATTTAAACATGAAATATTCTTATTGTAATCAATTCTGATTTTTATTGGAATACTTTCATTGACTTTATTGGATTTTCTCCCTGCTCATTAAGGCACAAGACAGCCTTAATAATATGTCTCTTCGGTGTACAATCAATTGCAAATCATTTTAAAATTACAGTTCAAAGTCTTACATCAGAATTATACACTTGAGCCCACCAAATACATTTTTAATTAGTAATGGGCATGCTTTTCATATGCTATATTTACATAGAACATTATCAGTGATAGCTCCTATTTCCATGTAAAAGTCTTAATTGCTCACCAGATACCAATACTTTTCTTTTCTAATCAAAGCAAAACATCTTATTTTTCAACAGACCTAACTCTCACCAGTTTGTGTACTAATTTCAAACCTAATCTTAAATATCTATTGCTCATTAAATTTGGAAGATAAATTAATTTTAGTAGGAAAATAAATTCATTGTTCTTCTCTTTTCTTTTGTCAGACAATCCCAAAGATACTACTCGAGTTCCCGTCTATGTAAGAATTTTGGATGTTAATGACAATGCCCCACAGTTTGCTGTATTCTATGATACTTTTGTCTGTGAAAATGCGAGAGCTGGACAGGTATGCCTTTGATAAAACACTTTCTACTATCCAATTTTGCCATGGTACTCAATTGTAGATTATTCTTGCCTGTTGTCTAGGAGACACTATGTCCAAAACATTTTTCAAAATGTTATCTTCACAGAGTAAGCAAAACATTATATTTAACTACTAAGAAGTTTGATCAATATTTTCAATAACACACAAGTGGCAACCCTCACATATATTTCAATTCATGCAAGTGGTGATTACACACGTTTGCGTCCATTGCCCTTCTTTCCTTTTCTTTTCCAGTGGTAGTATTTGTCCTTTATTATCCCAGCAAAAACTTTTGAAAATAAAATATAAAACACATTTCTGAAATGATGATATATGATTTTGGTTTACTTCTTACAGACTACAGAAAGTGTACTGCAATTTAAGCAAAATGACTGTGGTGCTTAATATGTACTTCCTAATAGGCAGCTGTTTATTAGAACTGTTACAAAACTGTTTGCCTATTACAGCACAGCATGTCCCAGAGCACAGTCAGGCAATAATAAATCCTCTAAAATGGTCACAGGAGAACCTCTGTGTCAGCATATCAGCATCTCTGAATAACAGATGAGAGATGTGCTAGCTTGTCTTAACTGTTTCAGTTCTACAGGTATTACATTCAGGTTGTGGCACAAGTTTTACACTCAGGCTGCCTTTCTTTTTTTAAAGCAACGGTAGATGGAAATTATAACAAAGGACTTAAGTTTCAAATTTGTAATTTATTAAATACTTAAAAATATTGAGCAATCTTTAGAATTGGTTTTATAATTGGTTTTGTCCAGGTTTACTAACTATAGAGAATACAGGCAGTTTGCTCTCTATATTGTAAGTTATGCTTTCAGATAAACATACTTTGCGGAACCTTATTTTCTGAGCTACCTAAAATATTTAAGTTAATGTAATTTAAAATTAAGTGTAAAAGTTATTTCTGCATTATAACTGGATTTCTGTTTGTATTCAGAAATAGTTGTCAGTCAAAAAAAAAAAAGACAGAAAACAGAAAGAAAACATTAAGCGTGTATGACTAATAAATACGAAGATAAATAAGTGAACATATCCATACATGTTTATTTGAATGTTATAAAAGTCAGAAGTGTCTCCCTTATCAGAAGGAAGTACCAATTTTCTACACACTATTTCTATATACTACGTTATATATTATGTAATTATAACCATTTTAAACAATCTGAGTTGCTGTCTTTTTAAAGAAATCAATTCATAGGAAGAGAAAAGAAGAATACAATGCATGATAACAAGAATAATCTATTTGAATGTAATTATATTCCTGCTTACAGGTAGATCACTAATGACTTGTTATTGTGAAATTCAATCTGTCCTGAGGGATTGAATCCAATCAATCCATACTAAGCATGATTTGGATCCTCCTACATCTAATTTTCTTTTCTGTTTGATTTTCTCCTTTTTTTTCTTTCTTTTTTTGTCCTTTTGACTGTTCACGTCTGTACACCTGTCTGTGGGATTATATATGTATGTAAAATGGAAGAATATTGAGTAACAAACACAGTCAATGGCATAGGCCTTGTAGTAACAGATCTGTACAGCTACAGGAACCTAGAGCTTGCTCTGATCCTTTCAAAGACCATGCCCTTTCTCTGAAGGACTGCCTTCCTAAACTAGAAGTAGCATATAGGTAAACAGCATGGTTCCCTGCAGCTTTCAAAGACTCAGACAGAAGTAATGAGGAAAGTTGTGTTTTCGTCTGTTTGGGTCTCCAAGCATGCTTGCTGCAATCTTGCTGTCATTAGCCTTCATTTTACCAAATCTATACATACCTACTCCCTTTTTACTTGTCATAATGTTATATAAATCAGTCTAGCTCATTGTGTATTCTCTTTCAATGACATTTTAAAATATGCATGATTTATTGTTTTTTCTTGCTTTCCTGAATCTTATTTCCTTACAGATTATATAAACACACTAAGTTTCTTTCACCAATTCTTTTTATGTTGCTTCTCTTCTTATCAACACATTTGAGCCGTATATAAAAACTTTGTTTTATCAGAGATATTTTTCCTACCATAACCTTGCTTATACATGGCTTTTGGTATTCTTATATTTCCAACAATTTTCTTCTATTTCACATATTACAGTGTTTTTAGTGGCATCAGAATTTTCTTTTTGAACCATTTTCTTCAATAATTCTCTAAGTTTTATTCTGGCTTACTGCAGTAAAATAAATCTTTTGTAATGGAACGCAACATAGGGTTTGCAAACATTTTTTTTGTCTTTTATAACATATATGTTATGATGTTTTTTTTCCATGGAATTTAAAAACAAATGTTTAATTTATTCAAGAAAAGTAAAAGACCATTTTCAGAAAGCCTAACAAGTACAGAGGTGAATTGTTTTGAAATGTACAACCAATGTAGCAATCTTCTTTCTACTGTTTTATCAATTTTTTAGTGGCTAGCAACTTTCTTTGACTACTTTTGTGTCCTTACATTTCTGGCTGTTTTCAACTGGTGTAACACTCCTGGCTTCACTGCAGTTGTTACTGCTTTTTGTCACTGAGAAGCAACTTACTGTGAGAATAGTGAAAGTATCCCATAGCCAACAGTAAGATTTGTGTTTTGACACACTGCTTAGAGCAGTACATAATCACCAGATTGCCCCTCATCACATTTCTAAGTTTATGTAAATATCCTATTCATACTGATACATATTATGTCATGTAAAAGTCCCTTTGGATTGGTAATGCTGTCTTGTGTCAGTCCAATTGCCAAAGCAGCTCCTCTAGCCATGAAGGCTATGAAGAATGTTATTACAATCTCAAGGAAAAAAAAGTTTTTCTACGTTTTCATTTTTTTTGAAATAGGACTGATAACGTTTCAATTTCCTTAGACAAATAGCTATTTCCTGGAAGGCTTTAATTTTCTTTCTGAAATTCTGGTATGTTATATCTGTTTCTCATGAAAAAGCAAGGGCATAGGAGAACTTGATCATACCTATTTTCTTCTTCAGTGTCCCATACATCTGAGCAGGACTTATAATGAGATGGGAGTGCTTGGATGGATGTTGTTGCTCATTTAATTGCATTTAAAAAAGAAAAAAAACTACTACAAAATGGTATAGACAAATTTGAGAAACTAAGAATTAAAACCTTGAATGTTTCCGTATTGTTCAGTTTCCCTACGAAATAACAAAAATGTACATTAGCAGTAGCAGATATGCTGTAAGACATATCGTCTATACTTACAAGTTAACACTGGGTGGTAGATGATCTGTAAGGCTGAATTTACTCTCTGCCATTTCAATTCTTCTCAAATGTAGACTTAGAAGACACTGAAAAGGGAAAAGGCTGTTGGGAGGCTAATGTGTATCTTGATTACAAATAAACAGACGTACCCAATGAGAAATATTTCTTTATTCTTCAAGTGGATTTGCTTATATGTAAGAGACTTTAAATAGTTACCCTGCAATCAATTCCTGCTCAGAGGTTTCCGAGTCAGGCAAATAACAGCTAAAAACGAGTATACTGAAGTCTGTATCTGTCCTTGAAGCTTCAGGAATGAGTCTGTATTAAGTAAAACACAGATATTATTCCAAGTGGCTGCCTAGCAACTCTGCAAAAGGGAAAGCCAGTGCAACACAGCTGCCACGGTTAATTACCCTCTTAATTACTTCCATCGGTTCTGTGCCTATAAACGATGGGATAATAACAAGATGAAGATTGTTGAATCATTGGATTTACCTGCAGCAGACCATGGTAGAGTGTGCTTAAAGTGGTTAAAGTTGTGAAAATGATTAAAAATTTGAGTGAACAAAGACCCATTTTCATAAGATGCATAAGGTGCACCAAGATAGCTAAGACTGAAATACTGGAGCAGCAAGCACAATACACTGAAAAGCTGGAAGATAACAAAATCGATCAGTCTTAATAACCACTTTCTATCACACTGCAGTTGCTGGCAGTAGGTTAGAAAAAGAAGAGTCAAACACGAAGAACTGTCAGTTACAAATGCTATGGGCTGGAGGGGTATGACTCCAACTCATCTTCATTAGACAAGAGCTGAAGAGGAGGAAGTAACGGCTAGTATGAATAAAATGTGAAAACAGTTCCTGTGCTACACTGAGTTTTATCAGTGTTTCCTCTCCTTCATTTTGACAAGAACCTTTGAAATAAAGGACATTGAAGGAAACAAATACAACAGAGCTATTTTGACAACAAAAAGCAGTAGTGTAGCTGAGAGAGATTCCACGCTTCAACCTATTCTCAAACAGAAATTGTGATAACTCTTTTTGCTCATGTCAACAGTCAGCAAGTCAAATATCCTTCCTAGGACATGGGAACTCATCTCCCATCCAAGACTCTGAACCCGAAACTATAGTCTGCCAGAGAGATAAATAGACAAGAAAAGAAATCACCTAACAACCCATATCACTGATGGTGGTCTACATCCGTATTTTTAGTGCTTCCAACAATATAGGAGGAATCTGCTGTCCTCCTTGCTCATTGGCATGTTGTGCCCATGAATTGTCTGAAGCTTGCTTCACGTACAGTCCGAGGGAGAGCACATAAGAATGTGCAGTACATCACAAGGTTGACAGAAAAGCACTGCTTCTTCCAAAGACCACAGGGCCTGATCTAAATAAACTCCACCCACAGTGATGAAAAGCATATGTTCCTTGTGATGGAACATGCAGGTGGAGTACAGGTGGAACACAGGGGCAGCAGAGATAACTTTCAGAGATAACTTTGCAAGGATAACTTTTCAGGCTTACATAGGAGATGATTGCTTGCTTTAAGTATATGTCCCTTTATTCGAAGGGGAACTAGCAATGCATTTCCAGTGTAAATTTTCAGTAACATTTTCGTGTGCAAAAATTTTTGTAAATACTTTAAAAGTTCAAGCTAGAAAAATAAATAATGCTTTTCCTTGTGATGTATATTGCAGTTTAATTTAGAGATGTTGTAAATGTCACAATGTACCTAAGCATGTTTTTTCATTAAGATTTTCTTTAAAACTTTCCCTTTTAAAGATACATATCAGCAACTAACAGGTAAATGCATAATATTTAGTCAGTCAAATATTTGTCAACATTTTTGTAATTGCACAAACATTTTTTATATCTAAAGATTGCCTGCAATCTACTAAAAAAAAAAAAACCCGAAACTATAAGATTATTTTTATGTTCCTAATGTAAGCAAATTACTAAATTACTTGAATGTATTATAATGTAAAACAGGATCAGTATTTGAACAGAGAAGTTCCCAGAGAAGTAGTTTAATTACTACAAGAAGGGTTCAATTACTACTGAGGCTTCTGGACGCTGGTTGACATTGCTATAGTAGGTCAAAAATCCCTGAAAAGTGTAAAAAAAAATACTAGTCAATAAAAAAATATACATACTCATTCTAAATTATGGATATTGACAATCAGAAGAGGATGACCTGATTTTCATCAGTTTGACACCAGCAACTGACCATATTTATGGTCTCCACCTGTGAGGTAAAATGGACTAGCTTTTTCTTGATTTAACAAATACCTCTAATTTTGCAAAAATTTTTAGAGATATATTTGCTAGTTACTTGTACAGTCATTAAATAATTAAAAGGTTCATTTTTTAAAAGAAAATATTATGCTACACTTCTATAATCTATTTTGTTCAACCAGAAAGTTATTGGAGGTTTATGTGATAAATTTAGAAAAAGACAAAACCCTGAATGAAAATGCACATAAGCTGCTGTATTGAAAGAAATCCAGTCCCTGCCTCATGATGAAATTTGTTGCTGTGTTCTGGATGTACAAGAGAGAAGTTGGGAGTTAATCATGCATTTGTAAAGGCAAGCAAGAGTACAGTGCAATTATTGATGTTAAAGATGATCGGTCCTGACAAAACCTGTGATATGAACAGAAATGTCTGCATTTGGAAGAATGGGAAGAGGAAAAACAAAGTTTAACAAGGATGCCACACGGAAGGAATAATGTCAAAAATTAGAAGTTATTGCATGCTTGAAAAAACACTTTAAAATCCAATTTAAAATGATGGATCAGAGATGAAGAATGAAAAAGATCTAGGATAAAGATTAATCTGTTTTTGGCAAGTTGAGCTGAACATTCACACACACCAAAAAAATGTCAGCCATAAGTATAGTTTTTATTGCTATGGGATAAAACAAGCAAGGAGAAAACCTAAACACTGAAACAAAAGCAATGAAGATATCAAAAAACATGTTTTGTTTGGAAAGTGGCATTTTGCCAGCCTTACATCCAGAAATTTCATTGGAAAAAAAGCCACGTATTAATTTACCTCACAGACAAGCAAAGCTTAGGTTGGAGTGGACCTTGAAGATCATCTGGTTCCAACCCCATTGCTGTGGGCAGGACTGCCAGCCACTAGATTGGACTGCCCTGGAACCCTTCCAACCTGGCCTTGAACACCTCCAGGGGTTTTCATCCACATCTGGACAACCTATTCCAGTGCCTCACCACCCTCTACATAAAGAATTTCTTCCTAACACCTAACCTAAATCTCCCCTCTTTGAGTTTAAATTCATTCCCCTTTGTCCTTTTACTATCTATCTGTGTAAAAAGTCTGTCCCCCTCCTGCTTGTAAGCTCCTTTCAGGTATTGGAAGGCTGCAATGATGTCTCCCCAAAGTCTTCTCTTCTCCAAACTAAACAAGTCCAGCTCTCTCAGCCTTTCTTCATTGGAGAGGTGCTCCAGACCTCAAAGGAAAGTCTTGCTGTTACTTCTGAACAAAAAAATTACACAGACCTTTTCATAGAGATTGCAGAAAGCTATCCATCCAAGTACAAAACAGATCTGATGTATCTATGACACAAGATTCAGACACCAGTCTGAGGTGGTGAATATGTGCAGTATCTTATGATGTGTTTTACAGGTAGAAATACACTCTGGCATTAAATAGAAATATAATCTAACTGGCTTTTTCAATTTCAAGAGTCTTATTTTTATATTTTTCTTTAATAAGAAATGGAAAAATCTTGTTTTAGAAAGAGATGTTTTTATTTTGATATTTAATTTGAAACTTTAATTTCTCTACAAGGTGCGTCTTTTTGATAAAATAGCATTTTTATCACAAAACCAAAAAAAAATGTCTTCTGAATTCTTCTCTTAGGTGTTAATCATAGTTTTGTCCTTTATGTAGCTACAAAAATATATAAATATGCATTGAAAAAAAGAAGTTTGCCATTTTCCATGTGTACATGTATTGCCACACAAAATATGTATGGATGCTCTTGTTAGAAAACTTATATATTTGTTTAAAATCTATTCAGCTGTTATGTCTTACAGTTTAAATATTAAATCAGTATGCATATAGTTGGAATATAAAGTTTTCTGAACTCTTCTAGTCTTAAGATAATCAGACCTAAAAACCTAGATGTATTTTAGTATTTTGTTTTATTTTTGTTGTTGTTGTTGTTCGCTTTTTTGTTTTTTTTTTTCCCTCCTGCAGCTTATCCAGACCATAAGTGCAGTAGACAAAGATGACCCCCTTGGGGGACAAAAATTTTTCTTCAGTTTAGCAGCTGTTAACCCTAACTTCACTGTTCAGGACAATGAAGGTAAAATTCATCCCTGGCCCATGGAAGATTTGTCTTTACTATCTGGCACACATTCCTATAATGTCTTTAATTTACTTTTATTGTCTGTCAATATGTAGAGAAGCTCTTAGAGTTGCTGCTAACAAGAAGAATAATTTTACCTGACTGTTTGTGGTTTGAGATTTCTATATTTTCATCTGCGTAGGGAAGGCAAAACATAGTTTGGCAAAAATAAGATGAAATAAGCTATAAAGAAAATGAGTGTTGGTTTGGGGTGAATAGCCAAATAGAGGAAGGACAGAAGGAGAGAAAAAAGTTTCAAAAATGGCTTCACCTTCCATATTTAGATGTTTCACTTTAGCCTTCTGTCACATAGTTCTGATTCCCCTGGTTTTCTGTTTTGCTTCTTTCTGATGAATGAAAGTTATGGCTGCTAGTGCATGGTCACTTTGGCTTTTCTTTGATCCTTCGTCAGCCTTTCCTCAGCTTTTGTCAGGAAAAACTTTCAGAAGATTCTATGGTACAACACATCCACTTCAGCCTTTGTTATCAGTGCAGCTAATAGAGAGGGCTCTAGATTACAGAAGAAATAAACAAGGAGAGATAGTGTAGTACCTTCAAATATGTTAAAGTCTTATGACTTGGTGGTGGGAATAATCCTCTTTTAACGTTGAAGATTACAGAAACAGGCTGCAAACACCATTAGGAAGATTTGGGTGAGATAAAAATTGTATCAGTAGAGAGTGAAGAATTGAACTTGAATGTTTGGATACCTTATAAATTTCCCAGCAGCAGAGAAAAGTATTTAAAGTCATATCAGATGCATTGTTTTTGACATTGAGTAATAACAAATAGTATATAGATATCCAAAATAGATTAAGGATGCAGTAAAGGAAAACTTTGCATTTCACTTCGTGGAGGCCATGAAAAAAAAATCTTTTAATTTTTTATGCAAAAATTACATCCTAGTGATTAGATCCTGAGCATGTAGAGGTATTGACCTTGGTACTTCTTTTCTATCTAAAATTATTTTCTTTCTTTTGCATGAGTTATTTTAATTCAACTTGAAGTTGGCTGGTAAGCCATTTACCATTTACCTCAAGAAATCCACTTGTGTGATGAAAATGAAATTTTCTTTCTAATGGACAAAATCTATCTTTTCTCCATCTTGGACTTAGAAGTCAGCAACTCTCGTGTTGGTTCACGGTTTTACAGGTGGTTTTGAGAATAGAAGAAACAGTTTCTTTCTTTTACTCATCTCTTCCCATTAACATTTTCTTTCCTTTTCTGGCCACTTGATGAATAGATTTTTTTGCTGAAGTATACTGCATACACATTATTTTTTTGTGCCACAAATATAATTTAGTAAATTCAATTCGCAAAACAATATTTTTTCCAATAAAAATTCTACTTCAAGCACTAAGGTACATAATTCATTGTTCTACATTATGTTGAAAATATTTTGATGTGGAAGATCGTATCTTGCATTTACTGATAGCATTCCCCTGGGTGCTGTCACAGAAGATCTATAGAAAGAATCTTTCAGAACAGAGTGCTTGTTAAACAGCATCAAGTGGAAGGTTATTTTTTTCTCAGTTGGCCACTTTATTTGAGGGCTTTAGCCATGAAATGGAACTGTGTCGTGCACTGCATGCATTAATCTATAAAACATTTTAAACTTTCAGAAATCCTCTTTTCAAATCATACTCAGAGGTGTTGCACAGGCACAGAGGAGCAGGCCAGCTGTACATAAAGATTATAAACAGCTTTCTGATTAAATGTGAATGTCACTAGAAAAGACAGATATCTCCATGAAATGAGGAATAGCCAGTTTCAAAATACTAACAGTGGTGTAAAATATTATAGTTTACATGTACTATATGTGATACACTCTTTATATTCCTATACAAAACAATAGTATATTTTAATCTATCTAGATAATACTGCCAGAATTTTAACAAGAAGGAATGGCTTTAGTCGACATGAAATAAGTACGTATCTCCTACCAGTGGTAATATCAGACAATGACTACCCAATCCAGAGCAGCACTGGCACGCTGACCATCCGCGTATGTGCCTGTGACAGCCGGGGGAACATGCAGTCCTGCAATGCAGAGGCCCTTCTACTCCCTGCTGGCCTCAGCACAGGGGCACTGATTGCCATTCTCCTCTGCATCATCATCCTGCTGGGTAAGAAAAATCTATCTTTCCTCCAAGAGCAAATGCTTCAGGCCTGACCCATTTTGCAAAACTATGCAGGTTGGTAGAATTAACAATCATGGGGTTTGCTTCATTTGCAAGAGGTATTCAACTGCAAATTAACAGAAAAAAAAGGCAAAAACTGCCTGGCAGACTATTTTTTACAGTAGTAAAAAAGGAGAAATCAGTCTCAGACTGTTAAATGTGTGCAAACAGCAGCATTTTTATTCTGTTGTTGTCTTTAAAAAAGATGATCAGGCAGAAGAAATAACAATCAAAAATGACTTTCATGTCTTTCATTTTAACTTTCTTGAGAAAGACAATCTCTAGTTTAAATAAAGTCAACATGAGGTATTTATTTCACACAGAATATGCCAGTGAACAATATTTTTACTATATTCAATCAATCTATCCTGTACTGTAATAAAGAATTTGTAAATTTTTTTAAGCCTCTATTTTGTGGTTCTCAGAATATCACTTAATGATCTATAGTCTAGGCGGAAAACAGTTTGAACATAATCCAATCTTAAAAAAGGGAAAAGATCTTCAGAATAAACCTAGCTATTTTAAAGCTTATCAAAGTTACCAGAGGAGCACATAGACAAAGCTCATGGTTCTGTGCACAAAACAGACCATTTTGATACAGTCCTCACTGTGCTGCAGATGGTGATGATTATCCATTTATCAGGTAGAAAGGAATTGATGAAATGTAGCTGAAATAAAGCTATTTTATCTCATGGATTGGCTACTAAGAAAATGTTTGATTGAGATCTTTACCCATTCTTTCCTCTCCCTTTAAGTTATAGTGGTGCTGTTTGCTGCTCTGAAGAGGCAACGAAAGAAGGAGCCTTTGATCCTGTCTAAAGAAGACATCAGAGACAACATTGTAAGTTATAATGATGAAGGTGGTGGGGAGGAAGACACCCAAGCCTTTGATATTGGCACACTGAGGAATCCTGCAGCTATTGAAGATAAGAAGCTTCGACGAGACATTATCCCTGAAACATTATTTGTACCACGGAGGACTCCTTCAGCGCCAGATAACACAGATGTCCGAGATTTCATTAATCAAAGGCTAAAAGAGCATGATACCGATCCTTCTGCACCACCGTATGACTCACTTGCAACCTATGCCTATGAAGGAAATGATTCAATAGCTGAATCCTTGAGCTCCTTAGAGTCGGGTACTACCGAAGGAGACCAAAACTATGATTACCTCCGAGAATGGGGTCCTCGGTTTAATAAGCTAGCTGAAATGTACGGTGGAGGAGAAAGTGACAAAGACGCTTCTTAACCTACAGTAGGCTACATTTTTGGTTCCTTTGAGCGAAAGTAATTTTAAAGACACCTTCTGCACTCAACAGTATTTAACATACAGAAAATTTTTCCTACCACTCAGCACAATGGTTTCCTTTTAAAATTTGTTTTCAATTTTTCCATTTATGTCATTCATTCTTTCTAGTAGGATGCCACTTGGGATACATACAGTCATCTTCCAAGAGCCAAAGCTATGGAAATTCAGTGTTGTCCATTTTAGTAATTAAAATAAAAAAATACCTTACCTTCAGAAATTTGAGCAGGGTGATAATCCCTTAAGCAACCTCATGTACAAGCCGCTTCTGTTAGGTACACGTCCTATCCTTGCAAGTGCAGCTTTTAAGAAGGCAAAGAAGAAAAAACCCAGTATGTCCTGTTCTGTACATTAAAACTGAAACAAAACGTTCACGTGGTGTTAATAAGTGTAATATGCAGCTGGTTTAAAAAAAAAAAAGTTTGTGCAACTTCATTTCATCAAAATCTATCTGCCAATGTTTTATATTTATATTTTTGTATTTATTTTTAAGAAATAAACCAGTTTTTACAACTATTTTGATGCTTGTCTGCCTGTTCTGGCTATCAGTTCCAGTCTTGAAGAAAGTATGACGTTTCTCCAGTGACAGCACAGCCAAGTGCCAACACTTCTGTGCTGGTGTATACTGCATGCATATAATGCAGTTAGAAGTGTGTATGTTCACAGGGAGAGGATCAAGTCCTAGATGTATTTGCTTGCTTGAAAGTGCTACTTTCTACTGTGGCCGCGTTGAAGGAAAATTCTGTTTTATTTTCGAGCTGAACTAATGATGTGAAGAAAGATGAACTATTATTTTGTCTTGAATTGCAGAATTCTAAAAACATGTAGATACAACAAAGGAAATAATTAATTCTGAAAAAAAGATTATTGTTCTATTATTCTCCATTTTGAACCATAATTGCATCATTAGAGATGATCTGTAATGACAATGAACAAAGTGTAAAAAGGTATTTAAGCAATGATTTTTAAGCACCAACCTTTTCCAAAGAAAGTCAGTTGATAACAAAACACTGCATGTTATTGCAACTCTCTGAGGGTAAATAATCTCCCTTAAAGCTGCCAGGCTGAAGGCTGACGAAGTGTCAGTAATACTAGCACACATTTCCACCCAATTTACTAAGTTTTCTTATGGCTTGGAAAAGTCTAGTAAAAAGAAAACCAATCAGCTAGTCAATCACAACAAAAATCGTACTCCAGCCATCACAAAACAAAATAGGTATCCCAAGATGTTTTAAGATTTCTTTTCTTCCTACTGTCTTTAGATTACACAAACCTATTTAGCAAACAAGTATTCTGAGATTTATAAACATTTCTGAGATGAAATAATTTCAGAGGAAATGCAGGATGTCATAGAGTCTACATTTAAGTATTTATTGTGGAAGAAATACATCTGAAGGACAATCTCTCCTTTTCTATTTCCTTTAACTTCTTATATAAAATCAACAGATATTGAAAATACATCAGTCCTTTGAAAGCTGCATTGCCATACTCTTATTATACCAGATATTTCTTCTCCTAAATGGAGAGATTAAACCCAGTGAAGTTGAAAGCTGAATATAGTGCCATTATGCAACCTGCTTTGGTGCAAGGAAGACTGAATTTTTATTAACTTGATATCAAATTAAAGTATTTGATCCATTAAGAAACTTTGAAGATTATGGATTTTTCTTCATTGTACTCAATAATACCTTCATTTTGATATTCCTTACAATAAAAATAATTCTGAGAATATTAAGAAGTATCTTAGATAGTAAATATTATAAAGTTTTTTTGAAAGTGTGACAGGCCATACAAAGAGTTGATCTTTTTTATGATAATTTAGTGAAATTGATCTCATTTTTCCTTCCTTCCTAACCTTCATTTGTCCTTTAATAGCATGTACTAGTAAGAAATATATAAATAAAATTCATCCGTTTAGTATGTTTATAGCCAAATGATTCTCTTCCAACAGTATTATCCATCTGCAACAGTACTATGATCAGTGACACCTTAAATAATTAACAGAGTATGTACAAGGACAGAAGATAAAATAGGCTGTAACAGACTTGCCATCTTTGCTAAGAAAAGATGCTGGATAAACAAGTCTAGCCTACACTTTTACATGCAACTCGGTAAGGATATCTGGGAAAAACAAACAAACAAACAAACAAAAAACCAACCACACATCTCCCATCTTAAATATATCAGTAAATATCAAACAAGACTATTACTTTGATTGTGTTACAGAAGTTGTTCCTGAATATTACCTTTTTCTCTGTTTATAATCATTCTCTGTCTATAATCTGTCCATAATCATTCAGTAAAATCTGAGGCTAGTACTTAAAATTTAATCCTGTATGCCCTATTAAATAAAATAGTAGTATACATTGCAGAAACATATAACAAAATATAAATATACAACTAAAAATATTATATAAGTAGTATAAATAAAAATAAGGAGATGGCTCTGAAAGTAATGACTCCTATTTTGTTATATTGGCCCATGACATCACAGGCACCAGAAGTTGATGGTATTACATTTTGTTGCTGAGGTACAGATAGCAGCAGAGGGGCAGTCTGACAAAATGCCATCTGACATGCAGGTGTGGATGAAGCAAAGGCGGGTCATTGAATTCCTCCATGAGGAAAAAGTTGTACCCATTGACATTCATTGATGCTTGATGAATGTTTCTGGAGACCAAACAGTGGATATTAACAAGGTGAAGCAGTGAGTGGCACATTTCAGCAGTGGCAACAGCAACGTGAAAGACAAACCACGTTCTGGATGGCCATGCATAGCTTTCACACCACAAAATGAAGAGCATCTTGATCAGCTCATGCACACAATTTGGCTAACAGTGGTGGCTATGTTGAAAAATAGTGTTTTGTGCTTGAGCCTTTGCTCTGTCAAGTAGTGTTACGCTCTTTCTTTTTATCTGTTGTAATTTCTATGCAAATAGATAGGAGACATTACTTTCAGAGCAACGTATGTATCTTTTACTGCTTTATATGGTCTTGGAGTGTTTTTTCTAAATAGATTTTAGTAAAAGGAAAAAAAATATCCATTTCAGTACTACAGATGTTACTGTACAAACAGTATTTCAATATACAAATATATACAATTTTACTGTGCAAACACTGCAGCCAAGTGAAAGCAGCCTTAGGAACATGCAGTCATCACTGAAGACAAATCATAAGAAAAATAGTCAGGAAATCATAATTCATTGTCATTTTTTTTTTATTATTATTATTTTGGGAGCCTTCCCATGGTTGGGTCTCTTACCAGCTGTTTCAGGAAGTTATCTTCCATACACCTGAGAAACATTCTAGACTGCTTCCTCTCTGCAGTACTGTATTTCCAACAAATATCCATTAAGTTTAATTCCTCCACAAGAACAAGAGTTTATGATCACATGACTTCTGCCAGATGCTCATGGAATGTTTCATCTGTCTCTTCATCCTGGTTGGGCAGTCTATAACAGACTCCCACCAGGATGTAAGCCTTGCTGGCCTTCCCCCTGATGCTTACACATAAGGACTCAATCTTATCATTCCCAAACCCGAGCTCTACAACATCAAAACACTTCCTAACATAGAGTGTCATCCCACCATCTCTCCTTCCTTTCCTAACCCCCCTAAAGAACTTATTGTCCTCCACTGCAGCACTCCAGTCATAAGAATGATCCCGCCAGGTTTCAGCGATGGCAACAAAGTCAATGGCTTCTGTCTCCTCCTTTGTTTGTTGCCCATGCTGTCTGCATTGTTGTAGATGCACTTTAGCCGGGCTATTGGTCACACCCCTAACACTAGTGTGCTGCCCCTAGACTCATCTCTAATGAGCTTTGTTTTATCCTCTTCTTTCTTCAAACTTAGTTTTAAATCCTCTCATTGAGCCCTGCCAGTTCCTGGGCTAGAACCCAGGTGGACCCTATCTGTTGCCAACAGTCCTGGTGCTGAATAAACTACCCCATAATTAAAAAATAATAATAAAAAAATTCCTCTGATGACATCAGCCTCTTAGCCATGTGTTGATCTAGTGGGTTTTCCTGTTCATGTCACTGTTTTTCCATGCTACTGAAAAGATCGAGGAAAACACCACTTGAGTTCCTGTTCCATCAACTAACCATCTCAATATCCTCAAGTCCCTCTTAATAACTCTCAGGATTCTCCCTGCAACCTCATTGCTGCCAACCTTAACTATCAGAAATGGATAACAATCTGAGGGCTGTACCAGACTAGGGAGCTTCCTAGTAATGTTCCTGACCCAGGCCCCAGGGAGATAGCAAACATCCTTGTGGGTAAGGTCCAGTTGGCATACTGGGCCTGCTGTTCCCCTCAGAAAGCAATTAACCTTCTTTTGTACTTGACTTACAAGAGAGATCTAAGGAATGTTTAAAAATTCAGAAACTTTGAAATTATTACGACCACTGGTTCCCTAGTAAACAGTTAGTTCTTAGAGTCCATTCAAACAAATATTAAATAAAAAAACAAATGAAATAGGAGTATTGAAAAGGAGGGGTTTGCAAGATCTTATGTTAACAAATTGATATGTGAATAATAATAGCAAAAACAATATTTTGTATGGCCTTAAGGGAAAGGGCTGATGGTAAGAACTGTCAAAGATTAAATAAGCACTGCCTAGAAACACCCCAAACAAACAACATCTGTGTCAACAAAATCATCACATTGCACATCATCAGATCAGTATATCCAACTGTTGCCACCCCTGGATATGCAGGTGTTTTTAATCATTCACAGTCACAAGCTGTCACATTAGCAGCACTGTTACTTCCGTAGCATGTAGAAATATTATTCCCAGTCCTGGCCGGAAAAAAAAAAAAAAAAAAAAGTTTTGTTCTCAGTCAAGTTATTTATCTATAACATCACTATCTATTAAGGCTCTACCTTTCTCTCCTCTCACTCATTCTCCGGCGTGATTCCATTGCTCTCAAATCAGATTTTTCCACAATAATTTTTGAAATTATTTTTATGCTACCTATTACACAAAGTTACAAGAAAAACAACCATGTGCTACATTGTCATCCTCCAAACCTCTGCTAAATTGCTTCTAATGGAGTAACTACAAAAATATCTGTTAAGGGCTACAGAGCTGCTCACTATGCTAGGTGCAAATAGTGGAGACTGTCAAATCCAATCCTTGCCCCATGTTGTACTTTTCAGAGTAGTTTGCCTTTACTGTAACAGAAGACAAATTATTTGAGTGCTCCTCTGTATTTATACAACATTTGGGAAAAAAAGTAAATATTTTCTTTTGCTCCATCACTAACTCCTCTGAGGAAAAAGCAATGAACATTTTAGCAAGCTTGTTAGCAACATGTATATGTTATAAGCACATCAATGAAAGAGTTTAGCTTTTCTTATTCTTTTTTTTTCAAATTAGCGAATTACAGATGTGATTACAAAAGTTGCTAGGAGCTTTGAAAAGCTATTTACAGCAAGATGAGCTAAAACAAGAGAGTTGACGCCATTCAGACTGGAAAAGAGAAGGCTTCGGCGGGGACATTATAGCAGTTTTCCAGTACCTGAAGGGGGACCTACAGGAAAGCTGGGGAGGGACTTTTTACAAGGATAGATAATGACAGGACAAGGGATAACGGCTACAAACTGAAAGACAGTAGATTTAGACTAGATATAAGGAGGAAATTCTTCCCTGTGAGGGTGGTGAGACACTGGAACAGGTTGCCCAGAGAAGTTGTGGATGCCCCCTCCCTGGAAGTATTCAAAGCCAGGCTGGATGGGGCTTTGGGGAATCTGGTCTAGTGGGAGGTGTCCTTGCCCATGGCAGGGGGGTTGGAACAAGATGATCATAGAATCATAGAATCATATAGTATGGTTCAGGTTGGAAGGGACCTTAGAGATCATCTTGTTCCTCCTTATATCTAGTCTAAATCTACTGTCTTTCAGTTTGTAGCCATTATCCCTTGTCCTGTCATTATCTATCCTTGTAAAAAGCCCCTCCCCAGCTTTCCTGTAGGTCCCCTTCAGGTACTGGAAGGCTCTAAGGTCCCTTCCAGCCTGAACTATTCTATGGTTCTATGGTTGAACTGCTGGAAAAATCACTTTCCACGTAACTGAAGATGTAAAAAAAAGCAGCAACATGAATCTCTAGTTGCAATAAACCTGTCAGGATTCTTTTTTCTGTTTCTTCTGTTTTCTCTTCTTTACAGTCATCCTTGTTTTCATTCTAAAGAAATATCATCAACCACAAAATCAAAATGATAGTTTTTAAAATAATGCTTTTTCTGAATGCAAATTTCTCTTTTTAAAAAACATTTTCAACAGAAGTATTTAATTTTTAAGAAAACTTTGTCTATAACCTAACTAAATAATGAAAAATAATAGTAATAGTAAACTCTTTGAAAAGAAAATTGACAGTTACTCTTTGTTTGATTTCTGGCTACAAACCAGAGACCAGATTTTGAACAGGACATACTTTGAGTGCTAGCAAATAGAGATTTCCATATGATCTCATATCTTTAATGTTCCAGACAGATTATAGGATGATAAAATAAGTGTGATTTGCAACAAAAAAAATAAATATAGTAAATCCAAGAAATAATCAACAGCTCATGCAATGTTTTGGAAGTTATAATACTGTTGATGAACTTCAATTTACAGAGGAACTTCTGTGTATTTAACAATGGCACGTACAGATTGACTCCATTGTAATGCATGTCTTTATTACGCATCCACCCTCATTAATTTCACCATTACAAAGAGTTTCAGAACTAATGAACTTTTCTGATTTTGGCTGATTTCAGATCATGTGGTAATCTGCTTGTTAACAAGGACAAAAGTTGTCCCTAAAAAAGTATTTCTTAAATTGAAAGCATCTACAGACACATCATAGAATTTCAGAAGATTTGATCACCTTCATTTGCAAGACAGTCACAATATTCTCATGCGGAAAAGGGAATTCTGGATTACATAGTCTGCTTAGATATCCAAAAAGTGTTTGACAACTTCTTTAATCAAGACTCCTAAGGAAATTAAACTGCTATAGTCCTCACTTGGGCAAAAGACAGAAAATCAATGATAGGAATTAAATATTCAACAGTCTTATTGGAGGCAACCAACAGTGGAATCCTTACAATTTGATCTTTTTATTTGAAAAGTAAGTTGAATAAAGGGATAACAGAGTTTATCTGTGATTATAATTAAGATTAAGACCAGTAAAGAAAAGGGCAGTCGTAAGAACTGCACGGGCATATTACAACCATGCCTGGACAATAAATTAGCAGATAAAATCATTATAGACTAATGAAAAGTGATGCACTGACTGGGCATTATTATAAGATGAAATCTTATAACAGCTAATTGTGGCAAAACCTTAGTTCGGTATCAAGTGAAAAAAGGAAATCAAACATTAAAAATTATACAGAAAGAACAAAAAAATATATTGATATGCTACCATCTGGTATTTATTGAATGTTGCATTGCAATCCTTATCATCTTGCACAGATAAGATATGCTAAACCTAGAAAAGGTAAAGAAGAACAAGAGATGAGACATGACCAATGGCAGATGTTCTGTTTTTTTTTGTTTGATTGATTGATTTTTTTTTTTTTTTTTTGGTTGGTTAGTTGGTTTGTTTAGGTTTTGTGAGGAGCAATGGGGCAGGCTAGGATTATTTGGCTGACAGGAGATATCATAGATGTCTATGAAAACATAGAGGAAGCAGGAAGAATCTATTGATCACTGTGTTTTTCAGTTAAAGAAACAGGAGCCATTCCCTCCACCCTCTAAAACAAATAGCACCCTATAATTCTGAATGCAAATGGATTGATGACCTTTGATATTCTTATCTGTATCTGCAGCTGCTGCTGAATGATCAGGAGGTAATTTTCCAGAAAAATGCTTTAACAACAGTATCTTGAAGAGAAGTAGATGGTAATGATAGAAAAGCTTTCTCTTACTTGCTAAACTCAGTTAAACTCACCTTGACTTCTAATATGAATTGACCCAGAATATGAATTTGTTCTAAGAAAATTTGTTGTCTAAATATTAAAGACCTTGCTAACAATCATTTGGTTTAATATTTAACATTTATGTTTTACACTTGCCACATAATTATTTTCTCTGCATGAAAGTCCATCAGACACACTGAAGGATATTGTAATTAATTTATCTGCCATAAACAGCACTTTATTTAGTATTAGAAATGGGTGAAACTTGTAGATGAAAACCGTATTCTTGAAAGGAAACTTGTCCATCTTCTCTACTCCAAATTATCCATGCTTGAGAAGAATTATTTTGTTTGCTACTCTTTATTGATACATTTAAAACAGAACAGAATAAAAAAGAAAATATTATTTTAAAATCCAGTATTCTGTATTTGTGTAAATGTAGACGTGTGTGTGCTTTACATAAATGTACATATGCATGTACACAAAATATAGGCATAATGTGGTAAACAAACATATTTCATTCATACAAACAAGAACCAATTTTGGAAATATCTCAGCAACCTTTCTAGATGACACTTCCAGCAGAGAAACTGTAGACAGCTTCAATCCATGATTATACCAAAAACACATAAACCTTTCTGTATTATTAACACAAAACAGCGACCTAAGCAACCCTGATATAAATGAGACTGGAAGTAAAAGAAGGGGCCAGGTTGGGGAAAGCATGAAGTTTGTAGTCTGTTCTTTAGTTAGAGTGTCCAAAAAACAAGTCTTGTAAATAGAGATTCCATTGTATCTAGAAGTTGTCTATCTTGCCTTCTTCCATAATAGTGCGTCATCGAAAGATACATTCTTCGTTAGTGTAAATTTCAATATACACAAAGTATTTTCATAGCCCCTACACTGTCAGCTATGTTTGTACATGTTGCTCTGTTGTGCTCAGTTATGCATTGGATAGACTTGCTTTGGGAATGATTCAAGGCTCCTGCATAATGACTTTTTTTGTGCGGAGATTTGCCTCCTTTTATATTAAAACTGGCAGTTTGCAGTACACATACTGTAAGAAAAACTACAGTCCTTTCAGACAAGCAGTTTTCTACTTCTACTACAGAATCCAAAAACAAAATTAAATAGTTATTGGTACTTATTACCCATATGGTTTGGAATAAATGAGTTCCAAACGTGTGGAAAATTGTTCCTGATATGTAAAATAATCAATCCTTAAGACAGACAATTCAGAGATATGTATCTCAACTCAAAGATGTTTTCTGGCTTTAATAGTTATTTCTCAGCTTCCCATTTATAAAATGTAGATTTAAACCAAAAACCATCACCAAAAAAAAAAAAAAACACAAACAAAACAAACAAACAAAAACCCACAACCTTAGTCCTTGGGGATTTTTCTGATTAAAGTAATTGTAAGACTCTCATCTTCTATCGTGATGAGCACCATAGGAATGACTGAAAAAAAAACGTAATATTTGGTAGCCTGCTGTAAGCAGAATAGAGCAAATGAAATTATGTTTATTCGTCAAGGACGATAGTTGCTTATGAAGTGTATGCCAGTCATTCTTCACATTCAGTAAAGAAGAAACCTGAAAAAATTGCCATATGACCATGTACTTAAAAAATAACTCAATGCACATAGAAGGAAAAATAAGAACAAAGAACCTCAGCAATGGCATTTCCTGAACTACCTTTGCACTAACGTGGTTTTGAAGTACAATGGCACTTATTATGTCCTAGAGGTCATCAAATTTTCCCTTACAAATTCAAATTTCCCATCTTGCATTGTGTAATATACAATGCCATAGATACATTTTTTCAAACTTACCAATTCTAAGATACTCTTGTAGTTTTAGCATTCTTAAAAATTTGAATTTATTTCAAATTTTATCAAAATTTTCTTGCTTCTTTGTTCCCTGTCTAGCAGACAAGACTACTAGATCAATATGTCCTAACAAATAGAAGCTTTGATCAAACTGTCAATAAAACTTCAGAATGCTTTTCTGATATATATCAGGGATATAATCATTAATAAATAAATAAATAAAACACTAACAAAATCAAAAAGAAAACTTGTGAGAGTAATTGCTATAGCATATTCTGATGACTCAATCAAATATTATTTTCAATCAAGACTTCTTTTAAAAAGGGGTTTATACAAATTCACACAAAGTATTTATAAACACTATCAACAGGCATTGATATGACCATTAGCTCTAAACATTCCTAAATTACTGACTAGGAATGATGAACTCAAAACATCCCATATTCTAATTTCCTGTCTCCCATCATTGGACAGAGGTTTTCAGCTAAGACAGATCATTGATGTAATCTAACACATGAGATATTATGTTTCTGCCCAGAAAGATTGTAACTGCTAAAATGGAAAAGACTGGGAGATTGAAAGTGCTGTTTGTTTTTTTAAATCACTCTTCCATAATGCATTAATTTCTGCTGTGACAAGTTCTTCTTAGGCAAAGCTGATGGTTTAGGGCATGTCTTGAAGAACAACTGAGCACAAGTGTGATTATCATGCTGCAATGAATTGATCTTGACCATCTGCCAGACATCCACCTAGATGCTTACTCGCTCACCCTCTACTACAGGACAGGAGGTAAAACAAAAAGGGTTTTGGGTTGAGATAAGACAAGGGGAGCACTTACTGATTACCACTGTGGATACAACAGACTTAATTTGGGGAATTAATGGCTAATTAAAGTATATTTAGGTGATGAGAAACAAAGAAAAAGCCTAGAATACCTCTCCCTCACCACCCTTTTTTATTTTCCTTAGGCCAAACTTCACTCCTCCATTCCCAACTCCCAGAAGCATACAGGTTGGGGGGACTGGGGTCAGACCCTAACAACTCCTCCCTGATGATCCTTCCTCCTTACACTGCACCCTCCCTTACAGGGGCCACTCCTGCAGCCTCTCTTGTCAGCATCTGGGCACCTGCATCCAGTACTCATCTCTCACTTCAAACACGGAAGTACATTTTCATCTTTTTAGTTTTAGTTCAATTCTGGACATTATGTTGGTTTTTCCATAGTACGGTTGACATGTCCTATCACAAAAAGTCACTTTCTTGAATTTTCTCCCAACCAGGTAGATAACTTTAAACCCTTTACACCTGTCATGTAGTGTTTCCTTTGTTTTAAGACAATGGAATCCTGGAGGGAAAGAGGGAGAGGAAATGTTGTCACAAAAGACAGTTTGAATACAATACCAGTACATGACCAGTGTTATGTAGCAGGGTGTTGAATGGGAGAATACCTTTTTAATTTTTTTTTTAAGTGTTCGTTAATTTATTCTCATTGAACTAAGTAGGGCAAAAGGCTGAATGTAAAGAGTGAACCCGTTTTAGTTTCTTCTGTAAAATATCTCCAAAGCTCCTTTTGACATTTCAGGTTTATGAGCTCAAGAGGTTACTCATAAGTATCCAGAACCACTGGGTATTATGTCCATATTAGGTATCACTGACATCTGGCTAACTGTCTAATAATTACAGATTTAGACTCAGAACAGGCTCTTCATCAAAAGCTTTGTACAGATGGAAAATATAGGTGAAGCCCAGTAGGAAGGAAGGAAAATATAGGTGAAGCCCAGTAGGAAGGAAGGGGTACCTAAATACTAGTGGTATTAAAAAACATGTAATTTGTATCTAGTGACCACCACGAATTAAGGACATTTAAACCAGCTCCTAGGGGTGAACAAGGTCCGGAGTGAAGCTGGATGTCATTTTTCCTGTAGCAAGGCAACAGGCAAACTTTGAAAAGTTTGCAAACTTAAATTTTTTGAAATCTCTTATTGTCCTACTGAGTTGTAGGGCAGGAGAGGAGAAGAGAGAGATAAAGCTGTCTTCAAAGGATATGCTCCCAAAAATTCACTATAGCCTCTTCTGGAGACCTGTGACTCAATCTTGAATCTGATTTCATAGTTATTATGAGAGAGAATCAAAATACACCCTGGGATAAGTTCATAAAACTGTGTATGCTTACTTGCTGTCATTTGATTCAGAGGCATGTCCTGGCTAATAACATAGAGCTTCGCTGTACTCTTAATGACTCTCAGAATACCAAATTTCTAAAGTGAAATTACTCAGATAAAAGTGCTGTAACCTTCTACATTTGGTTCAGGACATAGCGTAATTCTTTCAGATATAAAACATGCCTGCAAACTGAAGAGTGTATTTTAGTTAAAAGACCAAACATGCCTCAGAATATCTGCTTTCAAGGTTATATCTGCATAGTTCCAATGCTACAAAGCTGCTTTATTGTTCATCATTACAAAAGGATGTTAGTGCATGTGTTACAAAAGAAGCAAGTATGCCTTAACACAATTAACATGAATGGCAATAAAATTTATTGAAGACAGCTAAAACAGATTTGAGAGTACCTTTAAAGATGTGTAATGGGAAGACAAGGGGATATCTTTCTCAAAGTTTGTTAAAAGAAAAAAAGAATAAAACAATATACAAAGCTAAAAAGAAAACACCCAGCTTGAAAAGTAAAGCTTCATCTTTGTAGCTATTTATCATCTTTCTCCATTTCATTGAAGACAGAACATTTCTATGATTACATCCATTAATTTAATTAATATAATTAGAAGTATTATTAATCAACATTTACATGTGCATAAAGCTTGTATAAACACACTGAAAATAACTTCCAGTCACTGTTAGCTATCTATAAACTTCTAAGCCATTTAATACACAGACAATTATCTTACATAAGCTATTAAGGGCACAGCAATTCATTTTTAAAAGGAAAATGTCAGGCAGGAGAGGGGAGCACTCTAGTTTTTGACTAGCACCTGAACACTGTGGAATGAATGAACATCAAGTTATGCTTCAACTGGATAAATTCAATATTTATAAAATAACTGAAGCTTAGAACAATGAGTTCCACTGTTTCTTCACCTGTGTTAGTACAAGACAAAGTAATAAAGTAATGTAACAATAGAATATTGCTGCATTACTTTTGAAAATGGCAGACATTTGTTTCTATCACCAGTTAGGTTTTTTCTTCCCTGTTAGCAGTGACCTCAAACAATTGAGAGGTTCTGTTTTAAAAAGCACCAAAGTCAGATGATTGTATTCACAGCCTACTTGAATGTTTTTATGCCCTAGAACTTCTTGTTGCCTTGATATTCCATTGCTGATATTAAATAAATTAGAGTTCTAAGTCTGGCAATGGAGTTTGATGTACCATAAGATAATGTTCATGTAATTTCAGCAGCATCCAATCTGAGTTAATCAAAATCACTTACTTCATGATATCGGAGTTTTCCTTCTCTTTCACAGCTAGAGTAGGTTATGTCATGTGCCATTAAGGACACAATAAAAACAGCAAAGATAAAACATATAAGTAAATAAAAACTTCCTACTGAAATATTTTGAATTTGAGAAACAACTATGTATAAGGCAAAAATAAACTTCTTTATTAGTTCTAAAAATCTATCATTCTCTCATCTGTTCCTCAGTACAGAAGAACTGTCACAGAGCTGTAAAAAGTTAAACACTAGACTATGTATTTCTTAATTCTCTTCTTAAGCATAGCTGGTCATAAACTAATCTGTGTTCTGGGCATGAAGAGAGTCAAGTTGGAAAAAACACTGTAATAAATTCTGCTACTATATCCTGGTGTAATTCCAAAGGGAAGTTTCATTAACTTACTTTCTACCTCAGATAGATAAGGAGAAGAAGAGGAAAGAAACAAGAAAGCCAGAGAAGACAATGGAACTCCGAAGTCCATCCTGATTCATAAAAGCAACCAGAAACAGTTTAGGCTGTTTCCACTTACAAGTTTCCTAAAAAAAACAAGTAAGATTGAAGATTGCCTGTACCTCTATCTGACATTTTTATCACTGAAGATCATTCACATCTCTGACTGGCACTGCTATCTTTCAGCAAAAACATTACATGTAATATTTCATAATTTCTTTGAAAATAAGACCCATATGTTCATAGCACACTACATTTATTAAATGATTTCAACATACTTGATTACAGATTGGTGTTATCTTACCTAGAAGACCTATGAAGGATGGCAAAAATTATAGAAACATGGTCCATTTTGTAGTCTTCTTAGTTAAATGCTTTTCCTAAAAGGTACATGTTTCAAAAATATCATTTAGGCCACTAAAGGGAGATTCAAGACATGTCCGTATGCAGTACTTTCTATATACCAAAATATTTTTGCCTTTCAGCCCTATATTTCTAATGTCTGGGGAAGACATAATCTGTTTTGTTGAATATACAAAGATTAGCATATTTCAGTCATGTTTTCTTGAGTATACTCAAATAAAAAGCTGAGGTGCTAAATTTAAAAGCTATGAACAATGATCCATTGCTTTCTTATTCATTCTTGAAAAAAAAAAATATATATTCTGACATTCAGCAAGCGTCTGTTCTATTTTTACAACATGTATAAATAGGAAGTGTGTTAAATGTTAAGTATAATAACATTGCCAAGAACTTTTATCAAACTAAACTCCTGACTCCCATGTTAACTGCATATGATGAGCAAAATAAGTTTAAGAAGTGTGCAGAAATCTAATAAAGGACTCTGGAAGTACTAGTATATGTCATGACATTTCCAGAATAATGGAATATCAGTTCTCATTAAAGCATAGCTAGTTCAAATTTCAGCACATCATTAAAGATATTAATTTTACAAAGATGAAGTTGCCCAAGAAATATTTCATATAGTTTTGTGATTGCAGAAGGCATACATTCTATTACACAGTTTAGAGAGGTATAGGAAATAGTTCAGGGACTTTGAACTAGAACAATCACTTTTTTTCTCTAGACAAAATCATTTAAAAAATATGAAATTAATCATTCAAATTTACTTATCGTTCCCAAGAAATCAACTTCCAAATTGTTTGCGGCTTATGTGGAAAGGTTTTCGTAGCTGGGCTGGGGAGGGGGTGCAGGGGTGGCCTCTGTAAGGAGTCCAGAAGCATCCACAAATTAGATAAAAGTCAGTTGCAGCTGTGCCAAAAGGGACTCACCATCAGCCAAAGCTGTGCCAATGAATGATACTAGTTGTGCCTCTGAAAGCATGTTTTAGAAAGGGTAAAAAATGCTGCACAGCAGCTATGAGAGAGAGAACTGAGAAATGTGAGAGAAACAGCCCTGCAGCCACCAAGGTCTATGTGTGAAGGAGGGCAGGAGGCACTCCAGGTGCAGAGCAAAAGTTCCCTGCAGCCCAGGAGAGGCTCTTGTTGGAGAAAGCTGTCCCTTGAATCTGATGGGCACCACACAGAAGAGATCTTCATGTGCAGCCCATGGAGAAGCCCACAGTGCAGTGGGTGGATAGGGCCTGAAGGAGGCTGCAGCCCATGGAGAGCACCCTTGCATTGCTCAGGGGAGGAGACAGAAGAGGATGAGTGGGTGAAAGGTGTTTTTATCTTCCTTTTTGTTCTTGCTGTTTCAGTCTGTTAGTAATAGGCAATAAATTAAATGAATCTCTCTATGCTGAGTCTGTTTTGTCCATGATGGTAATTGGTGAGTGATCTCTCTGTCCTCATCTCAATTCATGAACCCTTTTTTATTGTGTTTTCTCCCACACTTCCTTTGAGGAGTGGGGGTGAGAGAGCAATGCGTTGGAGTTCAGCTGCTCATCAGGATGAAATCACTACGCTAATCATACGTTTTTACTTCAGCACTGTTTTCAGAAGGGAAAAAGAACAGGTTACATCATGACAGAAAATGTTTATATTCGCTTATGTAGATGCTCTTACTACACATTTTGTTAGCTTAGTGAGTTCTTGTTTTGACATAACAGAGCAGGACACGATGAACATTTCCAGGTTTTTTGTTTACATTTGATGTGACAACCAAGCAAAGAAAGGATGTAAGATCACAACAAAATCTAATGCTATATTTGGAAATTAGAATATTTTTTAAATGGTCTTCAAGTCCTCCCATTCTGATTTGTGGATCTTCCCAAGGCCCCTCCCAGACAAATTTTTTTTTCTTTTTTACAATTGGACTATGAGATTTTAAGCAGCCATATTAAGCAACAGTGCTGCCAAACTACTTTCATCTTTCACAAGCAATCTCCTAATAAGCACATCCTGTTTTTGCCTAGTTCAAGATATATTTGTACTTCATTTGACTAAATCTATATCTCTTCTTTGTTCTGCCAAGCAAGGAAGATTTTGCAAGCATCTGCCAAGCAAGAGCATTCTACAGTACATCTACAAGGTATGTTTATTTTACCAGGTAATTGTGACCTAGATTAGTTCTTCTTCTCAGTCTTCATTCTCCGGCTTATCTTGTTTTGCAAGGACAACTCATCCTGCCTTTGTTCATCTCAAGATTAGCCCACCTTCAGTTTTTCTAGTTTAATGAAAACTTGAAATGAAAATTTATTCAAATACAAGTGTCTGTGACTACATGTGTACGCACAAATTATATTTAAGAAGTGAAATATGCAGACACAACTCTAACAAGTGATTAGAATACTGTTCTATCCCATGAAGATCACATCACAAAATATTTTGACAATACCTAAACTAAAGAAAACTCACCTGCTAGTAATTTGAATAAGACTTCAGCTTTTAGTCTGGAAAAAAAAAAACTGGGAAATACCACATATGTGGATGTTAAAATTTTGAATGATAGTTAACCGAAGCAATGAGACAGGAAAGTCAAATAACAAAGCACCATGAAAGTTAGACTTTTCATGCCTATTATTTCAAGCTTGGCTGTCAAGTTCAGGAGTGGATTTCATATGGTTTGGGTGATTTAACATACATGAAGGAAAAGATTGTTAAAATCAAACACATTGATTATCCAACTAGTAAAAAAACTTTTGTTTTCAACCACCAGTTCTCACTGAGCAAATACAACTCTTCTCAAATAACTGTTCTTTGCAAAAAGACATTGAATGGGGAAACTAAAAGATAAAAATTACTGACAGGAGTAGCTTGGTGATGAATGTAATTTTCACATTAAAAAAGAAAGTTTTTCATTCATGAGACAGATTATAATTATTACAGTCCCAATACAAATGGAGTAGTTCTCTACAGGTGTTTGCTTTAGAGTTAAGGTCATAATTTCTATTCTTTCCTGCCTGCATTCCACACTCCCTACGTTGGCTACAAGAGAAGGTCCAAGCTCAAAGGATTGATTAGTCTGTCACATGTTCACAGGGTGGCTCCTGGCAACATTATACATACTATAGGAATACAGACATCTTAAGGCAGTTCTGCACCAGTTCTGTCACAGTAAGATAAATGTTACACTACTGCCCCTAGGGTTTGTATGCATTTCATAGTACCTGAATGATTAATATCAGCTGATTATCTAGCACAAAGCACTCTAAGTAAAATGTGAGAGAAAAAGTAGGCTAAGCTTGTATCTTACTTAGGATCATGTCAGCAGCTCTTTAAAATTAGATACATTTATTATATTCTAGGACAATTTCTGTGACTATTCATTCATAGAATGGATACTATCCCTTCTTTGCCAAAGCTATATTTCATACAGTTTGTACATGTCAAGATATTAGTATATGTGAGTGGAAAGATTACAGTCTCCTTAATATTATTACCAAAGTAATATTTTAGATCAAAAATCAAACATTTAGTGACTCAATCTCTCAGGTACTATCAGGTAGCTCACGATTATCTGTTAGCTCTTTCCAACTCATTTCTTTTTCCTCCAACCTATAGAAGTACTAAATGTGAAGTCAGATCATAATGTTACCTTTTCTTCCTCTGTGTGGGATATACTTCTCCATTTCTCTTCAATTCCATGTCTCTTTCAAAACTTAAGAGGGAAAAGATTCTTTGGATTACTTGTCTGTATGCAAAATCACCTGAAATTGCATGTACAGCAGGTCTTGGATGCATAGCACATACAAAAGCTATTTTTGGTATGTGATATCTGAATAGTCAAAGTCTTCCCAGCAATTGAAAAGGGTATCCAAGGCCAAATTTATCACTTCAACAAGGCTACCTATAATTTGATACTCTTAGTCATGTAAATCAGCACTAGAGGTCAACTCAAAGTGGCAAACTATGGCTCGTTACCCATAAAAATTGCCGAAAATCAACCAAATTTCTAGCAAGCAAGACTGCCTACCAGTTACAGTTTTCACATTCTGTGTTTCCTTTCATGTTCCCATTTATTATTAGACCTTTTCCTTTCATTCATGTTTTTATATTTTATGGAGTCAGACTATCACCTCCATCATTTCTGAAACAGTTTTAGACACTATATGTCAAGATGCTTAAACTTATGTGTAGTTAAAAATATTAAAATGCTTTCTTTTTTCCTATTTTTTTTTAAACAGTGTAAGGAAGGATATATGCTATACAGTTTTTTTTATACAGAGATATTACTTGTGAAATTTCTCTGATTAGATAGACCTGCATATCTTTGGCATCCCCAATGAATATTACTAAATTGTTATAGGTATATAAATGTGCTATCAAAACCTAATCTAAAAATTATATTGTGAGGGACAATAAGGAACTCTAATAAGCCTCTAGGAGTCTGTGTACTTAGTGAAGTGAATTGGTACTGACCTACTTACAATCACACAGTAGCCACTTCACATTATGGCTTCAGACCACTGCAAATGCCTTGTCTTCTCTAGCTGTTATTATATATTACATGAGGAGTGACTAAATCACATATAATACTGTTGAAATCTTTAATAAAACTAACTCTTCCCTGTATTGTAAATTAGCTACTTTAATTACAGATGCATAATTTCCCTTGTAATGTATCTATAATTTAAAATTATAGTTTTGAAGAACAACAGTGAAACAAACTGTGCAGTATCTTTGCTAAAGATTGCTATTCGTTAGATTTTAATACTGATATTTGACATTCATTGCCTCAGAGGAAATATGACATATTTTACTCAAGACAAGATATTTATACTAAAGTTGATTCTGTACCATAATCTACAAAAAGTGAATTCAAATTAGATTATTCATTGATGGCCAGAAAGATATCATAAAACTAAGAATACAATGTAAATAATGCCAAGATCCATACGTGAAAGTAGCAATATAAGTTATTACTTTTTCTGATCTTTTTCTTTCTAATAAAGCAAACAATTTATTATTCCAGTATTGAAGATAAAGAAATTCACCAAATAAAATAGGTTGTTGCAATGATATATTTTAAGAAATAGCAAAACAAGTTTCCTTATTTTCTTTTGTTTTACAGAAAAAAAAAAAAACCAAAGCTATAGGAAGGAAAAATAAAAGAACAAAATAAAAGAAGAAAATTTGCAGGCTAATATTCACATGAGTAGGATTTAATTTCTAATTTGAAGGACATCCAAAACTCTAGCTAAGTGAAATTTAGGTATGTAGAAAGTAAAATACAGAATATTGTTCACACAGAAGTTTTTAAACATAAAATCCTTTGTGTAAATCATTTACTAGTACTTAAGATACCTTATGAACTCACAGTTTTGTCGTAATACTTTAAAATATTGATTTTTAACCATAATACATTTGATACATGCAATGAAACATTTTTAATATTAATGTAGAAATTGTAGCTCAATATTTACAAAATGTTCTCATCTGCTAACACGGTACAACATGTACTGAAAATTGGCAAGCAAATAATTCCAATGAAACATTTATGCAGGCTATGATCTCTCATACTTTGGAAACTTTGGAAAGTGCTTAACTATGGAGGAATTGAATCATTAAATGGATAATTCAGGTTAGTAAAGGTAGATGCATTTACATGTTAATTTTAAGTTTGAAGAATCAGGGACTTAGATCTTAGTAATAAACATAAACATGTATACATATTTTCAGGATTCCACACGTCAGTTAATTGATATTATTTTGATTTTTGAGTGCAGATTCTTAAAATAAGGACTCATAGTGTATGTCTAAGTATGCAGCTCTACATGACAATGTGAATAACAGAACTAATATAGTTTGGAAAGCCCTAGGAATCAGCATGCCATTTGCTTGTTTTTGCTGGCTATAGACTGATTTTATAAGGAAATGATGCATATAAATATATACACAAACACATACGTATATATAGGCATACAACCAAGGCTGTTGTATGCAAATTCCCTGCTAGTAACTTGCAAAACAGCTGTCCAGTTTCTGCTACATTTACGGAATGCAAATTACTTCAAAAGATATTTTTTCTACAGCTTTCATGAAAATAAATATTCAGGCAGAGAATAAAAAAATGCTTATATTAATTCTCCAATCCACATTAAAGATAAAAAATAATTAAAAAAAAATCAGTGAATCCAGAGAGCTTTATACTGCGAAGAGTTAAGTATGCTAGAGAAATGGTTTCAATAGCTTTACTCTGCAGAAAATTCCTATGTTAATTTCCACATCAAAAAAACAAACAAACAAACAAAAAAGGGTTTATGCACTGGTTATAAAGTAGAAAGTTGAAACTAATAAGATGTAAGATTGACAAATTTTCATTAGCTCAATATTGACAGAGATACAAAGTTATAAAATTACAATTTGCTGGAAAGGGGTGACGTTTTCCTGTAAGATTTTCTTTCCATTCCCCTTACTTTTAATATAAAACTGTTTGTACCTGCTCAAAGATTGTCAGTATTAATATAAGTTCCAGTCAAGAAGAATTAATGGGAAGAGTTTAGATTAATTATACACTCTGGGAATAACTACAATCCATTAAATAAGTATGCAAATGCTCTCACCAATTAATTAATCTAGATCCAAAGTATATTTACCTAAGTACAGCATGCGTCTTATAGCGGTTTTCATTTATGTTAGATTGTAGGGATTCCTTCGAACTACTCTTCACGTTTCATAAAAGTGTATGTCTGCTGTATTTATTGACCGATATTTCCTTTTTTTATTATAATGTTACAATAAATATACTGTGTATACAAAAGATACTAGGGTTATATATTAAAATGGCACCTTTATTCACTTTTATTAATATTAAATTACTTTAATGGTCATTGTTCTATTAATAAGATATATGGATCATTATCCTAATGGTTATTCTAATACTAGTAAGATGTACACAACACTTCCATAATGGTTACTGCATTTTAATAAAATATATAAAGATGTTTATAAGATGGGGGAGTATTAAATATTGGCCTGACTACAGAACAAATTGTTACAGTGCACACTGTAAGGCACAATGGAGAGACATCAGTGACTACTCTGTGTAATAAAGGACAGCAATACAGGAATATTTTGGATGTGGAATATTTGTACTACAAGATACCTTACGCTATTAATCTTAAAATAATTTCCTTTACAAGTACCCATATTTAATTCATAATAAAAATAAATACTGTAAAATTTTGTCCACTCTCAAATGCAGCACTAATTTCTATTAAGAAGTAGGTTTAGAGGAAAGAAGGATACAGACACAGACAGCTTTAGAGGAAAAGAAAGGAGCAAGCATTTGAAAGCAAGATTAATGGAAAAAGACGAATGAGAAGAAAATAAAAGCAACCAGTAGCACAATCCCACAAATCCAAGTTATTTGGTGAGTAATCTAAAATTAAATTGTTGAAAAAAAATTCCCAGGTATATAGGATGTATATCTGTATGAAGTGGTATAGAGTTCAGGAATATTAAGCCTCCAAGAAAATTCAGCTTTCCAAGAATGAAATCAAAATCATTCTTTGCTAGTGTGTTATCTGTATTGTGGCAGCTTCTAAAATTTTCCATCAGAGCTACAGGCTCAACACAATGGAACTCATCAATGTAATAATTATAAAAATAATATTGTGGCCATAACAGAATCTAGTAAATATTAAGATGAAATTCTTCAAAAAAATTAGTGTTTTTCAAGAAGATCACAGCTGAGTTTTGAAGGTTCTTTAAGTTAGATTTATTTGCCTAATTGATTTAAATATGAAAGTCCACAAGCATACAAATGAAAGAATATGGCAGAAAGGAGAAGAAAAGCTTCACTGAGATTTAATTTCAGTGTTTTATTGTTAAGAAGAAAAAGCAAATTTAGGTGCATAAATGAATAAGTTGTCTGTGGAGAGAATGTTACCCCTCTGGAAGACAGCACAGAAAGTTTATATTGGCTCCTCAATCTTAGTATAGGAATCTAAAGAATATCTAAACAATCAAGCTAGGCTTTTGGCATTTTTGATTGACAGCTCATATCTTGATTTATTTCTTCATTATGAAAATGAAACACCAAAAGATCAGTTAGCGTTCAATGCAAAGGAATAACATACAATATACTTTTCAATAGGAAATCTCAAAATGAGGGATGTAATCTTGAGGTCTTAAAACTGCTTTTTTTTTTTCCTTAAGTTGTTCACCACAGCTCCCAACTTTTTGCAAAAATGTCAGATTGTAAATTAGCTTGTAGCCATTGCTCAGCCTCCTTCAGCATCTATCTTCCAAGAGCAGAGACTCTGCCATACAACACCAGACACTGTCTGCTTGTCTGCTACGATTTACACGCCTAAATACTGTAAGAAATTTGAGACCACCTTTTCTCCCAAAATTCAGGCTATGGACTGAGTGGCTGAAAAACACAAACAGGCCTGCAGCACTCATACCCTTCCAAGAAGGAATTTCTTTTGCGATAAAAAAGCTGCTTGATAAAAGATGGTAATAGGGTGTCAAATAGTATGAAGTGTCCCTTTTGACTTTATCCTCTCTGAGCAGATGTGTAACAATCTGTTTCCTGTGTCTCTAGAGGCTAAACAGGTGACTATCTGGTGAATACATAAACTTTCTTGTTCAAAGGCATTGAGTTTTCCACACAGCACGTGGTACATGCTTTCCTTCCTAAGATTCCTTTTCTAAACGAAAGGAAAGAGGTAACAATTCCTCTAAGCATAGCTTGCATCCTGCAGGTCCTGGTGAAACAGAGCCTCGGCCTTGGTCTAGATACCTGCATAATGTATGCGTGCTGAGTTAGATGTTAATGGAGACTATGTATGGGGGACGGGTGGGCTATTAAGGAATGCTTTGCTTGACCAGCTTGCGCAAAGCCTTCCAGACAAGAAGCAAAACAAAGCCTTCCAGATAACGGTTTGCATATCAAAGCCTCCCTGATAAAGACGGACAAGACAGAGCTTCCCTGATAAGAACGGGCCAAACAACCCAACTACGCAGGTGCAGGGAACCAAGGGTCAGAAGTTCAACACTGAGGAAGACTATCAGCCTTGATCCTGCGACCCCCAAGAAGCTACCAAGAAGGCCCTCTGGGTGGCACTGTGCATGCTCATGTGGGAGGGAACTTGTGTTAATCATTTTGGGGAGCTAATTGGAATATGTATGAGATTCCTGAGGAGTGTAATGAATATGTACGTTTCTGTAACGTAAAAGCAGAAGAGTAAAACGGGCTGGTGTGCATACTTGGCAGAACTATCCCCTATGCACCCAGCACTGCAATAAAAGGATGCTTGCTCAACATTATACATTGTTGTGTTGAGTTTCTCCTGAGTTTTTCCAGAATCATGAGTGAGGTCAGTATGACACTGCTTCCAGTGAATAAGATCACTTCAAACAATCAGATTGGAGCTCATTTGCAGTAACTCTTTTTTTCAAACTTTTCAAAGGAAAATATTTAAAAAAAAAAAAACTGACAAAGAAATAGTAAGATTGCAGACATGTTCCATTATTTACTAAATGTAGAAATGGACTTAAGTCCCCAATAAAATATTTTCCTTTTGATTTATTTATTCAGAGCAGGTAAACAAGTCACTTTCCTGAATCTAGTTATTACTGTCATCAAAACAAATGCATAACCTTTATTTGTGATTTCCTCTTTTGCCTTAACTCAATGACAGTTATGCCTTATATTTGGCTGAAAGTATCGTTGCTCCCCAAAAGCTCTTATAAATATTCTGGGAAGAGAAAAAGTGATGGAAATCCTACTCTTGTTCACCCAGTTACAACAAATGTCTGACTACTTGTAATGATTTCCCAAAAGCTTTATTTTCCTTCAGTGGGACAATAAAACAAACTGAAATAAAGATTCTGGCATTCATATCTATGGACAAATGCATTATTGAAATTAAAAACAGTGTTACTGAAAAAGAGATATTTATATAAATAGTTTCAAGTAATGAACACTATTACGGAGAAGAATTTAATGTCACAACAGAAATATAAAGTAATTTGAATGTAATGGAGCTGGAGGAAAGTAGAAAACCGATTCAGACCTATCATATTCAAGAACACATAAATGTGCTGCAGAATAAGAAGCACTCCTGTGTCTCATTTAGCAGCAATATCAATTCCTTAAATACTAAACAGCATTATAGTAATCGTATTTTAAAATGTAAAGGATGAAAGGAAAATAAGGAAAGAAAATAAAATGAATTAGCATACCCAACTCAGACTTGGAATATACTCTAAAGTTTTAGTGTAGATTGACTGTGAGTTATACATTTTAAAAGGAAAAATAAAAATATTCAACTTTCCAGAAGTACTCACTGCATCCTATGGTACTTTTGTTTTTACAATCTCTTCTTACAGTGTCAGATATAAACAACTGAAGAACATTCACAGGTTATAGTTAGAGCTATGAGGGGGTAGGTCAAAAGCAATAAGAAAGCAAAAGCAAGCAATTTTTCTCTCTCCTACAAAGCTTCTTGACAGAGGCTAAATTAAAGAAATTATTTGGTTGTAAAGCAATCATGAACACGAGCGAAACAATATTATCCTGAAAATATACTCCAAAATACCACTTGAGATTATAAAATTATCCTAACTTCTCAAGAAAGACTGATTGGAATCATTTTTAAAAGAACAACTGTAACAGTTTAGCAAAGGCCACTGGGCTCAAAGGTCAACAACAAATGCAGAATGATTTTTTAAAATTTCAGAATAATTTTGCATAACAATTCTATTTTGAAAACAATGATGACAGAACTGTTCGTTGTTCCTTATCTGTATCATTCTATCCTTCCCTGTCTAAATCTTAACACAGCATTTCTGACTACAGAAAAGTGATATTATTTACATGTAAGATTTCTGACCAAATATTTTCTTAGAGTTTACTCTGAAATATGGATGAAAAATATTGCTTCATTTAAAATACATATTGAGCAGAAAGATCTCATTCTTACCCAAACTGCATATACAGACATTATTTTTGGTGAAGGCATTTGTTTGAATTTCTTCCATACTTAGGGCAGTTTTATTTGCAGAAACAAGATGGCTTCAGGCTCAAAATATAGTCTCAGTCTTCCTAAGATTGAGAAGTCTCTCTTCTGAGTAACATCCCAGCATGTGTAAGAGACTGTTTTGGAATCTTTTGTCTCAAAGCTTGCTGTGAGAACTCTTTTTTCTCAAAGTCTGCCCACCTGCCTGCTGCCTGAAGGCTTGCGGACCAGGGGCAATGAGAGGCAAGCAGCCGCTAAACGGCCATCCAGCAGCCTTTCAGACTGGTGCCTTGAAGGGGACAACCACCGAAGGAGACGTGCAATCCCGGGCTTGCACCGTCCGTGCCCGTTCATGTGATATGTGACATACCTGGGTGCCCAGGAATGCCATGCTGGCTGAAAAGGAGAATAAGAAGACCTCCTGCAAAGGGGAATGGCCAGCTGCCTGGGATTTACCTGCTGGCTGCCTAGGAGCTGCCTAGGTGCTGCCTGCTTGCTGCCTACCTGCTACTGTCTGACTGATGCCTCACGGATGCCTGGCTGGACCTGCTTGATACCTCCTGCTGCTTGAGACATGAGGTCCTATTGCCCTGCTACCTGACGCCTGCTTGTTGCTCCTGCTTCCTGCTTGATGGCCCGATGCCTGACGATGTGTGATGCCTGCTGCTTGAAGCCTGCTCCTGCTTCTCCTGATGTCTGCTCTTGCTTCGCCTGGTGCCTACTGCCTGAGACCTGACGGCCTGATGCCTGCTGCTGCTACTGCTCTCCCTGTGCTCTTGCTCCCTCACTCCCACAAGGGCCTGAAGATATTCCTGGACCGACACAACAGCGTGGGATCCATGGTGGTGACTGTCTCTGCTTTTTTATATGTAACCCTCGCTCTTACTTCCTATCTTTTACTATCGCCTGCTTCTCCATCCCCATCTCCCTCACTGACCAGAATTTCTATTAAACTGGTCGGACAACATTTGACCTCGTTTGTGTCTTAATCTCACTCCAGGTATGTTAAAGAATCTCCCCTCACTCCAATAATTGGAGCAGGAGAGCATGTTACTCAGTCTGCAGTTGTTCAGGCAAGATTTCCACCCTGCAAAGTCATAATTAGGTTAAAAGAGATCACTCTAATTCAATACTGCTCTGATACCAGTTACACAAACTTACTAAATGACTCTTCTACACGAGTGTACATGTGCAATGATAAGTGAGTTATTTTATTGTCTTTTTAAAAGCCATCTGGGAGATATCATTAAAATCTCACAAAGACCTATCTTTGTAGCTTACAAGATCAATTTTAAATATAATATTGCCAAAATTAGTCTTTCAGTTACATCTTCAATTGTTTGTTCTTTTAAAATGTTACAACCATTCACACTAACAACTTCAAGGAAAAATTCAATTCCAAATTTCAAGATAGAAAAAATTATCCTAATTGTATAATTATAATGAGCAATTCCAAGGTTTTAATATTTGATTAACATTACAATTTTGAGAGCCAATAATACTTTGATATTTAAAACATAGTTCAAATAATAAAATACAATGATATTATGTAGTATGTTTATGTAATGATACTCGTGAGTATATTGACAAAGTATAATTAGTGCTTCATTATAAGTTTTAATGCCAGCTCCCCATCAAAAAATTAAAATAACCATAATGTTTAGTTGTATTTGAATGCCTAACAACAGACACAATTTTCTAATCAGAATTTTAGATAGTAAACAAATGGAACCTGTAATGTCAATTTGATCCCTAGCAAAGCTGGATGAAGGGGGCATGAGTAGGACTCTGTACAATGGTTTTTACTGAGCTGACTAGAGGAATGCATAGCTCTGTAACGAGTCAATAACTTTTAAAATATGTTCATCAGTATACTGCTTACCAGTTGCTTTTTTTTTTTTTTTTTTTTACCATGCAAAACAGGCATCTTGAAGGGTCTGCTTAAAAGAGCTTACCAAAAGTCATCTAAAAACAAATAAAGCAAATAAAATTGCTGCTTTATCAATAGCTTCTTCAAGATACTCAGTCAAAAAATTATTACAAACTTTTTTTAAAAAACAAATTAGACTCTTGTAAATAATAATATACATTTTTTTTTTTTTCTGGGAGTTTCTTACTGGATTCTTCCAACATCTATTTTTATATGCATTTCAAAACATACTCCCCATCTTTAATTATTTTAATGGCGATATATTTCTTCTCTTAGTGATTTACTAACCTTGAAGCTATTGATTTCCTTAGATTACAATTTTTTGAAATCTTCAATTCATTTGTAAAAAGAACAGTCAAACAAAGGATGTGTCTATTGCAATTTATATTCTTAAAAGATTAAGGTTTGGGGGTTGAAAAAATTATTATCTGTTTATTGTTCAAACCTGTAAATCCAATAAAAGAAAGTAATATTAGTTGTATTCTTATGTTAATATTTAGCTACATACTTTATTTACAACATAAACTGTTAGATTTAATAAGTCAGCAGATTATGTTTTCAGTGAATATTTTCTTACTAATATATCCTTTATTTGAAGTAGAATCACTAAAATAAACTTTTTATGTTGTCTCAGGGTTTTACTGGATAGTTGGGAATGTATTTGGACTACACCAAATGCCTGTTTTAAGGCATTAGGATTTCTACAGACAATAGATGTATGTAAGCTTTTATTTGAGGTAGGCAACTCTGGATTTTCCACCAGCTGTAGCAGTGGCTGCAATGGTGGCCTCCACATTAAATGTTTATAATGAAATTACGATTACCCTTTCTGAAAATCTTTTTTAGAAATTCATGAATTTTTAAATGAGTTTAAGATCTGAGAACTAAACGATAGTAAGTACAGCAAAAATCTTACTGCATAGCTTTTGCTGCTGAACAGCGAGTAATATGAAGTCCCTAAGAACTCTACAACTTCAATAAATGAATTATGTCAAATGTAAACATCTCTTTAATCAAAATAGTACTTGGTTACCTTGGTTACTTTAAACACCATACTGAATAGCAAAGACTGGATTCTCTCTATTGCAGAGAGGTGACTACAAAATAAGTTTTCACCCCACTATACACATTAACCATGTCTCATTTTCAGATGCTATGTTAATATCACTGTTGCATGGCTGTGGGAAAATGTGTATTTGTACTATTTATTATTTTTAATAGTACTTATCTAAAGGACAGGAAAAATGCATTTGATAAGAAATTAACAAAAATTAACAAACTTTTTTGAGAAAGGGAATGTCTGAAAAATATCAAGATTTAATGGCCTCCACCTCCATGTAATTTTTTTTTCTTTAATTGAATACATCTTCTAAACTGCATACATTTTTTCAGGGCTAAAATCTACTTTTTAATCTAGAGTTTTTTAATTTACAAAAGCATGAATGTCCAAAATGTTATATGTCTACTCCACTTTCTACCTTCTTCAATGCAATAATGTTTTCATTACATGATATAAAAAAAATAAAATACGTCATATGACTTACAGAGTTCTAATAAGTCTGTGGGTTCAATGCACCATAGAGTTTATTTTCAATCTTCACTGCAATTTACATTTTAGGATTACTGAGACAATTGTGATTAAAGTATTATATCTGATTGCATCTGGAAGCATAAGAACTAATGATTTCTTAAATTCTAAAAAGTTTACAGAGTAGTATACAGAGTACAGGCCTCATATGGTTTCTTGTAATGCACATAACAGAACAGTCACGCATACAGCTATAATACTGAATTAACCTATTAACCTTCAGTCTCAAGAGCAAGTCATGTTCTACACCTTGTTACATTTACATAATACACCTGGAAATGGTGAAATATTTTATTAAAAAGATAAATTTATTTTTAAAAAGTCACAAAGTATAAAGTGTTTGATTTTCAATTCTAGCATGTTTGCAAGTTGGAATCTAAATTGTTATTGACTGTAGAATTAATAATTATAATGATATTTTACATTACAGTATAAAGTAATGATGGAGTGGCACTTCAATATAAGCACTCTATCGCTATTTTCTGCCTTTCTTACTAAAATGGACTGCGAATACATTAAAAATCAATTAGAAAGAGAACAGCTGCCATTGATTATAACAGTTGTATTCTTAGTAACAAACAAACAAACAAACATACAAATAAAATAAAAACAAATCCACAGCCATAAACTAAAGATACAATACTTTGGACTAAAAGCACAGTGCATTTGTACTTTTTCATTTAAAAAAGAACATTTTAAAAAAATCCATAGCACTTATTTCTAAATATAGTTAAATACATGTGCGTTCTGCAAAGATGCTGGAGTAAAATTTTAGCAACTATGCTACCGTTGCAATCATTTTGCCTGGCCTTCTGAATAAATAACTGTTGGAGTGGAATTGGGCCCCGGAGTCACGATACAGTCTCAATGTGAGTATGGTCGTGCTCTCTTTAATCACATTGTGCACAACATATATAGGTAAACAACAATAGAAAAAACGTGCGGGCAGCCCGCATTGGCTATCGACATACAGCGGAAGTACGTGGGCAGCACGCATTGGCCACAGGGTCTTGATCACGCGACCTCTCCTTCTCCTGACTGGGGCAGCACGCGGGCAGGCGATTGGTCACTGCCCGCTGGCAGCGCATCCGGCGTCTGGATACACCTCCTCCTCCAGGTGCTCACAAGGAGTGGCCGAGGGGGGAGGCTCATACCCTGGGTTGCTCATATCGATCCTCCACAAATAACTTTCTGAATGATATGGAAAGCTCCCCACATAAATTGAACTGGATTACAGAAAAAGAATAAAAAAGTCCATCCAAGTACAAATATATATATTTATATATCCACAGTAAATTGTTTTCCCATTGTGCTGCTGGAATTCTAAAGTAATTTCTAAAAGCAAATCTCTATTGAAGAGATTTAAGCAAGCCTGGAACAATGCAAGCCATGAGATGTTATTCAGCAGGGCATCAAGTTATAATTTCTACGTATTTGTTGACAGAAAATTAGGGCTCGTAGTAATAACTTGTGAAGTATTAAAAAGGGGTTTTGTATTGCTTTTTCAGATCACATTTCATTCATTGCATTCACATAGGTAGCAGCACAGAATGATAACGAAGACATTCACACGAACAGAAGAATTCAAGTTATTAGATATATTAACAATGCATGGACACTGGGTTGTCTGTTTTTATATGACTTCTGTTCTTCTAAATCTAGGTGTTTTTAAAAAGTAATCAGAATATTAATACAACAAAGGTTACACAAACTGACAAGTAAGTTCAATACCTCTCAAAAAGCACTCAGAATTCATTATATAATGTTTTTCTCTGATTCTTTCAGCCATCCTATGAAACTTGCATTCATTAACATTTTATCACGGGTGTCCCACCCACTGTCCCATCCGTTGTGTAGTGTACATACATCATAATTCTAATCTGCAAGCCTTCTCTTAACTACCACATAAGAACTATATTTTGTCTCCTAATGTATCTGAACAATTCTATTGTTTTAAAGCAGGATATCATTCTAAATAAAACTTTTTTTTCTTCTCACTGTAGAGAAGACACCTAAACCATGTATAACAGCACTATGTTACTTTATTAAATGCCAGTGTATTAGTTCATTTTTCAGAGAACCATATGAATTAAAGAAACATTAAACATTCTTCCCCTGCCCCCCTCAATACAATACCAAAATCTTTTTGCTTCATTTAGGGTACAAAATTAGGAAAATGTAAATTCAAGCCTGATATGGAATATAAATCAACTTTCTATGAATATGAAGATTTTATGGCATGCATTTGCAAACTAAAAAGACTGACATTTATACAATACATGCATAATTTCCCCCTTACGTCACATCCTTGAGATGAAGGCAATTTTGAAACACAATGTCAAAGAAATACCTGCTAATGTCACTAAAAAAAATAAAGGAAAAGGACTACAAATAATCACCGAAAGTAATTTAGCCTTTTTCCAGTCAGTGTAACATTTATTACGTAATGTTCATTTTCACACAAAATCAAGGAAAGATGTAACAATTTCTTCTGTAATACAAAGATAAATTCTAGTTAGAGAAACTTTTACACTGATTAAATGACTTTCATAATTGGCCAACAAAACAGTTGGAGCTATTCTTTCAGGACTGCAATATCTTCTCTATCTGATAGATTGTATGACCAGAACAACCTCAGTCACAGCAGGAAAGACATTGGACAAATTGTCAACATGATTTACATACAAGTTGTCAACAGCATCTGGGTTGCTGTGTAGAAGAATGATGGGGAACAGATGCTTCTAGAAATGTTCCCATCTGCCCTATCTGAATATACATCCCCTGTGAAACAGTGGGTTTCAATGGCTACAAGAGATCATCCTGCTCTGATTTTTCAATTTTAATCCTTCCCATAACATAAAATCTCTCCCAAAGTATATATTGCATTAATGGTACAAGTCTGATGTGTGGCTCATTGGGTAAGCCCTCCTTTTTGAACAGGAGGCTCAGAAAGGACCCTCTTGCTTCCTAAACTCCTTCTCAGAGAGGAGTCTGGGTGTGACTTGGTCAAGACTTTGTTCCAGACTTAGTTAACAGCTTATGTCTAAAGGACTGTGTACAGCCACTTATCAGAGCTAATGTTTCCCTGTCAGAACCTTCTCTTTCACTGAAAGCCCATATTGTGCTGTACTTTGCATTTGTTGCTAAAATTGTGCTAGTAACACGAGTCTTTTGCCTCAATAGTGCTTACACAGCATCAAGGCTGTCTGTCTTCCCTCTTTCCCTCCACCACAAGTAGGCTGAAGATGGGGAAGAGGTTGGGAGGAGACACAACTGGGACAGCTGACCTAAACTGACTAAAGGGATCATAATATATCATATGACGTCATGCTCAGCAACAGAAGATCAGGCTAGGGTGAACCCATTACAAACAGATCAGAATAAGGAAAAATTAGAAGTTAAATCTTTATTCCTCTGAATTTTCATTTACTATATCTTCAACTACAAAGCTTGAGAGTTTTGCATATTAAATCTGCAGCAACAAATGACAAGTGTCTATCTTTATTATACCTAATTACTAATCCCTGAGACTATATGAAATGACTTTTTAAGCTAAATTAAACAATTGACTTAATAATGGTTGTACAGAGGTCACTCTGAACATAATGCCTTCAAAGGTGCTTTTCTGGACCTGGTCTTCATCAACGAGGAGGGGCTGGTG
>WBMW01001853.1:0-23576 GCA_013396635.1 Penelope pileata
TTCTTGGCATGCAGAACTATTCACATGCCTGTTGTAGGTGGCGTGGAGGTACATTTTCAAACATCTGCTTCTTCACATATAAGCTATTTGTACCTTCTCTGCAATAGTAAAAGTGGTAACATGGTAACTTTTATGTTCCTCAGTCAAGTTACTGTGGAACAGACACTTTCATTGATCAAGATCAATTCCTGTTCCTTCTTGAACATTAGGAAATAATGACAAAGACACTCCTATCTGATGTAATTGTGTTTTGTTGGAGTTTCTTCGTTCTGAGCCATATCATCTGTTTACTTTTGCAGAGTTGCTGGAGCAGACAAATTCTCCTTTTGTTTGGGGCATGACCAACTCTGATGTAAACAGGTAGAGAGTGCAAGTTTGATATCTTACAACAGTTTTTTGTATAGAAAAATATTCAGCCTACTTCAAACTCGGCCTTGATTGCCGGTCGTTTTCTGGTGTACAAACCATGGGAGGAAGGAAACACCAACGGTGAATGTTTTTGTGGTGCTGGTTCAGCTTTACCATCTTTCTGATATGGCTGACCCTTACAAGAGAAGGAAGTTCCTCAGGGCTGGCCAGTGTTCAGTTCTGCAGGGTATGTGTGAGAGATGTGCCAGTATGTTGACTTGGGAAATGTGGCCAGATGCCTCCATCTGGAGGAGCCCTTTTGAGCGGTTGCTCCCCTCCTCCTGATCTCATGGTTAGCTAGCAGTCCCTTGTGACCTCCTGTCACTTTACACTTGGCAGACATGCTGGCAGTAGGGCCCTGTGTTAGCAGAAATACCCCTCTTGCCCTTTGCAAAGTGTCATCACTGTATGGGTTTAGAGAAGGGAGAAGCTTAGTGGGCAGTTGTGCACTTGATGGAGCTGCCTTGCCTGGCTTCATTGATCCAACAGTAGATCATTATTGCAGGTTGGATGTGAGGTGTGATGACAGCACCAGAGTTCCTAAAGTATGTTTTAAGGTTTGTCTAAGCTGGTATGCAGAAATAATCTTGCAGCTGGCAGCTCTGCAGCTTTGTATGGGCTCAACTGTGATGCAGTTCTCCTGCAGAAGGTGTCAACTGTGCTGTCTGGCTTCACTTGTTACACGCTGTGGAAAACTTTCCAGTGTTCAGAGCATATATAGATATTCTAAACATCACCACTGCCAAGCAGCAAAGTACTGTCTCCTTGGGTCCCTGCTCTGCTCCATGCTGTAGTAAAGTGCATAAATTTGAGCAAGTGCATTTGTAAGTATGAAGTAACTGAATTCTCTCAGTTCCAGTACCACCTCTGGACAAAAGAATTACCTGCCTTCCAATGTGCGTGCACCTGAGTTCTTCCCATATGCTGTATCGTGGAAAGACTGTAAGTAGCATGCATGTGGTTCTGGTGCTGTAACTTTTGTAGACAGTTACTGACAGTTACTGTCATCTCTGCCTGCAGCAGTACTTTGTGGCAATCACTACAAGAACAGGGGCAGTACTATATATTAGTTCTCCTTGAGAGCAGCTTTCTAAGTAATCTGATGCTTGAATCATCCTCTATATCCTTTCTTTGAAGCATTCTCTGTATGTGTTCTTTTATTTCGTATTCTTGGCAGGCTCTCCTTTAGAGTGATGCCAGTTTAAGTAGCCCTGCTACCCAGCCACTTTGGCCTTGTCTCTAAGCAACTTCGTCCATGCTGCCCACTTTCACACACATCCTTCCCACTTAGGCCAAATGATTTTGTTGCTTTGTAAGCTGTGCTCACTGTCAGACCCAGCTAGCTCAGAGTAGGGGTAAAATGAGGGCTGCTTAATCCAGCACTACTGGGGAGAAAAACTATCAAACTACGTCTGGAGATGGGAGGGAGAGCTTTGTGTTGAAGTGACTGGTGCTGAAATCCCAGACCATTATTTGCAGTTAGCAGCAAAACAAAAGCTTAAAGGTGCTTTGAGGAATGAGTGTCTGTTTCCCACTTGGAGCAACTAAACCTAATTCCTTCAGGGCTTTGTAGACATGGATTCTGCACAAGCCAGTGACTGTGCAGTTGCCATAGTATCAGGCTGAATCTGCCACACCAAACAAGTATCACGTGTAGATGAGTGTTGTTCCCAAGTTGACAAGTGCTACTTCTAGCCACTCTCATTTAGGGGAGCGGAGAAATTTCTTGCATTTGTCTCCATCTTATGCTAAATTTTGTCTTGCCCTGTAGATAGTTTGGAAAATTAGTTTCTCTTCCTCATGGAAGTTCTTTCCCTCCCAGCACTCAGTGGCTCTTTTCGCCCTTTCTGAGACCATAGAACTCCTGGTAGATGTTCTCTGGAGCTGATGGCAAGTCTGTCGACTTTGCTCTTGCCACATGACATGCTTTTACAGCACTCAGTTTTTTAAATCTATCCTTAGTTGCTGAATCTTTTTCCCAAGCGTTTGTTTCAAAAGTTATCTCCATCTGCATCTGGGGATCCTTATTGTCACTGCTAGTGAGTAAATGGACTGATAAATTTACAGAGCACTACCTCAGAAATCTTTCCTCCTTAGACAGCAATGAGTAATTAGCCACAAAAATACAGAAATTGGCAAGCATCTGTTGGTTCATCTGTCAAATGGTGGAACTGGTATAAACTAGTTACTTTTGGTCTTGTGATTTGGAAGCAGTAAGAGAACTCTTATGTGGGAGATTGGAAGCCATTTGAAGTGGAAGAGGTAGGGACTGATTAAATTCCTTTTCGTATGTCCAGATTCTGCTTCTCTGTCTCTCTGAATTGTGTACTGCCGAGCAGAGCGATCTTTTGAGAAATTATGGGAAGTAAATGCTCTTGCACATGAAACAACCTCTGTAGTTTTCAGAGGCCTCAGAGAAGCTCTCACAGGAGAGAAGTAAGAAACAACATGAGGGTTTGTACATAGCACTAAAATCTGGTACTTAGGCTGATGCCTTAAAACATCCTGTACGTCCGCAAAAGAGGCCCGTTCAGAGTTTTCAGGATTATGGGCGTCAAAAGCGATTTCCGTGGATGTTTTACTGGGTATCTGGGAAAGTATTGGGTTGCTTGCTGAGGAGATACAGACTACTTTTTCTGTAGTGACCGATGGCCACGAGATCTGTAGTTAGTGAAGTCATGTCTTAGGACCTGTTGCAGCCTGTAGAGCATAAAATATGTTGAGTGTTTCTCTAACCTTCAAGGAGGCTGAGACTTCCTATTGCATCCCTGCATGAGGATTAGTGAAGATATCTGGATCAATTAAACCTAGGAGTACGTTTCTGCGCACGCACTTTTCACTTCTTATCTTGTCAGTATCTGAGTTTGACCACTAAGGATATGTTGGGGTTTTATAGTACGTTTTCATTTATAGTCGCTTTTGTCGTCTTTCTAGAAAGCATCATGATCGTGTCTATGCAGCTTCAAGCCGTAAGCCGTCACGTTGTCGTGTGGGTGAATGGTCCTTCAGTTCATGTGGGAACCCTCTGGGAACTCCTTACAACATACAATTACAGGATGCAGTCCTTGCAACATGCACGTACACAGCTGAAATTTAGACAGTACACTGAAGTACTTTTCTAATTTCCATTAGGGTTTTGTAGTTCTCATTAAAGGAAAAGTTTTCTAACACTTAAAACATGTTTGAGAGCTCTTATGTAACTGTTCTTTCCTGGGGATGAGAAATAGCTTAGTTCACTGCCAGTACATCTAGGACTGTAGAAATGCTTGGATTAAACAGTATGTGTGTAAAAATGAATGCAAAGTACAAAATAAGATCTAAATATACAAACACAAACTAAGAAACAACACAAGAAAGAAATTAATACCAGTGATGTTCTGAAAAGAATGTTCAAAATGGTTTTTTTACCATTTCTGTTGCTACCAGTGTAAAATAATGCACGTTGACTAGCATGTGCAAAATGAGGATTATGTTAGAGTTTGGTTCTGTCAAGGCTCTTGTTCACAGTGGCAATTTACAATAAAAAGATTTTGAATCAAATGGCCTTGGACCCATTTTTTATTTTTAAAAGGCAACTGCAGTGATTTGTCATACTCTTGTTGTGCTGGGTAAATGAAATGGCCTCAACAGTTGTGGGATAGGGACCACGAGACGTGGGTTTGTTTTGTAGGGTTGGTGCAGCCAACACATGGCAGAGCTCTGAGATCTGAAATCCTGTGTCCTAAGCAACTTTCTCAAGCATGTGTCCTGTACACGCAGGAAAACTGTCTGTTCTCTACAGTGGTTTGGGAAGGTAAGATTAAGGAGCTGTAAGGATGTAAAACAGAATGATGACCCTCTGTCATGGCTTGACCCAGCAGATAGCTCAGTCACACACAGTTATTCACTCACCCTTCCCCCTCCCCAAATGGGATGGGGGAGAGAATTAAGAAAAAAACAATATGATAGAACTCGTGGGTTCAGATAAAAGCTATTTACTAAGTCAGCAGGGAGAATAAAAGAAATACCAGTGCATATATATATATATATATATATATAAGAAACAGTAGATGATACACAAAGCAAGGGACCAATGACCAATACCCAACCAGCCAGAAGCCCCTTCCTCCAGAAAAGAGACTCCTCTTCCATAAAACTCACACGATGTCATAGGGCATGGAGTAGCTCTTTGGTCAGTTTGGGTCAGCTGCCCTGGTCCTGTCCCCTCCCAGCTCCTGGCTCCTTGTGCCCCCCAACTGCTTCGCTGAGGAACTGAATTTGTCCTTGGCTCCATTCAACACTGCCAGGTGTTATCAGTTTTGTTTTTCTTCTGGGACCAAAACAAACCCTTCATACCAGGCAGTAGGAGAGAAGTAACTTCTGTTAGAAACTAAGGCACCCTCCCTCCAGCATTAGGATTGTTTAAAATCCAAGTATCATGTGTGGTTGGATTGTTGGGATAAACCTCCCTCCGATTACTTTGTGTCTACGACAGGACAAGGCATGTTTTAAAGAGCAAGTGTGTTAAATGATACCTGGCAGAGTTGAGGACTTTTGTGTGACTATCACTGTGGTTGCAGCTGCATATTCCTTTGTTAAATTCTTGGGCTGTGCAGTTCTCAAGCCTTCAGTCCCTTTCCTAGAGACTTGATATGTCCTTTTCACAGGAGGAGTTGATGGTACATAAAGGAACAGCCCCTTCTGCCTACTAGGAAGGGTTTCTGAGCACAAGCCTTGATGACTGTCCCCCAGCCTGTTTCTTGGTGACATAGGTATGGTTAAACCTGCTCTGTGAGTGCTCCTGTGGGTACACCCTGCCTGCTGGGCCACTTCGGCCTTGTCTGAGCTACCAGCTCAATGGCAACAGCACTGGTCTGACTAGAAATCTGTATGGAAATTTAGGATAGAAATGGTTTTGTCAGCAGTTGTCATGGATGACTCAGGAGGGAAGAGAGGAGCTAGCATTTACCTTTAGGCACAAATTCCTCCCGTTGTGGAGCCTGCACGCACTGGAACTCCTTGCCGTTTCTCCTGGTGGGTGGTGTTTGATGGGTCTCCCAGCCCCCGTTCAGACTGTGATCTCTTTCCTTGTTGTTGCCTTCAGCTAATGGGGATTTGGGGTAGTTGCATTTGTTACCAGTTGATATCCAGGCAAACAGTACTGTCCAGTGCCCACCCCTGCTCCACCCCATCGAAAAGGCAGGGATCCTCCTTACTGTGCGTAAAGCAGCTTTGAATCTGATGAGTTAAATCCTGCTCAGTCGCTGTTGTAACCTAATCACGTGAATGCAGAGTCTTGAACTACACTGGCTCCTACCCAGTGCAAAAGGCAAGAGGGTGAAAAAATGAGAGGAAATAAGGAGGGCTTTCCGTGATGGGGCCTCTCGTAAACATGCATGGACTGCTGGAGGTAGGAGAGGAAGAAGGGAGCAGATCTGCCTGGTGAGATGGGGAAACAGCTGCAAAAATGTCCCTCCACGTATGCGCCAGAAGGTGAATGAGCTCCTGGTGTTGTTTTGCCTTCAGAGTTCAGTATCCAGCTCCTTTGTCAGTGCTGTGGTCAGGAAGGCTGCAGGGCTGGTGGTGGGGTTGAGGGACTCTCTCCAGAGACCATAGCCCTCGTGTTCCCAGGTAGAGCAGCACTGGGTTACATCGATTTGTTGGATTCAGTATTTCCTTTAATTCCTTGAGGAACTATGACCTGCTTCTGAGCTTCAGGTTCCAGCAGGCAGCATAGAATCATAGAATCATAGAAATACTAGGTTGGAAAGGACCTACAAGATCATGCCTGGGGTTCTTGCAGGTGGCATTGAGTCTCCTGTTTCTGGCAGATGAAGCTCTGGCCCCAGATCTCAGCTGTTCAACCAAACCACATTCAAGAAGCTGTTTCCCATTTCCTGGCTTTTAATTAAGGTTATTGATACAGCATGTGTGTGCGTGTCCAGTAGAAAATGTATCCAGTGTGGCCACACCTAGCTGTTACAGCAACAGCAGGTTACTGAAGACAATGAAGTTGCTGGAGTTGTGTGAAGTGCTGCCCTTGCCAATGTTACACACAAAGGAACACAGACNAAATGGACACAGACTGGTGTGTGGTGACCGGAGAGAGGCAGCAGATAGTGCCCAGGGCAACGGCACGGGGATGAAGACGATCGTAGTGAAGAAGATTCCCCAATGACCACCAAAGGACCCCCAGAGTTGCCCCACACAACTTCAAGGCATGCACAGGAGGACATCAGCATGTATTCATTGGTTCCTGGAACAGTCTTGCATATGTATAGAATTCTGGCAAAATGCAACGTTTATGCGTTTCTTTGTAGATATGTAAGGGAGTGTGTTCTCTAGGGGAGTGCAGCACTTAGGGCAGAGCTGTCCCCAGTGCTGCCCGGCGCTGCAAATAGAGAATACCTGCTGAACAGGGAGACTCCTTGCTGTTGAGTCAATTTCTTAGCATCATTATAACACATAAAAACAAAAGCATGGGCTCAGCTTGGAGGTTATTTTAAAGTGCTGCCTCAGCAATAGGCTGGAAATCAAAGCATGGCTGCCGGGGGTGCCCACACATGGGCTGCAGTCACAGAGCTGAATGATTTTCTTTTGGAGCGTTGGCCAAACCATGCAGATGCGGTTTCTCCTTGTGCACATTCTAGAGCAAGTAAAGTAAAACAGCCCATTGACCTCTTCTCCAGTGTCTGGGAAGGACCTTCTCACACGGAGCTCCCAGCCCTGCCAATGCCCGAGTGTCTCATGGCAGCTGTCCTGTCTCCCTGGAATGCACAGGTCAGTGAGGAGGACCATGGTCTTGATGTCCCTTCCTTACCACTGTGACAGCCCTCTTCTAGGAACAGTGCCATGAGCCTGCATGGCAGGGGGACTGCACAAACTCGTACACTCATCCTGGAGCCCAGTCACCAAACCAGGGTGATCCAAGGCTCTGCAGACAAACTGTCCCTGCGAATTTCTGCGGGGCTCTTCTCACTGCCGCGGGCAGTCTGACTGTGCCTTCCCTCCTGCCCATAAAGAGGGGAAGCAGCAAGCCAGGATCTGAGCTACTCTGGAGGTACCAAGGTGGCCAAGGGCAGCAGCGCTCTTTCTCTGTGACCATCGCAGCTCTATGGCTGTGACTGTAACTGCCCCATATGTTGCCAGTCTGAAGTCTGTCATGATGATTGTCATTTCTACAGCCCATTTCCAGGGCATTGATATCGCTTTGTATTCTGCTCTGGTCCTGTCAGTTTTATTCCTCTCAACTCCTTCTCTTTTGCTCTTAACTCTTCATGTTTGTAAATCAAGAGAGACCCAAGAGTGGTGTAAGAACAAGGGCCAAATGATTGTCTGGGGAGGCAGAAGGCCTCTTGCTGTCAGGAACCCACCTCAGCATGCAGCAGTTCCTCCTTCGCCAGGTCCAGGGAGACTGGAGCTGGGCTGAGGTTCTGGAAGGACAGCACGATCTCAGCTGCTGACCACTGATAACAGCACAGAGAGAGCTAAGCCTGTTTGGACCATCCTGTCCGCACCGACAGCGCGTGCAGCAGATGGGGAGGAGAGGGCTGCAGACAGGGAAGTTTTGGGGTTAGTCTTGGCTCCGCATCGATGCAAAGCAAGAAGGCAGGGGGTGGGGAGCAGGGAGCAGCTGCAATGCCCACAGCCTTGGGCAAGACAGAGCAGAGGGAGGCAAGAGCACCCTCTGTACAGCAGCTATTGGAAGTGCTATGTTTACACTGTTACTGTGAAAATGTGGTAACACGTTTAGAGCTTATAAAGGTAATTTTTATTTTATGGTTGAGGCATTCAGTATTGTTACTATAGTTGTGTAAGGTTACCATTGCTTTTGTTTCATTTTAAAGCAGGTGCTGATTTCTAACACATACGAGTTGTAATCGTGCATAGGGCTAGCCTTTAGAAACTAGACATACAGCTTAAGCTTTGGTTTGTAGACAAGTACAAACAACCTCTAGTACTTCCCTGTACTGTCTTCCTTCTAAATTAATTCCATCCTCTCCAGTCATGCAGTCTTGTTCATTATCTCCCCTTCAATCTGCATAGGCCTTGTCTGCAGTTCACTCTCCTTTTAACTCCTCAAATACCGACTGCTCTCAGTGTCTTTGTTTCAAAACTTTCCTCTTTTATACCTTCCTAGATTTGTTCCACACACACACACACACCACCTTAAAGCACACTGATGAATCAAAAATACTATTTCTGGGCTTGAGCTTCTTCTTATCATATCGGAGCCCTTGAGGGGACCACCCGAGAAGATAAACCATGAAAACCTGTCTCAGCAACTAGGTTATTAAATGCATTTTTTACATTCTTTTTCCAAAGCTTTAGCCAAAGGGCTATCTGATCTGCTTATCTAGTTTATACCTACATCACAGGATGAAATTGTTAACTTTTTCCAGTCTTTGCTGGATATTTTCGTATTTAATGAGTGTTTTGTGGATGTGGGGAACTTCAATTACTGCAAAACAAAATAGGCAATTGCCAGAAAAAGATAATTTAATCCTTAATCAATTTGATCTCACTTTATAAATCCATACTCTTTATCACAGCCATATTTTGCCCTCCAAGCTCTTCCTGTCCTTAATTAGAGCCTGGAAGAAAGGCTGAGCAGAACACCAGGACTCCAACCCTCACCACCTGCATCCCTAGCTGGGAGCAAACAAGGGGGGTCTGGCCCTGCTCCAGAGCCAAAGGAGGAGGAGACAGCATGCAGAGGGCCTGGGTGTCTTCCTCCATAGCACAGCTCTCCTCACTCACCTGTTCTACCCCCACCCCTCAGACACCACCACCACTTCCACCCCCCAGTTCCAGGGCTGCACCACCCTCTCTGTTCTCAGTGAACCAGGAAGAAAATCCACTGCATGTTTTCACTTTCTCCTGAGCGCACACCTTCACCTTCCCTGTGCAGGACATGTCTGGTCTGTGCCTGTGTGATTCCATCTAGCTCAGCTCTCCCACTAGGGCACCGGCCACCACAGCACTGTGTGGCCAAGCAGTCCCAGAGGCTGCAGAAGGAACATCAGAGAGCTGGGTGCGTCCTGGTATCACCTCGTCCTCTGGTTGACAGCTGGTTCCCATAACCTCCCTTTTGCTGGCAAGTGCATCTGTACAGGGCTTTCTTACCCCTCAGTAGATTCAATGCCAGCTTCAATGTGGCTTTGTAACTCCATCCCTGCACACCTGAGTAACGTGTCCTGGGCAGGCCTGGGCAGTTCCTGTGAACTTCTGGTTTGCATCTGAGCTCAGCAGTGCTTCCCCACTCGGCCGAGCCAACCTCCTGCCTCAGTGTCAGAGAGGAGGAATTTGTCCAGCTTGGATAAGTGTTTGGGCACCTTACATGTCAGCCAAGGTGAAAAAAGCTTCCTTCTGGGCAGCCCTGGCTATCCATGCAGCCTGTGGAACTAGGCTGGGGGCTCTGGCTAGCAGTGAGTTGGTCTGAGCAGCACTGGGCCCTGGAGCCAAAAGGGCCCACGGTGCCCCGGGTGCACTCCCTCTGCTCTGTGCCGGTGCGGCCTCACCTCAAGCGCTGGGTGCAGGCTGGGTGCCACAACGTCAGAAGGACATCAAGCTATTAGAGAGCATCCAAAGGAGGGCTATGAGATGAGGAAGGGTCTGAAGGCACAGTGTGAGGAGCTGCTGAGGCCCTCGGTTTATTGGGCCCAGAGCAGAGCAGGCTGAGGGGAGGCCTCATGGCGGCCTGCAGCCCCGCCCAGGGAGCGGAGGGGCAGCGCTGAGCTCTGCTCTCTGGGGACAGCGACAGCCCGAGGGAACAACATGGAGCTGTGTCAGGGTTCAGCATGGTTCAAAAATCTTTATTCACATAACACGTCAGATGAATCACATCATGTCTCACCCTTGTCCCATTATGTATAAAATATCGATTAAAAGTTCTTTTATCCAGAGACAAGTTAGTTTCCACAGTGTCCTCTCATGAGAGAGCAGTCCATTCAACTCCTGAACACTTTCTGTTCCACAGTTCAGAAGCGAAACATCTCTGCAGGAACAACGCAGTCTTAAAAAGTAGACTCCACGAAGAGCAGATGCAGCAGCACCTGCAAAGCCACCAGGTCTCAGCGCTGTCCTTTCACGCTGGCAGGGATGTTGCTCCTACCCTTGCTTTTACTGGGGAACACTGTAATGACAGAGGTGGTGAAGGTTTTACCATAACCGCCAGGATGGCACAGATGCTCCTGTAAGTCAATCTGCACTACAAAGTTGTCTGAAGTTACCATCATCAAATCCAGTTCCCGAAGTGACTCCTCCGAGCCCTGCACCTCAGTGAATAGCAAGGACACCGCACACAGCAGTGAAATTAACCTGCCCGAGGAAGCTCCAAAAGGGGAAAAATAAGTGAACAGAGATTTTATGTACTAAAATATTAACATCACAAAACAGATCTCAAAACAGAAAAAACAATCCAATTTCAGTAATTTTATTTTATGGCTCCTAGCAGAAACTGAAAAGGAAAACAAATTGACTAGAGTCCACAGCTTGGTATGAAACAAATCCTGCTACACCAAGGCACGGCTGTACCAACACCAAACCACAAAGCTGTGAAGTAAAGGCGCAATTGGGCCAATTACCAGGAACAGATTTGCCAGGGATCTCTTTACAAGGTGCCCACCTGATGTAACAGAAAATGATCTAATGAGTGTGCTAAGATAACAAATTTCAGATTTAAATGAGTTTAAGGTAAATTCATAGATTTACAGACATAGCAAGACAGATGGCCTCTCACTGCAGACTTCCTCTTTTTAATTGCTTACTCCTGGCTCACACGTAAACTGATTCTATACACGGTCTTGTTAATGCGTTTTCTTGAGAAAGCGTACCAGACTGAAGCATGCAAAGAGAGTGAAGCACTTGAGAACCATCGAACACAGAGAACCACAGAACAGCCAGAAGGTGTGCAGCACATCGGGCACCCAGCAGGCATTGAAGCTTTCCTTCTTTCTTCTGCTGAACCATCTGAGGAGCGTGGCCAGGCACTGGCGGCATCTCGAACTCCTGCAGTGCTGTGCCTGCAGTGCAGCAGCTGGCTGCGGACGCTCTGCATGCCCTGGATTCCAAACACGAAGCTGACTGGCTGACCGACTTGGATAGTCTCATCTGGGCTTTGAAGTTATGCCACAGGTCAGTCAATACTTGAGGTACGCAACTGTAAACAAGCACTGCTGAAGCCTGTTGCACTTGGTTTTATTAGCTGAAATTGATGAAATGGTATTAATAACTGGTAAAAAAAAATCAGGCCTGCAACAATTATAAAAGCAAAGCTTACTGAAACAAAGAAGTACAACACCTGTAAAGTGTCATTAATTGAAAGACCCACAACCGTTCCAGACAGAAAAAGTGAAGGAACTCCCAGCAGAATGCCACATCTTCCAAATGTGAAACTTCTGTGCCTCTGTCAGAAGTCTGGGAATGCTCCTGATCTGTGCTCAAAACAAGAAGGCATCTGAAGGCTGTCTGAGATCTCAGGACGGCCATCCTAACTGTCCCCAGAGTCTGCAGGGAAAGGAGTATCATACTTCAACAGTGAGGCATTTTGTAACTGTGAATGTTTAAATGTGGATAAATACCTACAGCCAAGGAGATACCAAGTCTAAGTTGGCTATCATCTCTGTGAGATGATATTTATGAGAACATTCTTCACAGTAAATTTGCAGGTACACAGAAAAATGCAAAGAACACCCTTCCCATGGAGACAAAGGAAATGTTTACCATCAGAAGGCACAAAAGTTCAGGAAACTCTTCTGGGTTTAAGTGAGAGGTTTGTTGTCCTGATCCCACTGCTATTCTGAATTAAAAAAAACAGAGAGCCCATTCCAGCTCTATAAACATGAAAATCACAGATCTCAGTTTGAACAGTGAAAACTTGCCTGTGTCTCCAAATCCAAAAATCCCAGCTGCAGATCACAAAACCCCAAATACCTCAGATAATGAATTCGACTCACCAAAACATGATGTGCACAAGCACCAAAAATGCCAATCTTACAGCTGGATTTGGTACTGGCCACGCTGAGGAGACACTCAGCGATCTGCACCTGACGGGAGCAGGGAGGAGCACAGCATTCAGCTTCCACTGGGAAGCAGCAGGGCATACAAAGCTACCAAAACATACTTCAGATGAGAAGCATTTCAGCTTAAAACAAGAAGGCTTGTGCTGGTTAAAACTGCATGGGTATACAAAAATGTTAGCAGAGGTTACGACCATGCTTTCAGAGTTAAAGCCCCTCCCCACAAGTCCTTCCCCCTCTAAGCAAAAGAGATGGGAATCTTTCACTTTCCACTTCTTTTTGTACTTTTTACTCTGTAGGAGTGTGCTCCTACAGAGTGGGAGCAATGGAACAATGCAGAATTCTCCTCAGTGGCATTCTTCAAATAGAAAATACACTCAGCAGGGTCACCTCTAGCTAGCACAGGAAAGGCTCACTTCCTCCCATGCTCTGCCTTTGCATCCTCTTCTCCCTATCTAACAAAAGGAAAAAAAAAAAAAACTTTCCTACCTCACAAAACAGCTGGGCAAAATTTTCACTTCTGCTTCCTACTTAAGCAGATTCTTCAACTTAACAGGTGATAAGGTGAGAGCAGTAATGGCTAAGGATATTTTTATAGGGTCACCCTAAACTACAGCGTCCCCAAACAACTTTGATCCCCTATGCGCTTTCCACGCGACGTGTCTGAGTGTGATCTGTAAACTCGTAAGTTCTCAGGAGGGGCTCATCCAAAGCAGCACTCAGAGGAAAGCATGTTTGGAGGGCAGTCCGTCTTGCTCCAGAAGACGACATCCTCTGGCAATAGCTCGGTACCTCATGTCAGATAGTGCACGACGAGAAACATAATTATGCAAGTCAAAATCATTCCCCCGATCATGAAGTATTTATCTTGAAAGGCTCGCTTCTCAATCAGCCGCATCACTGTATTGGATAAGCCCAACGTGTTGGCAACATCCAGGATCTTCTTGTGAGTACCCTAAAAAGACAGCAAAGAAACAATTAACATCATGGCACAATTATTATTCTATAGAATATTTTATCGTGGATGGCAAGCGATGAATTCTTGTATCTCAGAAAGCAATGGAACCTGCTCTAAGCCAACAGCGTACGAAGAGATGGCCATGGGATCCTGGAAATAACGGGATGATGAAGCTAATTAATTCACACACAAGAACAGGAAAGAGCTTAAAGATACAAAGCAATGAGCTCAGACAAACATCACTGACATCAGCTCAGTGAAAATGTGCTTCCTATGGAGCAACTGAAAGTTTTTCTGATCTAATTCCAGACAGTCTAAGAAGAACTGGAAGCTTCTGGACAATCTTTCCTGCAGAACCTCCCTCCTGCTGGTCTGAAGTCGTTTACCAACAAGAAGTCCAAAGGAGGTCCAGCAACTTGCAATGCCAGTGGTTGAGCCCAAAGAAAAGGTTACACAGAAGTGTAACTCATGCAATTTCAAGAAATACCTCAGGAGAAAAGCACTGAATAAGACTGCTAGCAGGTATGCTGCAGACAGGTCCGTATCTCAGTTTTGTTTCCCTGATGAAGCAGTCGGTACTGTTAACAGTGTCTGCAGATCCCAAGAGTCACTGGATCAGCACTAAGCAGATAAACACAGCGAGCTGTGCAACTGGAGGCACCAGGAAATGCCCCCGAGCCACTCCTGCAGTGCAGCAGAGACACTGCTGCTTTACTTCAGAGCAACGGTCAGAGGAAGCTGTGTGAAATACGGGCCCACGGGCACAGTTCAGAGCTGGATGTCATCCTGTCTGGGAAGAAGGGAAAGAGCTCATGGCTACAGAGTCACAACGGTGCAGGGAGATGAAAAGCACCATTCTCGATGAACCGAACAAACGAGTAACACAGAGGGGCACCTGCAGGGATGCTGCATCGAGCAGCACAGCTGCGCACGCAGCACGCAGCCAGCTGGAGCATGCATCAGAGACAGTGGCCAGGACCAACTTCCACCACACCTTACACAAAATGGGTGCTGTTAATGGGTGCTGTTAAATGGGTGCTTCGCCCTGCCAGCCTGCTATGGCACCATGGTGAGGATAACGGACCGAGGCTTTCAAACTGACTGCTAGGTCCAATCCTTAACAGAAGACCCTGCTACAGAAAGCTGTAAGAGTTCAGGGAAGTTACATTTTCCTGGCGCTAAGAACCCCTTGTTCCCTGCCTTTTCTTTCACCTCTGCTTCATGAGATGGTGACAGAACCCTTCTTTCTATCCAGCAGCCCTACAGCTAGACCGCTTAGCTACAACACATCTCTTGAATGAACGCTTCACTACCACACTTAAGTTTTTTAAGTAGTTGACTTTGTGTAAGAAAATATATATTCCCTAGGTCAGTGAACAAATAAGTCTAACAAAGAAGCTATCCATCATCTCTGAAAGACCTGGACTTCAGACTCTGCTTTAATGCATCAGTGTAACATCCGTGGGTGCAGGGACTGACCACCAGACCGGAGCAGCAGGCACTGTGACAGGGCCTCCTGCCATCGCAGCCCGCCGTGGTCCCACCCAGTGCTTTGGGAACATCGGCCAGCCTGGACTTCTGCCATCAAGGCAGGAAGCACCCTGCTCCAAAACTGCAACAGCCGTGAGATCAAAGCAAACACCTAGCAGTGCTGCCCTGGGAAGGCACCCACCTCTGGTAATTCCTACAGAAGGGACACCGTGGGTACTGAATGGGTTCCAGCAAAATGTCTGTGCATCTTAAGGGCAAGACCTGTCCGTAAGCTGGCCAGGCTGCCTTTACAGCCAGCGCAATGTCAGTCAATACAATTCATGGAGGCGGGATTCATCTGACCAAAAGTAAGGATTTATGTTAGCTATTAAAAATACCTAAATCCTCTGGCAGATACATCCCAAAACAAAATCAAAGAATAGATAGCAATAGTTATCCCCATCACAAGACGAATACAACAGAGATAGGAATTTCCCTTTTCAGAGATCTAGCTCCCCCCTCCTCAACACACACAATGAAAATTTTCTTTTGTACCTTTGAGCTCCTAACTCAAAATTTAACACCACTTCAAACAGTCTTTGGAATAGAAGTATTTGTTATTAAGAGACTTAATGAAATACAGCCTTCTTTAACAGTGTTTGGGGGAAGTCGTATTGTTGAGGTACATTAAACTTGAGTATCTCCCTACTAATCTTACACGTAAGTACTTTATGTCAGCTGTGTGGCTGCTCCAAGTGATCTTTATCTGTACCAACAGATAAACCATCCATGACCTGGCCATTCCTTTCCATTCTTCATTTGGAAAAAATAAAATAAAAATAAAATAATAATGTCTTAGGCAACTTCTGTCTCAGACAGAAACTTTCTCGTAGTGTCTGGTAGGAGGCTATGTTTTAGTTCCAGAAGCAAAAGAAGCTGGGAACATACTGGTTGTTGCCTGGCAGCACTGAAGAGAGCAAAGGCCGTTCCAGGCTCTCAGCTCCTTGTATCGCCCTGCCAGCGAAGGGCTGGGGGGGCACAGGGAGCTGGGAGGGGACAGGACCAGGGCAGCCAAAGGGATGTTCCATGCCATATGACATCACGTAAATAAGGGATGGAAGTTAGCTGGGGAGGGGCTGCCGCTCGGGGACTGGCTGGGCGTCGGGTGGTGGGTGGTGAGCCCTTGCTTTGTGCATCATTTACTTCTGTGTATACACACACACACACACACAATTACGGTTATTTCTTTTACTTCCTTTGCTGTCTTAGTAAATAGCTTTTATCCCAACCCATGAGTTCTAACTGTATGTTCTCCTAATTCTCTCCCCCATTCCACTTGCAGCGGCAGGGGGTGAGCGATGACTGTGTGGGATTTAGCTGTCTGCTGGGCCAAACCACAACACAGAACAAAACATAACACGCAGTGCTCCAGATATTGGCTGTGCAGGTGAAGAGTGCTACCCTCCCAGGTAGATCTTAAATATGTTCCGAGTAAAATGACAACATCTTAAGATTTTAGACGTAGCTAAATTGGAGTTCAGGTCTTTACCAGTGCTTTCAGCTTGAAGCAGTGTACTGAAACAAACATGGTTATTTCTTTTACTTAGCCTGGTCATCAGCGTAAGTGCAGAAACGTGGGGTCTTTTTGGTAAAAAATGATGCCCCCACCTTTAATGTCATTCTCTGGTCCCTCAGCCCCTGAAGGATGTTGGTCCCACTGCCAATAAGATCATCCATGCCACGATGGGCATTCTGCAGGGATTCATTAAACTGCAATGTTTCGTCGATCGGTATGGTGGTGTCAGAGTCCTGTAGGGGAAATGCAGGGTCTTGGTTACCTTGCCTACTCACTCACAGATCCAGAGAGAGAACAAACAGAAACAAACAACCCTTGACAGGACGTGTGGGATTGTGTTTTAAACAGTTTTTTATAGGGATATTAAATCAATATTAATGTTTGAGTGAAAAAGTAATTTAGAGAAGCCTATAGGAAGCAAGTCGAAAGGCAGAGTTGATCAGCTATTCAGCTGCAATTAGATTTCAGAAGATAAAAGGTCAAATTAAAAGTTGAGAAGTTTCATAATCTCTTTATGACATAAATAGGGAAGGGCTTTACAATAGAGAGCATCAACACTATCGGAAGGGATTAAACAAAGGAGTCATTTGATCATCACAAGTGAAAGATTTTTGAAAGACAACAGCACATTTCCATTTACAAAAGGCCTGCAAAACAAAGCCTGGGAGATGACATTCTATAAACTCCTATTTACGAGATGCAATTTCGGGTAGTGAGGGCAAACAGACATAAGAACCCAGCTCCCTCAAGGTCTAACTCACTCATCAACCAAGGCCTTATCCAAAAACACACAAACAAACAACAACCAAAAACAAAACAAAAAAAAAAAATCCAGAGAAGATGCGTTTGCTTAATCAGAAACTATAAATCTTGAAATGGAAATAACTGGATGTACAATAAAATACAATGCAATAAAAATTGTATAACTGGGGTCATACAAGAGGTCGGAAGACATCCCCACTTTTGTCTTCCAAAGGCTTCCAGTTTATTCTTCTCTGAACGCTATTTCATTAAGAATCAAGATAACAGTTCACAACTCCCACACTGTTTTATCAACAGGAATCATGACACTGGTCAGAGCTAAGTGTGGAAACAGTTACCTGCTTCTATGTACTCAGAATGGCAAGAACGACTTAAATGCTTAATTAATATTTTGGGCAGAAGACAGTTAATGCTCTACATCTGCCAGCTGTAGGTTATATGCATGTAAAAATACCAAACCTGCCGTGAGTAGTCTCTGGTGATTATTGCAGAAAAATTTTAATAAGGGAATGACAGGCACAATTCAGTGTTAGGGGTCTGCCTAGATGGCTGTTCTGTTTACGTAGTTTGAAAGAATGAAGGATAAAGCACAGAGCTGTTCCCAGCTGCAGGGTCAGAGTTACTGGATGAAGAAGGCTCTAGATAGCATGCACAACTCTTTGATCAAAAGCTAATAAAGCACAAAGGTTGAAAAAAGCATCTTATCTTATGAGAGTCTGCAAAGCAGGAGCATGTGGATTTGCATGTGAGCGGCTGTTCTTTCAGATATTTATTAAACTTCCATCAGGAGAGTTCCATTTCCTACACAAGGAGCTCACAGGGAGCCAACGGGATGCTCAACGCCCCACCCAGCCTGCCCTTCTGTTCACCCCTCACGGGGACACTAGATGGCAGCACGTTCTTCGTTTGTGTTTTTCTCCAGAATTGTTCAAGGGAAGGCTTTAAAGATCACATTTATCTTTGATTAAGCAAAATGTTCAGAACACTGTTGCAGCTTTCAAGAGCTGTTACATATTTCAGTGAGTTATGCAGGATGCTTACACACTCAGCTGTTGTTTCTGTTAAACAATTGGTTAGTCTATAAATAGCCAGATAAACTTCTACTCAATACAGGCAGGCCAGTAACTCACAAATAAGCAGTTTTCCTATTAAATGGACATTATACTTTGTTTTTTAACAACAAGAGAAATACAAAACAATTACACACTTCCATCTTGAGACACCTTTTGACATCTACAGGAGAAAAAAAGAGCTTGCAATTTATGTGGTGTCTGCAAGCCTGCTACTGCTCTTCAGAACTGTTCCACTTACACATGAATTTTCCTCCTGATGTACAAGCTCTCTTACAGCAGAAATTCTCTCCCTTTGCAGGTCACCATAGCTTTTTGAAAACAAATCAGGCTTCAAGTCCCAGTGTTCAAATCTTGTTTTTAATTTTGAACTGGGCAACAAAACGCCAGAAGTCATCTTTATGTTGGGCTTTGGGAAGTGCACTGAGGTTCCCAAATGTCAAGAAAATACGGCCATTCACATTCCATTCTTCCCTGCCCTAACAGCAAATGACAATACAAAGTGAACAGTAGGCTGTGTGTCTCTAACAGAAAAGAAGGAAAAAAGCTTTTAAGTCACAGAACAGCAACGTCTGAAAGCAAACTTATCTGGGAATTTGCAGGGGCAGACATCAGTGAAGGAACTAAGAATTAACAAGAACAGGCAGAAACGCATGCCTGTCATTAAAAGCTTTTCAGTCATTTACATGTAGTTAAAAGGAATTTGATACAGACATTTGACACAAATCCAAGGAAAATGTATACTTTGGTACCTACCTCACTCAACTTTTTGAAAGTGCTGTATAAAGTCAGGTAGAGCTGCACTGGATAAAGTCAGAGCAGCAATTTCTGGAGCCTTTCACAGCTGCCTCTTAACAGACCAATTTCTCCTCATGGAAGTGTAGTACTTTCACTACATGTATTATTATTCTTTCCTATCTGTATTCCATTTACATCAACACACAGCAGCAATCACACAGTCAAGCCTAGGTCTTGCCTGAAAATTCTCTGAAAGATAACGGCCTCTAGAAAAGAGAAACCTAAAATGAAGGATATTTACATTAGCAGTGAAAGTGCGGGCCAGTAGCTCCTCGCGCTGCCGCTCCTGCTGCTCCCGGAGGTAACGGCGCTGTTGGAAGTTCCTCAGGGCTGTCTGCAGATGCTGAACATCGTACTTCAGCTGGTCCACTCGGCTGGACAGGATCAACAACAGGAAGACATTCCCAGGGAGAAAAATACCAATCTTGAATGGCATTTTTTAATGAATAGAGTGTTACAAATTAATAGTGACCAACCCTGCGAATGATGGATTCTGCTTACCTAACAGACAAGGGACATTTCGTGTTAAGACAGAATGTGAAGCAGAATTCTTGAGCTACTGGGTACATCCTACCCCATGATTAGTCTCTTCAAAGAGATTACATACACTCTTCAAAAATTTGAAGACAATAGAATTCAAATGGTTTCTATTTTGTGTCTCATTCATATAAAAGATTAAGCTTTCAAGTTTCATTAATTAACAGCATGTTCTGAAGTCTCAGTTTTTACAAAAGGAACCTAAAAGCCAATGGGCAATATAGGAGACATCTCCATTAGGCTAAAACAAATATGCCCAGAACTCCAGTGTTTCTGATTAAACGTTCAGTGACTACAAAGAAAACTTAGATGACTATTTCAGATACCAACCTTCACAATATAGGTGACAGGAAATCCACCCCTAGTATCTACAGAGGCATTCAGGGACTAAAAAGCAGTCACAGAACAATTCAGAATGGAAAGCTCTCTGACGGTCAGCGGTCCAACCTCCCGCTCAAACCAGTGCTAATTTTAGAAACCAACATCTAAGAAAAGGGTCCAGAAAAAATTGCACCAACAAGTAATTACACTTCTTAACTCCACAAATACCATTAAAGCAAATGCCATAAGGAGCATAAACTCTTTTAAGCATCAAAGTGCTACGTTGAGCTCCTCTCAGAACAGAGCTGTGAATGCAGCTCAAGCACCAGACTGCTGTTAAATGCAGTAAAGTGATTTTGCCTCTGTCCCGAAGTTCTGTCACGGTTGAGCACAGAGATTTAAGCTGCAAAGCAAAGAGGTTTCACTCAAATGAAAAGGCAAAGGGCTTCAATAAATTTAATGAAAATAATTACAGACTAGATGATCACAGCACAGGTGGTAAACTTACAGTTTAGCATTCTGTCGCCTGTTGGGAGGTTCTTTGCTGGACAGGATTTCCAGACGTTCCAAGTTGCTGAATATATTGTCTATCCTTGCCTGAATCTCATTTTCTACTACTGCAAGGAAACAAAAATGTGTCTCGATTTCAATTAAAGAATTGCAATGAGCGAAGATGAAAGCCCAAAAGCATTCAAAGCAGTATTCATTGACTATGTAAGATGACACACAATCCTATCTCTTGAAATCTTATCTCTGGCCTCCAGTACAACAGGCAAAGCAGCAAATTATACTAATTTCCAAGGGGCTCCCAAGTCACATCCAGCGAACATCAGCTGAGGAAGTCTGGCACTGTACTAGATGCAGAGGTAGCAACCATCACAGAACCAGTAACAAGTAATTTTTTGACAGTAAAAGTTATCACAGCCCTTTCTACAATGAAGTAGTGCTTCACAGAGATATGCAGGGTAACAGAAGTCAGTTGACCTGTGGATAAATGTATCCGAGTGCTTTCACTTCAAAAGTTTTGGATGAGGCTCATTAGCAACTAATCTTAGAGGAATTCAGACATCAAACACACGTCCAAAACACACTTTCCAATTCTGCATAACATAAAACATCTTGCCACAATTTATCATAGTATTTTATGACAATCATTTTATTAACACAAAGTTATAGCCCAAACCTACAAATGCAATTTCAGGCTCAGCTGTTCCACATACTTTCTGAAAGCAAATGGAATTACAGGTACTCTGGACCCAATGTAAGTCTCTACAGGACTCTGATACAAGCAGGAGCTGTTGCAATCATCCTGCTTAAATTCCTGCACATCAAATGACAGAAACTGGACTAAGAAACTTTTTGGGAACTCTGCCAATTAGTGGATGCTTAAGGAACAGGACTAATGACATTTTTCAGCTTCTGAGTTTCTAACAAAATAGGCTGGTGATATCTGAATTTGCAGTTCTGTCCACATCTCTGTACATATTATACCTTCCTATTGGCATCAATTTTACTCTTTTAAGCTGTTCATATTATATGTCTCCTCAGCATACTCTGACAATGGGTTCCAAAATCTCACAGCACCAAAAAATATCTGGCATTGCCCTATCAAGACACTTGTAGAAGCATTTACAGTAAGCACTACTTCTCAATTCAAGAATTACCACAGGAAGAAAATTATTGTTCTGTATTTTCCACTCTATCCTACGAAACATCACCTTGATCAAGTCAAACACTGGAATAATTTTAATGTGTTCTACATCACCAGTTTGTCTCACTAGTTGATCCCAGTGCCTGGAAAGCCAAATTAGTTCCAGTTATGATTGTATATATAATGGTAGCACATACGAGGTTCAAGGTGCAGGTTAAATCAAGTCAGTACTGGAGTGGGACTTTTCTCTCTTAACAATTACTTACAGTGCACAGACTCTTTGTCTGAAGTCTCCAGGCGTCCCATGTGAGATTGGACTTCGTGGACTTGTCTACCAAAAGACAAAGAGTAAAGAAACAGAAGTCAGTTAACACCTATAAAATGAAATCATTTTTCAGTATCTCAAATCTTTGGATTCTGTTACTTGAAAGTACCTTTCAGAACACAACAGGAATCAGACATACGGTATTCACTAAACACACAAAAAACCAACTTGTTTCTTCAGTTCGAAGACAGCTCTCCCTTAACACACACCTACCCAATAACTTTCAGTTTGAAAATAGAAATCAAGGTGAAAAGGCTTTTTTTCTTCCAAGACTTCCAATCCAATTCTAGCTCCCTTTTTGTATTTATGACCTGAACTGGGGCTCTCCCTCACGTCTCCCACCTGGCATGCTGAAAGCCATTTCAGATCTCTGCTGCTCCAAGACAACCATGAAGAGAAGATACCAGACTCCCAGCAGGAACTCACAAATAGTGAGTACAACAGAAGGAAGGTCTGACTGGGAGAAGAGTTGGTACGAAGGAAACTGTAATAACAGATAAGCAGTGGAATTCTACCTGCACACACACCTCTGAAAGGCGTGCAGTGTACTGGCGCACTGCCTACACACATCACCTGCATGGCACTGCTTAAATGCACAGCACACATCTTCAACACAGGCTGTGTCACTTCCTTCTCACAAAGGAAACAGCAGCACTGGCAAAGGATCAGAGAAGGACTACAACGATTATGAAAGCACAGAACAGCTTTTGATCAAAAAAAAAAAAACAAACAGCTTTCAGTCTGGACTGAAAACTATTATCTGCAATGAGAAATCCTAACGCATAAAGGCACATGGGAAGGTGAACAGTGAATGACTTCCACCGTCCCTCAGAATATATGGATTACAGAGGCATCGTATGAAACTAAAAGATGGAAAGCTTAAAACTGAAGAGAAGGAGCTGCTGATGTTGCACAACCAGTGGCAAATAAATAAATAAATAAAAAGCACTGCTGCTTGTTACATTCCCGTACAAAATGCTCCCCAAGCACCAAATGTCTGGGAGGCTGGGACGATCTTCAGTGAAAGCATCTCATGTTCCCTTGTTTCTGACTGCCTTTCCTAGAGACCCGCAGGCACACGGCACCGAGCAGCCTGGGACAGCGGCACCCAGGCTGTGCCCGCTGTGAACCATCTCACACCGCCCGGGGCTCAGACCTCAGGAAACACAGCTGGAAAGTTTTTACAAAGCCAGACCTCAGGCACCAATTTATCTTACTCAGTAATAAAATATTCACTCTTCAGTTACGTATGAGATTTTTTAATAGCACTGAGCTGCTAAACAGATACATCCAACTTTTACAGAATCGTATCATAGAATCATAGAAACACAAGGTTGGAAAGGACCTACAGGGTCATCCAGTCCAACCGTCCTCCTATCACCATCCCTACCCACTCCGCTACTCAATCCTGTCCCTTAGCTCCTCATCCAGACGCTGCTTGAACAGCGCCAGGGACGGTGACTCCCCCACCTCCCTGGGCAGCCATTCCAGTGCCTGACCACTCTGAGAGAAAAAGTTTTTCCTCATATCCAATCTAAATCTCCCCTGGCGCAAGTTGTGGCCATTCCCTCTCGTCCTGTCAGCAGTGATCTGGGAGCAGAGGCCGACCCCCTCCTCCCCACAGCCTCCCCTCAGGAAGTTGCAGAGTGCGATGAGGTCTCCCTGAGCCTCCTCTGCTTAATATTCACGTTTAGCTAGCAA
>WBMW01001853.1:24734-43133 GCA_013396635.1 Penelope pileata
GGAGTCTCAACAAAAGTTCCCGGTTCATCCACGCCGGTCTCCTTCCCCTCCGGCCTCGGGACTCAGGGACACCTTTCCTGTGCCTCCGTCTTGAGGAGCATCCAGGCTTCCTGGACCCCTTTACCCTTCAGGAGCGAGTCCCAAGGGACCCTTGCAACAAGTGTCCTGAACAGGTCAAAGTCTGCCCTCCGAAGTCCAAGATGGCAGTTTTGCTTGCCACCCTCCTGACATCACCAAGAACAGAGAACTCTACAATTTCATGATCACTCTGCCCGCGACAGCCCCCAGCCTTCACATCTCCCCCCAGCCCCTCTCTGTTAGTGCAGAGCGGGTCTAGCAGGCACCTCCCCTGGTAGCTCTCGCACCAGCTGTGTAGGAAGCTATCTTCCATATACTCTAGAAACCTCCTGGACTGCTTCCTCTGCCCAGTATTATATTGCCAGCAGATATCAGGGAAGTTGAAGTCCCCCATGAGAACGAGTGCTGGTGACTGTGCAACTTCTGCCAGCTGCTCACACACTGCCTCATCCATCTCGTCATCCTGACTAGGCTGTCCGTAACAGACCCCCACCAGGATGTCACCCCTGCAGACCATCCCCCCGATCCTTATCCACAGACACTCAACTTTATTGTTCCCAACCTCAAGCTCTTCAACATCAAAACACTCTTTAACATAGGGAGCCACAAACCTATGACGTGCAGTTAACCAGGGAACCAGTTCCACAGCCAGGACCTTGCAAGCCCCACTTGTTCTACAGTTTTGTTCCATCACTTTCTCTAGGATGTGCCAGACTTTTTGAACTTGTGCTGCTCTTAAAATCCAGGTGTAGGAGCCAAACCTCACCGTGAGCAGCAGGGTCAGAAAAATGGCTTCACGTTCACCAGGACTTCCCACAGAAGACAATACAGCAAGTCAGGTTAAAAGGTGGGAAAAGAGTTTAAAAACTGAGATTATCCCCAGATTGACAACAAGTTACAAGAAAAAACACCATTCAGAAGCTACAACTGGAGTAGGACGATTTGGAACCCGAAACAAGGTGAGATTATTCCCCTCACCAATACCAGCACTATTATGGGCATGCATTCCTAGACCAACAGGAGGATTTCCAGCTCTTCCTGTGGTCTCTCCTCATGGTTATTTAACAAAGGCTGGGATGGTCGGATCCTCCTTTGCCTGCTCCCCACAAGCACTTTCACATTGTGGGAATAGAATGTCGGATTTGCATTAGAACTAACAAAATAAGTGCAGTGTATATTGCTGTATGTTGAAACTGACTGCAGGAGAGCAAGGCCTTGGTGCCTGCTGACACAGCAACAGTGCTGGGAGTGCAGGCTGGGCCTTGGTGATTGCTAGGATGGCAACATGGTTGTGAGTGCAGGTGCTCAGAAGGCTGGGCCTTGGTGGCTGCTAAGATAGCAACCATGTTGTGAGGATGGACAATGGTCAGTTGAACCAGTGGAAAACTACTGACTGCGAATATTAAGAAGAAGGTATGTCAGCGTAATTACAGAACAGTAAAGTTGAGAGACAGAAAAAGAAAAGAGAAAAACCAAAGAGAAGAAGTTAAGGGTTAGTAATATTCACGTTTAGCTAGCAACATTTGTGTTTGGCCAGTATCCATCTTTAGTTAGCGTCGGGTAGGTTTGTGACCCTGCAGCACTCAGCCAGTGAGGAACCAGGGGAGGAAGGGGGGCGTCGGGCCGTAGGGCATAAGAGATGGGAAACTGCTTCTGCAGGCGCGCTCCTGCTTGCAGGACGCTGCCATTGCAATTGCGAATAAAACTGCTTTCATCAGAGACACCGTCCTGGCAAATTATTGACGTATTTCTGACAGAAGAAGCCCGGTAACTTGTACATAGCTGTAGACAAAACGATTCCTTTTGGNCTCGGAGCGGCCCCCCCGCACCCTCACACAAACCGCTGCGGCCGGGCCGGGTCCTCTGCAGGCCGGGACCCTCCGGGGGGGCACAGCCGCCCCCTCCCCGGCACCACGCGATCACCGCGACCCCTGCTGCTCCCGAAAGGAAAGGAAAAGAAAGGAAAGGCCCAGCCGGGCCCGGCAGCGGGGCCGCCGCCACACGCACTTGTTGGTCTGGTGGTAGAGCCCCTCCATCCCGCGTCCGCCGTGCCGCACACGTCGCTTCCGACCCCGCCACACCCACTTCCGCTTCCGGCAGGACACGGCGCCGCTCGGTGCGTGCGCGCCGCCGCGAGGGGGAGCCGCGAGCTCGCGAGGCCGCGACCCGCGCGGGGCCAGGCCAGGCCCGGCCGTTGCGGCTGAGCCGGACTCTGCTCCGCCGTACGCTGCTCCCCCCGCTCCTGCACGGAGCCCCCTCCACTGCCCAGCCACCCGCGGGCCTGGCGGTGCTGTGTGAGCTGTGTCAGCGCTCGGTGCTCACAGCGGTTTTTGTCTGCTAACCTGTGCAGTTTTTCACATCTTTAGCACCTGCAATGTCTTACACTGAGCTCCTCACCGTGAAAGAAACGTCTCCATTTGGTTGTTCTGAATCTGCCGCCTGGTAGTTCCCACTGCTGAGCTGGTGGTTGTGTGGGGACAAGCAAAGGGCTGTTACAGAGCATGGACCATGGAACATCCCGAGCTGGGAGGGACCCACAGGGACCAGAGCCCAGCCCTGCCCCGCACAGCACCACCAAACCCAACCCCATGGCTGGGAGCGGTGTCCCAGCACTGCCTGAGCTCCGGTACTGGGGCCCTGACACTGCCCTNCTCCCTGTGAGGGGGCTGCAGGCCATGAGTGGCTGTAGGCTGCCCTTGCCCCCTCTGCTCTGGGCCTTACAAACAGAGGACATCAGCCCTCCTCACAGGGCCCTCAGGCCCTTCCCCATCTCTCAGTCCTCCTTTGGACATTCCCTAATGGTTTTATGTCCTTCTTACACTGTGGGACCCAAACCTGCACCCTGTTCTCGAGGTGAGGCCGCACCATGCAGAGCAGGTGGCCTGACCCGTCAGCCCATTCTCACCCATTGTGGTATGTTTTTGCCCAGCCATGTGCTGGACATTTGGTCCATACTGTGAAAATCAGTATAGAAAGCTTTACTGAATCACAGAATCACAGAATTGTAGGGGTTGGAAGGGACCTCGAGAGATCATCGAGTCCAACCCCCCTGCCAGAGCAGGTTCCCTANTATTTGTACACATTGATCAGGTCCCCTCTCAGCCTTCTTTTCTCCAGGCTGAACAGACCCAGATTACTGAGCCTCTCCTCATAAGCGAGATGCCCCACGTCCTTTACCATCTTTGTGGCCCTGCGCTGGACTCTTTCCAGCAGGTCCCTGTCTTTCTTATACAGGGGAGCCCAGAACTGGACACAGGGCTCCAGCTGAGGCCTGACCAGGGCAGAGCAGAGAGGGAGGATCACCTCCCTTGACCTGCTGGCAATGCTCTTTCTAATGCACCCCAGGATCCTCTTGGCTTTCTTGGCCACGAGGGCACACTGCTGGCTCACAGCCAACCTGTTGTCCACCAGGACCCCCAGGTCCTTCTTCACGGAGCCCCTCCCCAGCAGGTCATCCCCCAACCTCTACTGGTGCATGCGGTTATTCCTCCCCAGGTGCAAGACTTTACACTTGCTTTTGTTTAACCTCATACGATTTCTTACTGCCCAACTCTCAGCCTGTCCAGGTCTTGCTGAACGGCTGCACAGCCTTCTGGCTGAAATCCAAGAAGATGTTGTTCCCTGCTCTCTTTTCTCATTCCATTCCTCATATCTCCGTGCTGCAGTCCCCTTCGGGCTCTGGGCTGCCTGCAGAAAGGGACCTCTCGGCCTCACCAAACGCGGCTGTGCCAGGCGCAGGTGTGGACGCTGTGGTTATTTCAGGTGCCTGTTGCAGTCAGAAGCTGTTGCCAGCTAAGACAGCTGTCTTTGGGCACATGAACTGCATTCTCTAAATTTCCAGAAGTTACGTAAGTTCAAATGGAGATGCAGATACCAGCAGAAAGTAGTGTAATCCTGCATGGAGGCGTCCCTTCTAAATCAGCTGTGCCAGCTCTTCAGTCGTCATCGCCATCTTCTCTCAACATTGTCTAGCTGTCCTCATCAGTCTTGTGGTCTGTTCCCAGTAATTTCTTATTTCTGGTATCCTGCTAGTTTTGGGGACTGCTGCACATAGCGCTGGCCGGATGTTGTTGCAGACCTGCTCTGCCTCCAAAGGCTTGTTCATGAGTGGCCGTGGCCACCTCAGGACTGCCCCTGCATGAGTGGGTTTGTTTTCTTAGCAATCCCATTTTTCCCCTTACCCTCAGATGTAACAAACTCCCTACGCTATGTTATTACCCGTTCATTTTGTAATGGCAGTCTCTTCTGCAGCTTTTTCACAGCATGGATGACTTAGGCCTTGGTCTGGGGTCGAATAAAAGATTGCTTTCAGTTACCTCATTTGTACATAATTTCTCGATTGTTTTGATTAGATAATCAACCACAGATGAAGACACAACCCTTTCTTGTATGTGCTGTACTATAAAAGCTGGCGTACTTTTATGACAGCAGCCTGCTGAGCCATAGGAACTGCAGCTTTCTAACTTTAAGAAGGAATTAGGGTGAATGTGAAATATCCCAAATGGGTAGATGAGGGAGTAGGTGTAGCCTTGTTTGTCTTGAGCCCCAGGACAGCAGAAATTGCTTTATTAAGAAGCTAAAGCTGGGGCTGTAATTTACTATTGTCAATATACTTCAGTGGAAAGCAGTTCGTGTCCAGAAACATGAATTCATGCTGATAAGACAGTGAGCTTGATTGGAAGCAATTGGAGAAGACATCTTTCGTGAAGTGTTCAACTTCATACCATGAGATCAGTAACATAAAGATTAGTGGCATGGAATAGCAGTAAAGCATATGGTAATTTATTGGAGAACTGACAAGTTGACCAATCTCCAAAACTCCTTTCAAAGAAATTCTGTGACAAAAATAAGGCTTTTTGTGGGATTCCCTATCATCCTGCTAATACGGAAGTCGCAGGTTAATAGCAGGAAGACAGCCTGTCAGTGGATAAGCAGCTGGAGGGCAAGAGGAGGACTTCCAACCCATTTGGGCTATAATTTAATTATATTTAATTAAATAATAATTTAATTATACAGATCAATGCACCCTCTTTGAACTGATGCTACTGAGATTTTGGAGATTCTTGCGTAAAGCAGCAAAGCAGTTTCCCTAGCATGAGTAGCACCCGCCTTCATGGACCAGGCAGGTAGCGTGGTCAGCTCTACTCTGCTATTTCTTCCACCTCTTAAACTTTGTCTTTTTCTGCTTGTTCCTGAAGCTGTGAATTCTCCCTGATGATGGTGGGCAATGCTGTGCTTTTCTGGATTCCTGCTGCATGTCTCATTGGTGGTATGGAGAGAAACCTGTATCACAAAGAATAATGTGGTGAACTGTGTTCATCTGAATTAACTGTGCTAATACAGTTAAAGTCAAGGTTTTAAGTCTTGGGACATAATTGGTCTTCAGCAATCTCAGCCCTATTCTGTCTTTTTTTTTTTTTTTTTCACTTACGCAAAGCTTAAATATCTTTACAGCACAAATTCAAGGTACTGAAGGATGACAGATGTTGGAAGGAATACCAGAAAAAATTTTAAGAGGAAGGAAGCTTAAGGTGACTTCTTATGTGATACTGGGCAAAACATGGAACCTTGAGACAGGAACAATCCCCAAAGTGGTGCATAGCAGGTGTCTGGCAAACGATTATCCCCTGGATTTCTAATAATAACTCAAGCCACAGACATCACATCAGTCTAAAAATAAGCTCTCTGTAAAAACATTAACTACAGCAGTAACAAATACAATCAGTTTTTGTTCTTTGCTCTCTTTTATCTGAGTCATTACACCCTGTTTTCAAACACTTTCTGCAAATAGAAACCTTGAATGAAGGTAGACTCTGGGACTTCCCTTCTGGCATAGACTTTGAGGAGTATCACAGGAGTTTTGATGAAGTGACAAGAACTGAAATGCAGGAATTAATTTCTGCTCTTTTCTGAATAACTTGATTTTTGCCAGAAAAAAACATGCTGCAACCAAACCTCTGTTCTTGTCAGACTTCAAGTCCTTCCAGGAGTCCTTCAGCAAATTGGCTCATTTAGACACAACAGCCAGGAGCAGAGAGAGCAAAAAAGGGTTTTGTTCAAGGAAAGCTTCTGTATTGTAAACAGGATAAAAGGGGATGGAAGGAGTCACTTATCACTGTCTAATGTGTCCCCAGGTCATTCCTGTATAGCACCTACTGAAGAAAAAGGATTTCATATTCACTGCTCTCTTAGAAACTCTCAGCCAGCTGTGGGGATTTTCTCTATCAACAATCTCCAGACGTTATGTGCATTCAGCAGTGGAGTGCAGACACCCATTGGTGCACTCTCCTTACCCTCTTTTTGGCTTGTAGTTTGCCTTGCAGCTCTAGAGGGATGGATCCTTGTTCAGTCTCCTTTGTTCTGCCTATAACAGTGTTTTCCCCTCACAGCTACACAAGTTTGTTCTCTCCCTGAAGGAAAGGCTCTGATGTTCTGTTTAAAACCAGACCCTCATAACAGGTCTCTGTCTCAAAGCATGATTTCCAGTATGCATAGAAGCTCTCACCTTCCCCCTCCCTGTCCCTCCTTCCCTCTCTCAGACACAGACACACATTATTCCCCAGCTCTTTTTGTGCTGTCTTGATACAAACAACTGGCTTTGAAAACAAAGGAGTGCTGAACCTGAGGGCATGCTGCAGGAGCAAGACATTTAGATGAATTCTTGATGGAGGCTGAGTCCAGCTGCAGGCCATGGGGCCCGCGTGTCCTAACTTTGACAGACTCTCTGACATAAGGCAGACCTCACAGCACGCCTCACAGCATTTTGAGACTGTGGAAGTGGAGGGAAAGAGAGGGAAGACATGACAAGAATGTCGGAGACTCATCTATCAAATTTCTTGAGCTCTTGGGTGATGTGCTGGTTGCTGATCTTCCTGAGCAGGAAACTTTTTAAAGACACACTGCACTTCCTTCTGTATTTCCAAATTCAGAATATTTGCGCAGTACTTCTATCTCAGTCAGTTTTGAGACTGATCCATGTCCAAAAAGCCATGTGTTCAGGGTGTTAGGAAAGATCCCTGTCCAGACAGGATGGCAGGGAGTCACGGATACTTGGATCATCATTCCCTTGTTCATGAACATACCAGGTGAAGGGATACAGGAAGGGTTTGGAAGGCCAGGCCTAAAGAAGAAGCACTCATGCAACACCTCCACCATCTCACTAGCTCCCTCCCTCCTACAGTGATGCCATGAAAATGACAGAAGAAGAAGGAAATTAGAAAGTCACCCAAGGGTGAGAAGCACTGTAGCATCCCCCGGCCTTAGGGACGCAGACAGCTGGAGGTTCAGAGAATATCCAGGGCAAGTACATTTGGCTCATTCTTCTGTTCTGCCCTGAGCCACAGACTGGAGAGAAAATGCTGACCTAGGTGAATCTTTCGTACATGAAATACATCAAATGTCTTTGGTATCTCTGTGCCTCCACTGCAGTAGAATGCGTTATAGTATCATCATAATGATTAAACATGACTCAATTATCTATGCAGGACTGAGTTCCCCGTGCCTTTTCACTGCTGATCACATCTCTGTTTGACCATATCAATGAAATTCTGAAAGTAGAAACAGAAGAGCCTCCTCCAAAAAGCCAAGGAGGCCAACAGGGCAAGAAATGATATTGCCTTATCCAGCCAATAGACAGATGAAATCATTACAATCCTGCCAAGAAATGTAGTGCTTTGTGTTAATTTGGTCAGCATCAAGGACCTGTTGGGACCATCAATTGCCTTTTATTGTGTTGGCATTCTCCCCTTAATCCCGAAGAGCCTCTGCCAAATTCAGAATATCTGGCTTTGAATATCTGAACGAGTTGTGGAACAGCCGTGTTTGATATATAAATGTATCAGGAAAGATTCTGTTCAGTAGTCCTAAACTCTGTGTAATGTAGCACTTACACATGAATATCTCACAACAGTAAAACCATTATCCTGACTTTTCCAGAGGTTGGGTACCTGACAGTCAGTCTCTCTGAAATGTGTGAGGTTAAGAGTTCCATCAGAATTAGACAAAATCATCAATTTATTTGGGAAATTTTAGGCACAAGTCTTTTATGTGCTACTCTTTCCCACTGCATAAACACCCATGTGCCAGTCAAATTTTGGTGTACCGATGTAGATAACTACACTGCTTTGTTCATTTGTTTGTGTTTGTTGGCATCCCCGGCCACGGCAGTGGGGCTAAAACTGGATGATCTTTAAGGTCCCTTCTAACCAAGCCATTCTATGATTCTATAATTCAGTTATACCTCGTGCTTTTGTGGATATGGGGGATCTCAAAATCTAAAAACTAAAAATTGTTTTGATCCATATTTCATAAACAGGGTAATGAAAGCGTAAGTAGATGGACATGCCAGGCTGCCTCCCTCTACTTCTCGCATGCTGGATGGGATGCTGCAGGGGCTGAGACACGTTTGTTGTTAAAGCAGCCTGGCACAAAGAGGCCCCAGGAGCTCCGTGCATCCACGGAAGAGATGCGTTCTTCTGTCAGCTCAGCTGAGTCCCCCCGGGAGGAGAAGCGGGATTGTGTGTGTAGGGGAAGCGTCCTCTAAATCATGTAGTAGAGGAGTTTTCCTAAAACCTTCTCCAGTACTCTTAGCAAAACCTTACCGAGTCCTTCACCATTAAAAAAGTCCAGGAGAAAGTGTGAGGGCTGAATGCAGGCATAAAAGCATGCAATTTTCAGTTGCTAAACTGACATGCCAGAGAGTCCGTTGTAGCCAGCCTGGCTGGGTGTTGCTCAGACAGAGGGCAAGGTACAACAGTGTGGAGTTTTTCAGGCCATTTTCCAGGGGCCAAGATGAACGTTCTAGGGCACTCAGTGGACTGCTACAAGTTCCTTATACATAGTTCAAAACATGTAGATCGATGCACCAAAAGAGGCATTCAGGAATGCACAGCACAGGCTCCAGGCTTTGTGTAGCACAGGCAGCGATCTCTTTGGGAGATTTTTTTTCCTCCTAAGTCTGCACTCCTCACCCAGCTCTTCAGAACCCCTGGCCCTAAGGCTGGCTTCTCTGGCGCTTCTGCAGACTTTCTCCTTGGGGCTTGATTTTGCCATCTTCTCAACAAAATGGTTTTAGTGTATGTAAGTTACATAAATCTTCTCTCTTTGGGGCTGGAAAGTTCTCACATGTTCCTGAAAAGGGAAGAGAAGCAGGCTGTATTTCATTAGCTTTCGTATTTTTTAGGAGTGAGGCACACCTCAAAGGCTGAGAAGAGTTTGCATCACTTCAGTTCAGCTTCCTCAAGAGCAGGAGTGGGTCAGGCACTGCAGATGTCTCCTTGGAGGTGAGGCAACCCATTTACCTGCTTGCCAGGATGTCTGCAGGGAGAGGCAAGGTGCCACAGAGGGAGCTGCCAGGCTGCCTACTGAACCCGTGTCGCAGATCTTATCTCCGGCGATAAGTGTTGCAGTGCTCTGTTCACTGTCCTGAGCTATCTGTCAGTCTGCTGCTTCTGTTTCAAATTCAAAGAAGGCCTTGTTTTTCCTGAAGCTTATCTAATTTTTCTGACCAGACTATCTCATCTAATTGAAAACAAGTCTGCCTCCAGCAGCCAGCCTTGTACCTCTTACAATTTCGTCTTCTTGCAGGTTCAGTTTTCCCCCTCCAGTCAATGATTGTACTGGCAGCAGGATTGTATTTGCCGTGGTACAAGGCAGGCTTATTTAACAACAAAAACAGAATAACATCTACCAGTCTTCTCTGCTTGAATAAAATAGATTTAGCTTATTGTTCCTTCAAGTTTTCCAACCCTGCTCTGGCAATCCAAGCATCATGGTGCAACGAGATGCAGCAGCTGGGACCATGCTGGATTGCACTGGGACAAGAGCACCAAGTCCTTACAGTCTCCAAGTGATTTTGGATTGCCCATGCTGTGAGGAACGCATAGTCCTGTTAGTTCTTGATAAAGCAACGTCGTGTGAGACTGGCCAGGGGCACTCATGTCCCAGTCATGGCAGCTCTGCAGAACCACAAACTGTTTCTTCCCTCAAGACAGTCATGAGGGTGGCAGTGACAGCATGCTTCCCCTCTCTATCAGCCTCCTGGGAAATGGAGATGCTCTTATCCACACTCTGCCACAGAGTGGGAGGCTGCTTGTTGGAGTGAAGCGCTGAGGCTGGAATGTGGTCAACAGCATCCTTGCCTGGCTGACACGTATTCTGCCCGTCAGCAGGGAGGTTTCAGCCCTGTGGGTGCTACTGCATGTAGGAGTGAGAAGGAGAAACGGAGCAAACACAGGAGCAAGAGAAAGCCTCTGGGAGGGGAAGCCAGGACCATTAACTCTGCGAGCAAGCAGGGGTCAGCGACAGAGCTGGAGACTGAGGGTTTTGGTGCCGCTCTCCAGCTGCTCAGCTGCTGGATGTTCCCAGTGCAAGACTGGACGAACTCAGCTTGGAGATATCAAAGATACCAAAGTGCTGTCAGTTTTCTTTGCTGGAGAGTTAAAGCAAAAGGAAGAGACCTAAGTCTAATATAAGACTGAGGGAAGCGTAGAGCACAGCCCTCCTGTTCCTGCTGCTGACCCTCGCTGTTACCTCCTTCTGTCCTTGCTAAGGAGCTGGGTGTACCCCAGCTCTGAGCTATTTTCTCACTTGCAGACAGCAGGAGCAGCACTGCATCTCCTCCCAGAGAACTCAAGGTACGGCAGTGCCTCGGGGCACTCAGTAAATGAATAAAAAACAGTCAGAACTGATTAGGGAGCTCAGGTTTTGGCTCAGACTCTCTAGAGCCTCCAAGGCATTGCAGAGCCTCAGAACCTCATTACTTCTGTAAAGAGAATTCAGTAATTAGCTCAGGTCAAAAGTTTAAGGCTTGGAGGCTGCTGCTGGAGGCTGCTGGTCCCTCCTGGACATCAGAAGCAAAACTGCAGAAAGCAGCTGTAGCTGTCATGAAGGCAAAATACTTAATCAAGGATCCTGTTGGTGAGACTCTTTCTGTACAGCCTTGCTGGGCACGGAGTGTTGTGGTGCTGTCCCCTCAGAAGGAAATACATCACGTTGGAGAAGTCAAGAGGACGTTGCCACAAACAATTGTGAACTTAGGAATTGTGAATCCAGGTCTGTCTAGTCCAAAATCCTGCAGCAGCCAGAATAAGGGTTTTCAAACCAAGCTGCAAGGACCTGCTACAGGCTGTATCCTATCCCTATTGCCTCCGTACTCTGCTGATGAGCAGCTGAGGCCTAAAGGAATAACTCATCCCTGTGGGATAGTTTTGTCATCAGTGTAAACAGCCAGTCTCTGCTAAGAATGTCTAAGTTCCTGGTTTCAAAGACATCCCAAAGCAGCTGTTCTACACCCTTCGTTAGTCCGACATATGTAAGCCTTCCTGTGGATTTTATTTTTCATTTTCATGAATATCCCCCAATTTTATATTATGAGACAGGAAAGCACAGTATCATTTGCTCTTTAATCGTTTTGGTTGTTGTTTTAACAAGGTACCTGACTCCCAGACCATTCACTTTCCTTCTAGTGGTCAGAACTCTAGGCCCCAGCCCACTTTTGGGGGTCTATGCAGTTCTGCTGTACCCCATGGAACATGAAGGATGTACTGCAAGCAGTCAGAGCTGCACAGAGCTCTGACATGGCACTGAAGTGTGGTCCATCCTCACCACAATCTGGGATCCTGCAACCTCACCCCCTTAAAAGCACCCTGCAGTGATTGTACCACACTGCCCAGCATGACATACTGCCTCCTTTCCCCTGCCTGACTGTGCCAGAGAGAAGGTTGGATGGGGAGGAGGGAAGGGAGGGGCTGAAGGATTGAACAAGACAGACCAGAAAGCCTTGAATTTTTCCCCTAATACTCAGCCATTTAATGACTAGTTTGATGATAAGCATGAAATTAAATTGACAAGGGAAATTCTCACATGTCTAAGAAGTCAGCAGATAATTAGGCTTTGATGGGGACATTCTGGGATACTTTCTACTTATTTTGTGAGTGATTTAATGCTGTGGCTGCCTTGGTTGTACCTGCAGTTGAACTCTGCTGATCTCTCCAGGCTGGACCTTGAGTAGATTCTAATTGTGGCCAATGGCACAATGCCTGTTAATTCCTCCTTCATTCTGGGAGGTGCTAGTTCTCTGGAAGAACCTTCATCAAAGCTTTCTGTGCCTTTCAGTTTCCATTTTCCCAGGTGCAAAAATGTCCTTCCTCTTGTAAACACGTTGTAGCTCACTTCATCCAGAGCAATATTACAATAAAGATGTATTAAAGAAATAATAAAGAATTCCATATGCACATTTATCTCCTCTCCTTGTGAACATAATACAAATAACAGCAGTGCAAGGAACAGTCTTTCAGCAGCTTTGACATTCAAACACAGTGTTTCTGTACCTGTGCAAGTGCTTTAAGTCGAAACATTTTGAAAGCCAGAAAAGAATGAATCAGCCTAAAGGTTCAGATTCCAAACCACGGGCTTCAGAGCTCTGAGAACTATCAAGATGAGGAAATCATTGCATACCGGGTGGTGTGTGAATGCACAGTGCGCTGGTCTCTCCCAAAGTAGCTGTGCCAGGAAACGATCCCTTTGCTCACATTTAAGTACTCCTGAAGATAAATTATGCTGTTTTCAGGCACATTCTGGCTTGTTATGCCAATGCTCCCAGCCTAAATCACCAAATGCACGCTAGCTTCAAACTAGACACCACAAAATCCCAGGTGATACCATTCTGCCTGCGAAATAAGGCACAGTAGCTGTTTGCCAGAAGCATCTCGAAAACCTTGGGGTAGAAAAGACGTGATTAAATGTGGAAGAAACAGGGAACAGAATGTGGAGGGAAGAAGAGGTAAGAAATTGCATGTGTAAAGCAGAAGTGGACAGCATGCCTTCTGACACGGGATATAAAAACCAACACAAAGCAGTGAGTGCGGGAGAGAGGAGAGGCGAACCTGATGCATTTCACAATAAACTTTGGACGTGGAGAAAAGGAAGGGGATTGCCTGGCACTGGCACAAAACATTGTAAGCCAAGTATCATCTAAGAGCATAGAACCATGACCTTTATTAAAAGTCACTATTCCGAAAACAGCATCTCTCCAGGTTTTGAAAAACAGAAGTTGTCCTGATTCCATTTTAAATGTTCCCAAAACCCCAGAATGACAAATCTGATTGACCCCAATGAAAACACAGGCTGTCAGCTCGCCCTGACAACCCACAAGTTTAGCTTTGATCACAATATATGATGGGAAAAAAATCCAAATCTTGAAAAAATGCCCTGAGAAGGAAAGAATACTATTTCCTACTAAGCTCTAATCTCAAACACATTTGCTGTTTATTTTTGGAAGGAGAAGACCAGCAAACTTGACAGTGCTCATCAGGAATGTCCAGCTGCCAGCAAGCTGTTCACAGCTTTCAGCCTCCTGGAGGAGTGGTGGGAGGCGGGGAGTCCGCTGCAGGAATGCTGCTGGGGTGTTTGGGAAGGCTGAGCTGTGTTTGACAGTGTAATAGACCCCCAGAGAAGCACTGAGTCTTATGCATAGCCTGCAGCTATTTAAGAACTCAAAGCACAAATATACACACAGAAAGGTTAGCTTTTAATGGATGGTAAATGTTTGGAGAAACCTTTGACCAGCTTTAATGCTGCAGCTGACCATTCAAAAAGTCTGTAATGAATGACTGCGCATTAGGCTCGGCTGCTCACTGTAATGGACAATAACTGTCAGCCCTTGCTGCTTAACCTCCAGCGAGCTCTCCTGCCTGTCAAGTGGTAACTGAGTTGATATCAGCAGGGGTCACACCTGGCTCTCGTTCCGTGCAACCATCAGAGCAGTCCAGAGCATCGTGCTGAGTTGAAGGTGCCACATCCTTGTATACCTACAAAAATATTTTCCTGTTCTTATCTTTCAAAGGAAACCAACCCATTTCAGTCCTGGTGACTATCAATTGGTTCATCTGCTCCTCGCAAATTTAAGGAAGCAACCAAGTAACTGAGGCTTGGAGCCTGACTTGGTCTTTCCAAAGAAACATGAAAGGAGACAGTTTGCTTTCCACATCCTTAAGATATGCTGCTGGGCTCACACTCCCCCAAGAATCTGGCACTTGAAGACCTGGGGTTCAGTATAGGCACGTGCTGATTCACTTGAAATGTTCACTGCAGAAATTTCTGCAAGCAGTTTTTGTCAAACTGGAAACTCCTGGAGCCTCCAAATAAAACACTGCTCGCAGCAGTCATGTGTCTGTACCCTCTTCTCTAGTATTCCATGTCAGACATTTCAATTTTTCCTTTTTCAAAGATTTCAGGAGACTTTCAGCTTGCCCAAAATCATTCTAACAGCCAAGAGCAAAGCCATTGGTACAAAATGAATTCTAGTTCTTTCTGTCCACAGAGCGATGCTGTCTCCGTTTGTAACGCCTGTGTCTGGTCTGCTCTGAGGACTGATAGGGCCTTTTGTCTAAGATCTTCTGCTGCGAATTTCAGGAAAAAATATTTAACAGAAAGGAATCAGGTGAGAAACAAACGAGTAAGAAAGAATGCACCCTATTCTGTGACACTGTATCGTGAGTGAAACTTGCTTGAAGTTAATCGGAAACAGCAGAGAAAGGCTGAGGCCTTGGGCAGATTTGGGTGTGAGTCTCTGCTGTAAGCCCGGTACCATCTGCCGTTCTGTGAGCTAGAGAAGACTTTCAGAGAATGACAATTTAAACATCAGTGATTCTTCAAGATATTTGCAGCCTCCATATGAAGAAATCCACCGAGGTGTGCATGATGAGAAGTACAGGAAACATCCTCCTTCCTTTTGTTAAACAACTTCTGCTCATTGACGCTGCTTGTTCCGTATTGCTGAAGACCAAGGACCCCAAACGCTCACCTAGAAACAGGTTCTCCTCAGCACATCCCCCTAAATCAGCAACCAGGACAACTGATGGGAGAACCTCTAATGCAAATACCAACTTTTCCCTGTCTCTGGGGTTACAGGATTAACGGTTTAATGACGCTATTGCCTATTGTCTTCTGAAGAGCCACCAGATTGCACAACAAATCAAGTTTATTTCAGCTTACATATCTCAGAGCTCTTCAGAGTGCCTACTGTTGAGATCAAGTAACATGAGTGTGTCCCTGGGCCTTACGAGTGGGGTGCTGTTGGTGACCCCACCTAGATCATGGATCCACAACGCTTCTTTTAATATCGCTCGTCCCTGACTGCCACTTGCCTCGGTCTCTTGGGCCTCCTCCAGCACCACCTCAGATGCTCCGTATGACTGTTCAGTGTGAGTGACCACCCGAAGGGAGGACAGAGGGCATTCACTGCCAGATTTAATGTTGATCCTCCTCTTCTTATCGCAATAGTATTTGCCTGCACATAAATGGGAGCAAAGAGAACCTTCAGCTGAAGAGGTAGGATTAGGGTCAGGGAGGTGAGCTGAGGCTGCCAGTACCTACAGAAGCTGTTGTTAGGTGTCTCTGCTTTGAGAAGTGAGAAGGGAAAACATCATGATTGATTTACAGAGATTCCCTGAGGGATGCTTGATATAACCTGACATTTTGCATGGTTGGACAGAAACAATAAACTAGCAATTTTCTACGTTTCTTATTGGCAGGTGGTATTTTCCCTTGCAGGCCCCTGGGTCAGCCCTGCAGGCTCTGCCAACCCAGTCCTTGTGACTGTTAAAATCCCAGCCACAAAAATAATCTCAGCTCACATGAGAACTGTACTATTTGCTGGCCTTGATGTAGTAGAACCAAAGCAAGTGATAGACAAAAGTAGTCTGGAGAGGAGAAAAAAATGCCTAAAGGGTCACTGCCAGGAGTCACTGTAACGAGTTGACAGAGCTTCTTATTGCCTGACTGCTTCACGAGCACAACCCGGATCAGAGTGCAGGGGGAACATGAGATGCTGGGATGGTGATGGGGGCTATGGAGGATTTCACATATGCTGTGCTTCAGACAGTATCATAGTCAGATACCAAGCTGAGTTTGATCCCCACGTCTCTGAAATGCTTCACGTTTTCCAGAAGTGCATGTGTTTGTTTTCTCATGGACTCACCATCATGAGAAGGTTCTCCCTTACTTTTCAGATGTTGTCATCACAGGTTCTGTATCTACTCTGGGACAGCACAACCATGTCCTCAAGAGTCCACAACAGGTCTTAAGCAAGAAAAAGAATTGGTCACCTGTCCCATCACAGCTAGGAAAATGAATCTTTCCTCCAGATAATCAGAGGGTTCCTCATCATGGTCTTCTTCCTCATCATGGTCTTCTTCACACTGACCATCAGCTATGGTGCTGGTAGGATGAGGACACTCATTTCCTGCTTGGATGTCCCTGATACGAATAGGTCAGGTATGGGAGGGTCAGGCTCTGACTTGGACCTCCAACCAGTGCTCACAAGACAAGGTGGGACAGATCCCTGGTAGGACAGAGACTTGACTGTATTCCCATTGCCCTGCCACTAGCATCTCTGCTTCTTTTCATGAAACTTGGGGGCTGGATGCCATGGCACTGGTCCAAACCAACATCTAGCATGGTGAAGAAATGACTGGGATGAGAGTGTGCCCAGGAATCATTCAGACACTGCTGCTTGTCACTGTTAAGATTTACAGCAATGCATTTAATGTATTCTGTTGACAAGAAACTCACCATGAGCCCGCAGTATGCGCTTGCAGCCCAGAAGGCCAACAGGATCCTGGGCTGCATCAAGAGAAGCGTGGCCAGCAGGTCAAGGGNGTTATATGGGATGGAATAGCTCTTTGGTCAATTTTGGGTCAGCTGCCCTGGTCCTGTCCCCTCCCAGTTCCCAGCTCCTAATGCCCCCCTTAACTATTTCACTGGCAGAGGAATGTGGAAGTGAGTTATGTCCTCGGCTCCGTTCAACACTGCCAGGATGTTATCAGTATCTCTGAGGTACAAGATAAATTCATACTAGACACTACGAGAAGCGTAACTTCTGTTAGAAACTAAGACAGGCCCCCATCACAAGAAGGATGTGGAGCTGTTGGAGCAGGTCCAGAGGAGGCCACGAAGATGCTCAGAGGGCTGGAGCACCTCCCCTACAAGGACAGGCGGAGAGAGTTGGGGCTGTTCAGCTTGGAGAAGAGAAACTGCTGTCCCAGTGCTATGAACATGACACTGTCTAGTTGTAAGATGTACCCCATGGTGCACTCTGCCCAATCTTTGCACACCACAGGAGTGGATATGGTACTGTTTGAGTCAGCACGGTGAGAGCTGACTGATCAATCTGAGATTAAATGTCATGTCTGCATATTGTAAGATGCCCCACATCCTTTATGTGGTTGTGTCAAGAAAGAACTATCCAGATGTGCTGGCCTCTCCACCCCTGAATCACCTCTCCTGTGTCTAGTGGAGATTTGTGATGAGAAGCTAATCTGGCAGCTGCCACCTCAAGAACCAAACTGGTATCCCATCAAATTTCATTCCAATGCCTTGATTTCCTTAGGGTACACTGAACTCTTGCTTAATCCAAACTTTGTGGAATAACTGGCAATATGTCTGAAAAAGTGATTTTATACACTTAACATATATTAGCTCAGGATCTAATATATTTCATTCTAGAAAAGGATAGAAACTAGCTGCAAATTATGAAACTTTATTTAAGATTATTATACACAAGAGATAGGCCTTGAGCCTCTATGGAGAACTACTTAGAAATGCTGCTGAATTATTTGCCAATTGTTTGGTCTTTACTTGGACCACTACTTTTTAGCATCTTTGTCAGTGGCATGGACAACTGGATTGAGTCTACCGCGTGGAGCCTAATTAGGCCTGTGTGAAAATATTCCATGTAGTTCAGTGACTACTATTCACTTTTCTGTGTACATTCGTTCTTCTTTTCTGATAAACTCAACGCTGTGAAGCAAGTACTATGAAATGAAGGATGATTGTGTCATCTTTCCATGTGGTGGTGGCTATACATTTCCAGGAAGAAACCCCTTCCTTCCATGAGCAAAGCAGGGATCAACGTCTCTGCTGCCAAAGAGTCTAAAACTGGACACAGTGTTCTAGATGCAGTCAGGTGACAAGTGAGCAGAGTGGGAGAGCCACTGCCCTTGTGCTCCTGGGTACACTTGTGCTCGTATAGTCCAGGATGCCTTTTGTGTCTCTGGTGTCGCACAGTAGCTTTGGGAGTCACGTCTAATTTGGGTGGGGTTAGCACAGAATCACCTCTTCCTGCTCCTTCTCTTCTCCCCTTCAGAGAAGGGGAAGGATATCTTTGGCAACAAGCTTTCTAACCTAGTCCGGAGGGCTTCAAACTAAAGTTGCTGGGGGAGGGGATCCTCAATCCATCTCGCTTTGAGGCCAACGATACTAATGGTTACTCTGGGTCTGGAGCAGAATCACAGGCCAAGAAGAGAGCACCTGAAGGGAAGG
>WBMW01001854.1:0-27993 GCA_013396635.1 Penelope pileata
CCGAGCGGGGCGGCCCCGGGGCAGCGCGCGGCGCCGGAACCACGCTCAGTCCCCGCGCGGCTGCGGGGATCGGGCCCGGGGGCGCTGGGGAGCTGCGGGTCGGCGGGCCTTAGTCGTTGGGAAGCCTAGAATGGGGGCTCCAGCCGGAGCTGCCCGTGTTTGCGGGTGCCCGTCTGGTGGTGCTGCCTGGCTGCCTTCCATCAGCCCCGCTGGGCCCGGGGGGATGCTGGGGAGATACCATCCCCGCTCGGGCCGGGCAGGTGGCTGTTAGTGCATGGGAGAACCTGAGCCTGGCCCAGGCATCCCAGCACTGCGGGTGAGCAGATCTGGGGTACAACCACATCGCTCCCCAGCCCGCAGGGTGCTTTGCCCTGTCCTCCTGCACGGAGGCGGCTGAGCACCCACAGCATCTGCACGGTGCTCAGAGGGACAGGGCCCTGGCTGCCCCTGTGCTCCTCCCATGGCTGCAGCCATTGCTGAGGCACAGAGACACAGGTGGGCAGCGACCAGCCCCCTGACAGCTGCTCTCTGTGCAAGAACTCAGTGCAACATGGTGCAGTCATGACAGTTAAATGACACCGTGCTCTGTTTGTGGGCTTTCAATGAGTTGACACTGTGCTCTGTTTATGGGTTCCAATGAATTGAAGCTGTGTTCTGTTTATGGGCTTCTAATGAATTCAAACTGTGCTCTGCTTATGGGCTCTCAGGATGCTGATTCTGACACTCTGATGATAGGCTGGAATGTCTCATCTGCTGCCTTCTTCCTACTGAAAGAGCACGTGCAGCGTGTTAAGCTTGTGTAAGTGGTGCATCCGGACACTCCTGGCTCCTGGGTTGGGGTGTGAGTGCTCCCCAATAGAGGGACGTGAGGCAGAAGTGGGGTGCTGCCAGAAACTGCTGGTTGATAATTCCTGGATATCATGATCATGATGAGTAGCCCTAAGGGATTCTGTCTGTTGTGGATTTTCCGCTCCTGTTTGTGTTTGCAGGGGGCCCAGGTTTGGCTGTGTAAATTCGTGAAGGAGCAATGTGGCATTGCCCTGGGCAGGGTTTTGCTCCCTGCTGCTGGGTCTGTTCTCTGGTATTGGGACTAGCAGATGTGTCGGAGTGCTCTAGCCACACTTTATCGGCTTTTAAAGGAATTTTTAAAGTGTCTGAACACTTTGGTTTGAATGTTCTGAGGAGATGCAGTGTTTGGTTAAGATAATTCCTTTGTTCAGGTGCTGAGAAATGCGGCCCTGCCACACCGTGTTCCAGCAGATCTGGGACAGTCACTCAGCAGAGTAAGGAGGTTTCTGTGGTTATTTCCTCTGTGTGAAGAATAAAAAGAGGAAAGGAACTTCAAGGCAGCCAATGTCACCTCTTGTAGTGCTTTGTTTTTGGAAAAAGGAAGTTTGAAACATGACTTTGTACTTTTTGCGTGCCTCGAGCATTCTCGTTTCTTAAGATAAGGTAGAAAAAAAAGTTTATTTGCTCAACTCTGCTGAGTTCTGTGATTGAACGTGCACGGCGCAGTTTCCTTTGGAGACCAAATGTGAAGACGGTCACATCTCTGAGGAGAAGCATTCCCACGAACCTCCGCTGTGCGAAGGGAGCTGACATCCCTGGGATGGGAGCGGAGGAAGTGAGTGGGCGCTGGGAGCTGACGGGGCCGGTGTGCGTGGGAGGCACTGCCCGGCCCCGGCCTGGGGAGAAGGGCTTTGGTGGGGTGCAGGTGCGTGGCACCAACGCGTGGCTGTGCTCTGTTTCTCCTTGTAAAGCAAGGTGCCAGGACAGAGGGTGTTAATGACCAGACCAGAGGACAAGAGCGATGGTTCCTTCTGCAGAGCAAGAGTGGCTGTCGTCCTGCAGACGAATCAGTGTGGCTGTAGGGAGGGCAGGAGGAGCAGTGGGAGTCTAGACAGGAAGCACGTACAGCATGGGATGGGGTTTCAGCACGAGCGAGGTGAGCGCTTCTGCAGCAATATTTCCTGGAACGCTCTCAATATCCTCGTTAACTTCCATCACCCCCCGTCAAATGCTAAGAGAAACTGCATTACCCGTTCTTGTCTGGTTTAGTGCCAAACAAGTATTTCAGGTGAATTCTTCGAGTGGATGAATTTGCTTCTCTCGCCACAACGGCTGGTCATCTTTTCCTACCTCCTAAACAGGCACTGTGACACAAGGAGACCCACTTGGTCTGAAAATTTAGAGCAAGGGTGGGAGGAGATGGAAAGAACAGCGAGGAGGAGGAGTGCCCTGCAGCAGAATCCCTGCCTGGGATATGGGATGTGGAGAATACTTATTGAGTCTGCAGCCAGAAAGGAGTACCAACCCAGGTAGTGTGGGAATGAGAGAAGTGTCTGGCAGTGAGAGGCAGCTTTGGAAGGACAGACACAGAGTGTTTTTCTAAGGTGGAAGTAATGGTCTGCACAAGTATGAATGGGTAGAGGAGCGTGTTGGCAGGAAAGGAAATGGGTGTTAGAATAGATTACGCTGCAAGTGAATCAGCTCTGCTGCTTGTCGTGAAAAAAAATAAACCTGCAGAGAGAAATAAACACACAAAGCAGTCTTTCATGAAGCATAGGAAGCCTGATAGTTGTGAGGCCTTGCTGGAGGGCTCTGTCCTGTTTTGGATCCTTTTTCAGGACAGGCCTGGTAGTGCCTGGTGTGGGTGGTCAGAGGTCTATGGAATACGGCCCACAAGGGAGTCCTGAAAGAAGGGGCTTTGTTCCCTTGAGCGAAAGGAGAGAGGGGTGTGACGACAAACATTGGAAAATAGAGAGTCGTGGTCAGGCAAAAGGGGGAATACCCTGTCCCCTGCTTTGGGATATGCTGTTGGCATCATGGGGGGGACCTCCGTATGCCATCAGGGCCACGTGCTGGGGCTGGCCCTGCCCCGACAGCAGGAAGGGCTGGGTGCTGCACGGGGCTCCTTGTGCCGCTTCTGCTGAAGCGCTCAGCGGAAGCACTGGATGCTGGAGCAGCTGACCTCATCTATTAATTGTTATCCATTATACCAATGGTTAATGTAATGGGAGCTGAAAGGTGGGTGGGCATGGGGGCTTGCCTCCATGCAGCCTTCCTTCTCCCCCCTCCTCGTCCTCCTACCTGCAGTTGAAACTTCCCTGTTTGTTTGGTTTTTTTCCTTCCAGTGAAGTGTGTCTGATCTCCCCTTAACATCCTGGGAAGGAGTTACAGTAACAGAAGGGCGAACCCTGGGATGCAGTGCTGGTGTGGGCGGCTGTGGCAGTGTTTCTGTAACCCAGCCAGCCATCTGCCCTGTGCCACGGGCTGGGAAGGCAGGAGATGCAGCTTGACCTCTGCATGCAGCTCTTACCTGTCGGGGAGTGAGTGCCTCACAGCCCCCTGCAAAGTCTGAACAGCCGTGGCTTCCTCTGAGGGTCTCCCAGCTTGCACTCGCCATGGAGCACACCTGGTTCTTGCTGTGGATGTGGGGTGGGGAGGAGAAGGTGATTCATTTCTTCCTAGTTGCCTGCAATGCCTGACAATTAAGGCAGTCCTTAATGAGACAAGATAAATAGTGGTTGCAGTTGCTTTTTTCTCCTTGGAGATGGTCCACACTACGCTCAGGTGCTGAGCAGTGGGTTCCTGGGTGCAGGGATGGCAGCACAGCGAGCAGCTGGCCAGGGGCAGGAGGTGCCAGGAGCCCACTGGGTATTGCAAGCTGCTGTGCTCAAGAACCATGCTTATTGCTCTACAGTAAGGGCTTCCAAAAGGCAGTGAAGTAAAAGCTTTTTAAAAAAAAAAAAAATGTTATCTTGGGAAAGCACAATATAAATATCTTCATACAAACAAACCAGCTGAATACCTGGGTTTGGTGTCCACTGTCACTTCTGCTCCTTCCAAAGAAATTGATGTGAATTGTCTTTGCTTGCACTGGAAGGTAGGGATGGGTTCTCATGAATAGGAACAACCCTGACCAGAGGGTGCTGGCCTGGGACAGGACATGTGCCTGGAGCAGAGCAGTGGTTTCCCAGGGCGCATGCTTCAGCAGGTCGTGGTGGGAAGGAAGCAGCCCTTCCCTGCTCTGTGTTTGGGCCGGGGAAGTACTGACACTGCACTTTCTGTAGCCTCTGAACATACAGGCTGTTTTCAGGAAGTTTCTCTGATTATCGTATTTTTTTCCCAGTAATCACAGTAATTAGTGAGAATTCTGCTACAACGTGTACTGTGTCTGTTACTTCTCGAGAAGGAAGCAGCCCAGCTGTGCCATGCTGGTGTGGCAGGAATGCTGTGTGCAGATAGCTGCACTGCTCTGCATCACCTCTGTGCTCTCCAGGCAGCGTGCGCTGTGACGTGAGGAGCTGGAAGCGATCTCCCTGCTTCTGCTTCCGCAGAAATGAGATCAGCGAGAGCCATGCCTCCGGCTGCTGGGGTGTGTTTGTCCTCTGGGAGATGCTGGGCAGGAGAAGGGACAAGGGAGAGGAAAGCAGGCTGGGGAGGACGGGGGCTTTACCCCGTGAAGGGTTCCCTGTGAAGTGTCCAGCTGGCACCAGCGTGTGGTGGTGGTGAGGAGCACACTGCTCCCTGCCCCCTGCCCCTGGGTTCCACAGCTCGCGCTCTCCTGATGAGCTCACCGATTCCATTGCCATGAGCTAGGAAAAGTGCTGCTGCAAATCCTGCGCGGGGCGGCCCGGCTCCGCGCCCAGGGAGCGGCTCAGGGCTGGAGGCAGCGTGCTGCTGGGCACAGGGATCTGCGGGGTTTGTTGTGGTTCACAGGTCTGTGCAGGACTTGCAAAAACTGGGTCTTGTTTTTTTGTCCAGTCAGGTGATCTGTCTGTTGCATATGCAAATCACTTATGTAGTAATCTGCCAAAGGCTGCTTGCCTGTGTGTGTTCGTTCTGCCTCGCGGGTTCCTGCAGTGCTCTCTAAGAACCCCCGGGCACTGCCCTCCTGCCAGCAGCCTGGGAGCATGGAGCGGGGCTGCCTCGGGCCGGGCACTGCGGGAGCCCTGGGGCTCAGGGGGAGGCTGCAGGGCCGGGCTGGTGCCCTGCAGCTCGGGGATCTGGATCTGGCAGCGTCTTTCTGTGTGTCCTTCAGCAAGTTATCTCTGCGCTGGCCTGCTTTGGGTGCTCTGATTTCTGCCAATGAAAGGAGGTGGAATATGAGGTAGATACTTGTAAGAGAGTAATTGGACTGTGGGGGTTTCCATTTGAAACATTTTATTAAACTTTGTGTCTCTGCATTTTGCATGCTGTTTTGTGCTGCCTTTTGCCAGGCAGCCCAGGGCGCGTGGCTCTGCGGTCGCTGTGTGTCCGACCTGGGAGCCGTGCTGAGCTGCAGCCCTGGCTGTGCGCGGGCTGCCTCCTTCCCGCTGGGACCTGGCTGCGTTTTCTCCCCTCTGCCTTACCCTTCTGGCTGTTGGGTTTCTTTAGCCAGACTAACCTGGTCGCATTTCTCTTTTGCTTTCTAGGTTTCCAGGAAATTTCTCAGTTGTCCTCCTATGAAGTTATAATCCCGCAGAGGTTGGGCAGAGAACGGCGAGAGGCCTCCAACGTCACCTCAGCACAGGTACTGGGCAGGGTTACAAACGCCTTCAGTTCAGTATCTGCTTCCTAACAAAGTCCATTGAAAACTGACCTTAAGTTCTCAAAAAAAATTCGAGTCATCTAGCAGCAAACAAATCTCCTAGTTCTGGTAAGTACCTCCCACTGCAGAGGTTACAAGTTGCAACAAGGGATCTGTCATCTGGGTGTAGGAGTTACCTAGTGAGAGTTGTTAAGCACTGGAAGGAATTTCAGAGAGGTGGTGAAATCATCAACCTGGGAGATGCTGAGGAAGTGACTGGAGGAAGCCCTGGGCAGCGGGTTGGACACCTCCAGAGGTACTTTCCCAGCCTGTACTGTTCTGCTGTAGCCACATAAAGACTGCACGCTTCAAGGTATTTGGATTAGACCAACTATTTTTAGTCACAAATCTTATAAACCTTGGCAGAATTTAATATTCAGAAAAATGTCTTGCAGTTTATTTCAGTCATTGACGAGTGGTTCTCTTGCTGTGGTATTTAATGTAGTGTTCAGTTGCCATGTGGAGCACTTGGCTAATGCAAGGCTGTTGAGGTGCCAGCTCCCTGTGTTCAGTTGTATGACAGTATTGTCCTTTTCCAACTGTAACTAAGAGTTTGTCTGTGGAGTCTTATAAACAAGGAATGTGAAAACCACAAAGCTATTTTGAAATAGCTTCCTTCATGTGACTTTTCTCCAGCTACACAAGAAGAGATGCCAGGTTCTGGAGGAAGGGACAGTTATAAAATAGGCTTCAGGCTCACCCACATGTGCTCATTTCTCCTCTGGTGCAACTAGCAAGATCTAACAAGGAAGATCTGTCTGCTCAGGGTCTGGCAGCTTCCCTGTGCGGATGTGACATGTAGAGTCACAGCCTGGTTTGTGTTGGAACGGACCTTTAAAGGCCTTTTCTTCTTTACTTTCAGGACAAGGTGTCGTATACTATTGAGATAGAGGGAAAAGAGTACACAATTCATCTAGAAAAGAACAAGTAAGTGATGAATATATTGATATATTTTTTTAATTTTCATCTATTGTGTCCGAATAACAGGCTGGCAAGTAGCATGCTAGTTTTAATTCTTGAGGTTTTTTATGAGAAGGGCAATTCGAAGCTTGCTCTGAGAAATCTGCAGAGAAAGTCAGTGAGAGTAGATTGAGTCGCACAATCTTGGCTGTCAACCAGAAATTTCATTGAACTCCTACAACTCTGGTGATCCCCTCTCAGTAAAGGAAGCAGGAGTCTGCTGAAAGGGGACCTGGGGAATCGCTGAAATGATTCTTTCCATTCACATCTAAAAATAAACAAACTGAGCTATATTTCAAGTAAATATTTATGCTTTCCTCTGGGTTTTGTTTATTGTTTCCTTTTTCCAGTCACAGCGGCACAAGACAACTAACAAATGAGGAAGCTGACTTTATCTTCCAGATCTTAGTATCTATAACTTACAGAGAATATGTTGTTTGTCTTCTTTTTAATTTTTAAAGAGCTGCTTGCAGCAGCAGCAAGTTGCCATGTGTTGGGCTGCTTCCCTTGTAGTACTGCCCTCCTAACAGACAGAAGAGATGTGGCTATTTAAGGGGAGATCTCTAGCTGCCGTCTGCCGAACCCCTGACCCTCAGGAACGTGGGAATTCAGCTACACTGCATCAGTGGGCTTAGCAGTGTGGGTCAGCTGTCTTAATCATTGGAGATTTTCCCGATGCACTTTCTTCCAAAACTGAGCAGAGAAGTCGTATGCAGTTTTTCCTTTGAATATTTCATCATTTAATTGTGATTTACGTGCTTGTGGCACTTTTGATTAGGATGATCTTACTGCACTGCTATAGCATCAGAGTTACTTCATGATACTTCTCTTGTATTCCTTCTTTATCACCTTTCCTAACAGAGAACTGCTGCCCAAAGATTTTACAGTTTATACCTACAATAAGGAGGGGAAGTTGCAATCCAAATATCCAGATGTTCAGGTAGGCTTTCTTTCTTTGTGTACCTTTACTGAAAGTGACTTGAGCCATAAGTATCTATAGGATGAGGGAGCCATGCTTTAAAAAATGAGTTTTTTCGCTGAGCCACATTCTAAGAAGTTGTAAGGGTCGATGGGCTATCCCTTAGTCCAGGAATTTGGGAACTGGTAGGAGGGAGTGGAGGACCTTTGAGAGGAGAGTATCTGCCTTTATTCCACTGAAAATGTGTTTGCAGCCCCCTTCTCCTGTACAAGCAAGCTGCCTGCTAGGTTGCCTTTGAAAATTTTATTGCTTCTGTATAATAAGTATAAATAGGAGCTTTTGTGATACAAAAAGCATAAAGTATTTCTAATGGCTTCACTCCTCGTACATATCCACGTTGTTCCTTTGAAAGGGAAGCGTTAGTCATGTGTGATTCACAGGATCTTGTCTTTGAAAACAGAGCACCTGAGTCGGCTGAGTATTTCCTTCCTATAAAAAAAAAAAGTGATTGAAAAAGAGAGAAAATGCCTTTTCTGCAGAAGATCAAAGAAGTCAGTGACCCTGAAGGATTATTGCATGCCTTAGCATTCACTGCCAGTGAACAGGCGATGTAATTTACCCGACCCCTATAGTAACATTCAAAAATGCACTCGCCAGAGAATACTGAATGTATTTGACATGTATTACCCTCTTGTCTAGTTCCCAAAATGTCCAGTGCAGGATGAAATAGAAGTATTCTCTTGTCAGGACGTGCTGTGCAGCTGAGAAGTTTAGGCAGCACAGTGCCTTGGCGAGGACAGCAGCTGTTGGCCTTTTCCTTGCTAGCACGAGGCTGCATACAAGCCAAATGTTCTTTTCAAATTTTATTTTATTTTTTAATTTAAAAAGAAGTCTGAATGATAATTTGGCCCAAATTAATAGGGAGGGGCTGGCCTCGAAATATCTGAGGCAGGGTGGAGCACAGAAGTTCAGAGCAGGATGGCTTAATGTCAGGCTAAGAAATCCAGTCGCTAGATAATGCTGCTGAGCCCTGCTTGCCGGTGGCACAGCACGGCCACAGGGTCAGCTCTGAGCCCAGCTCCAGGCAGAGAGGCTGAGTGGGCGAGGGGGATTTCAAACTCCAGTCTGATGAACTGCTGGTCCTACCAGTGGCAGGAGCACTCAGACTGGATCCCTGCCTCCCTAACACCCGACCTCTTGATTAGCTTTTCCCATAGAAGTCCTTGTGGCACTGAGACAAGTGAGGAAGGCCAGATCCTAGAGAAGGAAATGCTGTCATGGTGTGGTAGAGCCACGGGCAAGTTAGAAGCTGTACGCTGTAGATAAATGGTGTGTGGTGGCTTTTAGCTTTAAACGCGTTGTGTTGTTGAGTTGCAACTGCTGCTGCTCAGTGGCAGGCAAAGCAGTTATGTGGTCAGAGATCACACGAGATGTGCAGATATGCATGGATGTGTGTGTAATGCACCCTTATTCTCCCATGTAGGATCACTGCCACTACCAGGGCTACGTGGAGGGGATCCTGGATTCTGTCGTTGCTGTCAGCACTTGCTCGGGGCTCAGGTAGCAGAACTGTCCTTTGTGTTGCTGTTGTCACGTGGCTCTCACGGCTCACTGAACATGAAACAAAATTCTTGCTCAGTTTTTAACTACTGTTCAGCCAGACAGGAGTCCATTGGCTGGGGCCAAGCTGTAGTAGTGGTTTTTCTGTAGTACCTTTTATTCGTGCAGAGTTAACAGCTATCTGCAGTGTCTGCAGTAGCGCTGAATGGGTTAATGTAATTACTAGAGTACAGAAAGCCATTTGTTGACACAAAATTTGGCTTATTTTCTAATTTGGATTGCTGTCACTATGAAGAATTGTATTTAGTGCAAAAATGTAAAGTACAGTGCTAGTCTGCAAATTCTACAAAAAGCATACATGCTTCAAATGGGATTGGAAATTCTTTCTGCTTTGGGTTAACTTCCGCATTTTTGGGGACTTTGACACAGCACCATGTCGGACACCAAAGTGGTGACAGTAATTGAACTGTTTCTGCTTAAGGCCTGTGACTGAGTTCCTCAGGCACTGCAGACTTTATGACAGTTTAATTCGCTGTTCTTGCAAAGGCCCTTTCCAGCGAAAGGCTGCTTCCAGCCTTGGAGCAAAGGATGCTGTTTTGTGAGGACTGAGATACAGATATGCCTTTACCTATCAGAGAATAACTGTTGCTTTCTTTTACTGTAAAATCCTGCATAACCATCCTCCGTGTTTAATGTGAGAATTTTTCACACACTACCATGTTTTAGGGGTTTGGTGACAATAGGGAACATCACCTATGGGATTGAGCCAATGGATTCATCCTCCGGCTCCAAACACATTTTATATTCGTTGGATAATGTGAAGAAAGAGCCCTCAGTGTGTGGAGTAACTGCTGAAGACCATGAAGAGGAACATACAGGGGAAAATCACCACCCCAGTATGACCCAGCTGCTACGAGTGAGTGCCACCACTCTTTTCTCCACAGTCTCCTGTAGTGGATTTTGTGAATGTTCAGCTAAGAATATGGAAGCAGCTTATCAGATTTCCTGGGGCTTAACACATACCTAAAGGTTTCTGATCCAGAGGGTTTTCTACTCCACTGGAAAACTCAGTTGCCTCAACAACGCAGTTGCAATTTCCTTCTGCTTCTGCACACAGCAGCGAGAGTTCAGTGGCTGGTTAGTTGTCCGCTGGCAGAGCTTCTGGGGGCTTTTAAGGGCAGGAGCACTGTCCCCACTGGAGAGGCTCATTGCCAAAGTACTGCATCAGAAGGCAGCAGAATATTTTGGTGTTTATTCCATTCTCCTAATGACCAGAGTGACAGATTGATGTGAAGGTCTCCCAACTAAAGGGTTGCTGCTGTTTGGTTGTTAGTACACTTCTACTCCTTTATAAAAATGTATGCTGTCTTTCCAAAGAAACATGTGAAAAGCAGAAAAAGGTCCCTTGCTTATAGAACACTGGAAGTCCTTGCATAGCTCAATTTTAGTGTGAAATACTTGCAGAGAAGTGGTCATAGCTTTGGACTACACTTCTTGATTTTGGCTTGTTTACGTCTTGGCAGTGTGCCTTGGGTGTGCCTCTTAATCCAGTCGTTGTATCAAGTGAAAAATGATAATATAGTAGTTTTTGTTGTTGTTTACACCTCAATTAATAAACTTGAAATTGTCTAAAACCTCTTTCTGCAGAGAAAAAGAGCTATCCTACATCAAACAAGATATGTGGAGCTGTTCATAGTTGTGGACAAAGAAAAGGTATGGCTTGGATGGTGGGTTGCTGTCTCTTCCTTCTCCCCAGGAGATAACTGGAAAAGCTGTCAAGTCTCCATTACTCCCAAATGGATTGTTGAAAGACAGCGGCGCTTTAGCCAAGATCACGCAAGTATGCTAGTCTGCAACTGAATAAACATGTCCTATACGGTACTGCTCTGGAGAACAGTGAGCTGCCAGATGTGGAGAGTTTCTATCAGCAAAGATTTAGTAATGGATGAAAAACACATGGCAAAAGCTGCCTTTCCTGGCTTTTCCTGGATATTGAACAGCGGAGTAATAGCAACAAGGACACTGTTTTCTTGATGAGCATCTCCTAGGCAGGAGTTCAACCTCATGTCTTCTGAGTAGAATGTTGGGAGCCTGACAAGAATGACTTCTGTTACTACTCTTAAAGCATTTTCTTCATTTTACTGAGCCTTGTCTTTATCTTCTTTTCATGACCAAGTTTCTTTATCTTGCAGTTTGAAGATTTTGGGAAAAGTGAAACAGAAGTAAGAGAACATATGGTGCAACTGGCAAACTTCCTTGACAGTGTGAGTTAAAGATACACCGGGCAGAAGTGGGGATGATGGTGAATGCAGCAGCCCGAGCCTGCGTGTTAGCTTTGTGCTGGAGGAGTGCCAGAGGAGCAGGGACTGCAGAGTGACAGCGGCAGTTGTTGTCAGTGGGCTTTGGTGAATTCATCACTATGAAAGCCTTTTCCTTCCCTAAATTATCTGCAGTTATACCTGAGATTTAACTTAGGGAACTCTTATAACCTGTGGTACATAGTGACAGGACAGATTATTGCAATCCTTGTGTGTGTGTGAAGGTTAGAGAAAAAGCATGTCTTTCAGCTTGACTACTTCAGACAGTGTTATTTGTCAGGATGGAGACTTCTTTTTATTTGCCTTGGATTGTCAGTTTTTCTTGTAGTATGGCCAGTGTGGCATTTAGGCATTGATCCTCTAGCTAATGAAAATCTGACTCACTGGGCAAATGTATCCTGTTGATTTGAATTGTGTAATAAACTTTAAAAAGGGTAGATTATCCCAGTGAGATATGTAACACAAAACCACGTGTTCCTTTTTGAAGGTCTTCAGAAATATTTCTCCTCTTTATTTCATTTTTCTTCTCCAGATGTACATAATGTTGAACATCCGCATCGTGCTGGTTGGCCTAGAGATTTGGAAGTATGAAAACATCATCAGCACAGACGGAGGTGCTGGTGATGTGCTGGCAAACTTCGTGCAGTGGCGAGAGAAGAACCTTGTTCTGCGCCGGAGACATGACAGTGCCCAGTTTGTTCTGTGAGTTGAGGTCCCTTCCCTTTGGCTTGAGGCTTATTCTATTCCTGTCTGCGTAGTATCAGAGCATCCAGTGCAATCTGCTGTGTTTTATGTGAAAACGTTCCAAGACAATTTAAGCGTTTTAAGAAGATTTCTCTAGTCCTTCCATTCATGGTCCTCTCTGACAGATGCATTCCTAAATTTATTTTCTTATTCTGCAGTGTTTTATTTTGTATTGTGTAAAGCTTGTAATTAGATAATCCTTTGTCAGGACTGTATGCTGCTTAGGCTTGTACTGTAGGGCTTTTTCACTTGAAAACAGCGTAAGCCTCGTGCCGAGCATCGCATCCAAATGGAGCAAATGCTGTTTCTGCAGTTGCTCTCCAGAAACCAGTGACACAGTTTGAGCTCTGCCACGTGACGTTGCTCTGTCCGTCCCCATTGCCCACAGCTAGCACAGAGCTTCCTGGCCAGTCATCTCTGCCCCACTTGCAGGCCGCGTGCTCCCATGCACTTCCTGCTCCTGCAGATAGCACAGGACAGGAAGTCACAACCCAAAGCGCGGGACAGGGCTGGGGTGAGAGCAGCCACTGCTGCAGGAGGACAGCAGGAGCTGGAGCCTCTGCTCTGAGGCAGAGCAGCTCTGGTCGGGTGACAAGGGCAAAATGGCTGAAAAAAATTTGTTTTTTCAATTATTCTTTTGTATGAAGTAAAATACAGTGCATTGCTCTGTTGCACTTAAGCTTCAAGACCTATGCAGAACCAAAATAAGATAGTAATGAAAAGGAAGTTGATGAGGAAAGGAACTTATGGAGTTTGGCAATAGCAGAAAGGCAACCAATGGGCAATTTAAACACATGATTTTAAGGAGGGACAATTCAGCTTTTCATATTCAGAGGGAACATGTGGGAGAGACTGACTGACTGCAAAATCTTGTCTCAATTTAAAAGGAAAAAAGAGCCATGAGCAGAATGATAAAGCTGAACTGGTACATTTATACCCAAAATGAATAGTAGCACTCTTAGCAGTGCTCTCCTCTTTGTTAGTACATGGAAGCTGGAAAGCCAGTGTTTTGTGCCCAGGAGCAGAAGTGATGCATTGAGTGGCTGTATGGACGGGCTGTGCAGTTGACAGTGTTACGTGTCTGTATGGTTGGGATGATCGTCTGTCTTTTTTTTCTCTCAATGACCGTAGGAAGAAGGGGTTTGGTGGCACAGCTGGAATGGCCTACGTCGGAACCGTGTGCTCCAAGAGCCACGCAGGAGGCATTAATGTGGTAAGGAATCTTTAGTAATACTGTGAGTATGAGCAAGATTTAAAAAAAAAAAAAAAAAAGAGTCTTCCTGGAAGTGCAGAATCTTTAGTATTAAACACAGCTGAAGTGGCACTTGTGAGGAAGTGACAGGAATTCTCTGCTGATGTTTTAAGCACCCCTGCTGTAGAAGTGTGTGGGAGCTGTGGGTGTTCATCTCAAGTCCATCCCCTGCTGTCTGCTTGACCTCTGTGGCTGTGTGCCATTCTATAGAACAGTGCTGGCTGGCTGCCCTTATGTGAAATTACAGAGCATTAATGAACTGATTAGTGACAGAAGTACTTGAGCTGGACTTTATATATTTAAGATGTTTTGGGCTGGTGTGGAGAACTCTAGTTTTTGTGATAATGCTTGCAGGTGCTGCAACCTCTTCAACTATGAAAGCACTCAATTTCTAGAGAAGCTGTGTATATGGGGAGATTGCTGCTAGCAAAGGCGTCACTTAATGCTGTTGTGACTGAGTATTTGTTGCCTGAATACCTGCCCATTAAATCCTGTCTGAGATCACCAATATATTTAACTGGGCAGCCAAATAGCTGTTACTTGGTAGTCTATCCTTCAGCTTACTCATAGTTTTCAGTACATCTTGATAAAGAAAGTTTTGTGAACATAAAACTCGCCACTGATGAGGTGCTTTTGCTCTGGAAAACAGAGGCTTTTAGGCAGTTTCCTGAATATGTAGATCTAAGGATTCTTGTTACTGAGCAAATGACTTGTACTTGGTTGGAAAGAAGATACAGTTGGTCTGAGATTCCTGTTAAGGTAGTGACAGAATAACAGCAGTGTCTTTTTGGCACTACATAAACATGGACTTTCTCAATATAAACCGTCCACTATCCCTGTTCTGCTCTTGTGCAGTTTGGAAAAATCAGTATACAGATGTTTGCCTCAATTATGGCTCACGAACTGGGACATAACCTGGGGATGAACCATGATGATGAAAGGGTCTGTCACTGCGGAGCAAGCAGTTGCATTATGAGCTCTGGAGCATCGTAAGTAACTGATAAAAGGGGGAAGCTTTTCCCCTTGTTTGTGCTTTGTTTTGATGAGTTACAGGAAAGCAAATGTTATGCTTGCTCTATAACCTGAGGGATTGACTTGATGTAAAGATCTGCTCATGTTCTCTGATACAGAGGATCAAGGAACTTCAGCAGCTGCAGCGCAGAAGACTTTGAGAAGCTGACTCTCAACAAAGGTGGAAGCTGCCTGCTCAACGTTCCCAGGCCTGACGAGACCTACAGCATCCCCTACTGTGGGAACAAGCTGGTTGACGTGGGGGAGGAGTGTGACTGTGGGTCACCAAAGGTTTGTAGCTTGCGTGTTTCACAACTGCTACCTGGGTGTCTTGCATGCCCCTCACTGGGGAGCAGCCTGTGCGTGGCTGAGGGTGTGACTTCCTGACATTCACAGAACTTCTGTTTTCAGGAATGTGAAAGTGATCCTTGCTGTGAACCAGGTACATGCAGGCTCCGATCTGGTGCTGAATGTGCTTATGGGGACTGCTGTAAAAACTGCCAGGTGAGAGACTGAAACGTGTTATTTGGAAGTGTTCTTCAGTGGTTTAGGAACAGAGAGTGTTGGCCTGGCAGCACATCTGTGAGAGGAGCAGCACATGCCGTGCTAGAAGGTGTCAGACAGCATGCACAGCGGGCAGCAGATCAATGCCTTTTGTGCTGGGGGCACACTGTGGCTTGGGAGCGTTGTTCCCTGCTGTGAGGTTTGTGTTTTTTGATGCAGTTTTCCCCTCAACTGTCTCTTTAGCTCCTTCCTGGTGGAACTGAGTGTCGGGCAAGTAACAACGAGTGTGACCTTCCGGAGTACTGCAACGGCACCTCCCAGTTCTGCCAGCCCGACTTCACGGTGCAGAACGGCCACCCCTGCCACAACGAGGAGGCCTACTGCTACAACGGCGTCTGCCAGTACTACGATGCGCAGTGTCAGGATATCTTTGGCTCAAGTGAGGAAGAGCACAGTGTTACGGTTTTTCTAGCAGATGGAGTTTAAAGAAAACACTGGGTTTATTTAAAATGTTTCATTGTTGTCCTGTAACAACGCAAAGGATTTGGAACAGTGGTATTTATGGCTTTGCCTTTATACGTCCTTCCTTACAATTAATATTGTGTTGGTGATTCAAGTAGTAATTCTTTTGCATTCCTCTTACAATGGTGCTTTTGGTTTATAGAGCTTGGAAAAATAACATCCAGTCAACTATACCATTTGATAAATGACTTTCTCTATTTTCTTTTTTTTTTTTTTTTTAACTTGGAACCTTGTAGTGCTGGCATTTTCATTCGTTATCATTTTGATCAAACTCTTGAGCCATCTGTTTTGCATGGAAAATGTTAGGCATAGGAGGATAATTGGTCTGGGGAATGGAAACGTGATGATGTGAGTTGTTTCTGTCTCTGTTTAACCTGGTTCCTCTGTCTGTGGATGGGCTGTTGTTTTCAGAAGCCAAAGCTGCCCCCAACGTTTGTTTTGCTAAAGTGAATTCCAAGGGTGACAGATTTGGCAACTGTGGTTTCCATGGCCATGACTACAAGAAATGTTCCAGCTGGTGAGTTGAGCCTGATGCATCAAGAAGCTTCTAAATGTGTGACTGAGAGTCTTTATTTGGGCACCACAGTACTAAGTTGGGGTTTTATAGCAGACTTACTGGGGAGAGAGACCTCATGCCATAATGTAATAATAATAATTATAAGTTATAATTATTATATTATATAATAATAAGAAGAAATAGTCATATTTAATGTCAAGATCTTTGCAGCTTGCAGAAAGAAGGGATGAATCCATATTCTTGTAGCGCTGAAATGAGGCCCTGCTCAATTCTCTTTGGCAGGTTGCCTCAATATTATTTTCAAGTAGTGTTTTCCAGTAGATAGAAAAGGTCATGTCTGCTGTTAGTTGTCTTCTCAGAATAAATTGTCACTACAATATTTGTATGTTGATATTGTAGGAATGCCATGTGTGGGAAGCTGCAATGTGAAAATGTGGAAACCATGCCTGTTTTTGGAATTAAGCCTGCCATTATCCTGACTCCCAATGATGGCACCACGTGCTGGGGCGTGGATTTCCAGCTAGGCTCTGATGTCCCTGATCCAGGAATGGTGAATGAAGGCACCAAATGTGACAATGGAAAGGTAATTAACAAGTCGAAAGTGACTTCTAGTAATTTGAGGTTTTCCTGTGAATGAAGCTTTCAGCTGCATTGTTTCATGAGTATGTATGGCCATTAATTTTTTTTGGTGCATGTAGTTAATGCAAAACTGGGCAAGTCCCTCGGTTCTACACACTGCCTAGTGTTGCAGTGCATGTGCAGAAAAGAAAGTCTGAAAAAATGAAATCAAGTATTTGAAGTCAGAATCCTTCCTCTGTCAATGAGCAGGAAGAACCAGGCTCGCACACATACCTTTAAGAAAACTTTCAAGTAAAACCAACCTAAGCTGAATAGCCTTTAGAGGCTTAGCACCAGCAGAGGAATGTGCATTCCACATCTCCATACTGCACACAACTTAACTGCTAATCCTTTACGTTCAGACTAGAGACAAAAGCCTTCCAGTTGCAATTCAGGCCTCATGCTGAGAAGCCTTTTGTAGAACAGATGTGTTCCTGCGGAGGTGGGATTTAACAGGAGGAGCTGAGGCTTTCTCTGCACAGCCTTGTGCTACAGAACCATCAGCTGGGGGACGGTGGGGAGGAGGGGGGTCAGTGAGAAGCCATCTCGTTTGATTTGTGTGCCTCTCTCTTAATTCCCCAGGTCTGTAGGCACTTCCAGTGCGTGAGTGCCTCTGTTCTGAACTATGACTGTGACGTAGAGAAGCAGTGTCACGGACACGGGGTGAGTGATGGTCCTTCTGAGATAGGTGTCTTGCTATCTCTCTATGTTCTCACTATTTTTGGTCAGAAGATGTTTTCTCTGGGGATATGCAATAATACATGTTTTCTTCCTATGATTTTGTTATTTTTTTTAATTTTGTGTTTGTTTAAATATAGGTGTGCAACAACAACAGGAACTGCCACTGTGAAGCGGGCTGGGCCCCCCCTTACTGTGATACCAAGGGCTATGGAGGAAGCCTTGACAGCGGCCCTCCTTACAACGGCAAGTAGTGCCAAGGCAGCTCTGGGGCTGTGGGTCTGTCTTGCTCAGGGTGGTGCTGGGCTGACAGCAGAGTGCCTGTTGCTTTGAAGCAGCTGAATTCTGGTGGCTGAAGTGCTGGTGGTTGGCAAGCAGTAGGTTTCATTAGCAAGCAGCCCAAGCTGCTTGAGCTCAAGGTGTTGCACTTCTTTCTTTTGGGATGCTGGAGATCTTTAGAGAAGCTGGTCTGGTTTAACTTTCTTCAGGTGATTTCTGCCACCTTGGACCAAAATCATCTTGGACTTCTCTGTATCTAAGCTGGGAATTGAAGTCCTTTCTAATCTTAGATACAAATAAAACATGAAATTTGGCCAAGGATGTAGGTTCAGATTCATGAGTGTGAACCTGCATCTCCGTAGGGACAGGCTCCCAGCAGTGGTGGCAGAGATGAGTAGCTGCCCTGTATCTGCATGTGCACCTGCAGGACTAACATCTGGCCAAGGTGGGCTAGGGCAACACATGTTGACAAGTCACTATTTCATTAATTTTTATTATTTGAGTGCAGACAGCATGCTTCGTTTGGTAGTAAATACAAATGTAGTCCCTGCCCCAAACATCTTACGGTATAGAAGAGAGTTACGCCATAAAGAACCGGGGAGATACCGAGGTTTGTGGCACTATATTGTCCGAAGAGTTTCAGTTTGCTTTTCTTGGTGGAGGGAAGAGATGGGCTGGGGAAAGAATCTTGTCTTTGTTTCATGTAATTTTTCCCCAAGGAAGAGGTACTAGATCAGTGTTTGACGTGGCAAGAAGATGCTGTGTCTATGCACAGAGAAGCTGTATGTATGGGTTTGCATAGGAAGAATGGGGAAAATGGTGCCTGGGGCAGGGGAGCGCAGTTTGTGTATCTGGGAGAACAAACTGAAAGAGGCTGTGGAGCTTACTTTTCTCACTGATAGTTTGAAGATGAAAGAGGAAGCAAAATCCAAGCTTTAAGTTGGAGAAAACTTGTGTGGTGAGTCTGTGCAGTATATAAGGAAGGGACTGATGTAGCCTCATAGAAGAATGAGCTGGAAGAATCATCCTGAAGATCTTTATCCGTGAGATGGTGGATTTTGAGGGAAGCTAGATGCTGTGTTGATGCAATAACAGGTGGGAGAGTCACACCATGGGTGGGGTGAGAAACTTGCTAAACATAAAAGTGCAGAGATTGCTAAGAACCTGAGTTCTTTGCATACAGCAAACAATGGTAGGATCAGATCTCGAGGAATATTTGTGCCTATATCTTGCAGTCTTAATGGATACTTTAGATGATTTTCTTCCATAAAGAATGGAAGCTTATTGTAGAACCAATCCTAAATGCTACAATGAGATGAGTGGTAGTAATGCCATATAATACTTTCTTCCTCCCCATCCCTTTGTCCCCATCAGACAAAGACACCTCACTGAGGAATGGGCTGCTGGTGTTTTTTTTCCTGGTCCTACCGCTCCTTATCGCTGCTATTTTGGCATTTGCAAGGAGAGACCAGCTGAAGCGATGTTTTAGGAGGTTAATTTCACGTTGTCACTCGTAAGTACGGTCTCCTCTTTACCTTCTCTTCTGCCCTTTTGAAGTAACCTGTAGACATTTCTTTACATAAGCCCATACCAAAGCAGGGAGGTATTTCCAGTCCCAAGCTGTCAAGCAAAGAGTGCTGCACCAAATGATGCATGCGCCTTGCTCTGGGCAATGACAGAGAAGATAAATTTTACATTGTGGGAGCGGAAATTGTTCTTTCTACAATTATGTTTGTTGTCATGTCTTTGGTGATGGGTTTCATGTTTTTTGGGTCCTGTCTTTGGTACAGAGGCATATAAAGCTGTCGTGGCCCTAGACAGGAAAAGGGTTACGCTTTCTTAGATTTGTGGCACATACTATCTTCCTGACATTTGGTATTTGTTAAGATGCTCTGAATCCATCTAGCAAGTAAGAAGCACTTGGATTCGTAGCCTGCTTGGCTTACAAGGTTGTGTGCTCACCCACTTAACATCACTTGGATTTCAGGTCACTTCAGTCACCAGCTCCTAGAACAGAAACAGAACCAAGAGACCTCCCTCACAGGGGCTTCTCACATGGCATGCCTTATTCTTCAAGAGGTGTACCCATGGTAGGAATGATCCACTTTCCATTTCTTTGTTTGTCTCTAAAGTAACAGATGAGAACAGTTTAGGTAATTACTGTACTGATAGCGGCTTCAAAGCTGTTTTATTTTTTCACTTCTGTGAATCGGGTCTTCCCTTTGCCAAGAGGGAAACAGAAGTACTGCTTCCTAAAGCTCCTCAGTTCCCCACTGTTTAAGCACTACACTCGTTTGTGGGCTGTGTTTGTGCGGGCAGGCACTGCGCCTGCCTCGCTGCCCTCGTCCTTACACTGGGAGCACGCGTTCTGTCTGGGGAGGGGAGCATTCCCTGCCAGCTCCTTTGCAGACCTGTTCTGTCTGTGGATGCAATAAACAGTCAAAGCACAGCTGTAGAACAAATCAAATACCTGTCATGATCAGCCCTAGTTTTTCCTAAATACGGTGCTATTCAGACTGCTCTTGCTTCTTTCTGCAGAGCTTCTTAGAAGGAAAGAGTGACTCTGGCATTTCCAGATCTGTTTGCAAGTGGTCTTAAATGCCACCTAAATAATGAAACAAACTTAATTCCCTGAGTACAAACCTGTGAATGTTCTTGTTATGCTTTATCCATAGGATATGGAACCAAATACCTTTCCTGTGCCATCTTACCCCGTGGGCCAGCATCCCCAGCAGGCTTACCACCAGCCCTACTACCCGTCCCCGCAGTACCAGGCGATGCAGCCACAGAAGCTGCCAACAAGGTTGGTGGGAGTTACTGCGAACAGCTGCTGCAAGTTGTGCTGATGCACATAGCTTGTCATTGCCTTCATCTTTGTAAGCATTAGGGGATTTCCTCATGTGTTGTATGCAGGCAGGACTGCCCCTTTAGTGAAAGGAGTTTCTCCTTCATTTCACACTTTGGGTGAAGACACTTTCATTCTATAGTGTTCATTTTATGCTGTGGGATTCTCTGAAGATTTCAGGCAGTGGTCAGCAGAATTTGACCATGGGGTGTTCAGTGTGGGAGCTGGGTGTCCTAGCAGAGCTGTAGCTGGAAAAGGGGATCTGTGCCAGTGGCCTTGGGCCATGCTGGTGCTAAGGGGAAGAGAGGGCTGCCTCGCTGTGTGCATTTTGCATAGTGTCAGTGCATTCTTGATGATGTCACCTGGACTCACAGCAGCTTCTGTCCTTCCTGTAGGCCACCTCCTCCACAACAGAAATGTGTACCTCAGGGACCTCTTCCGTCACAGCAGAAATGTTTACCTCAGGGACATTATTATCCCTCTCGGCCGGCGCCTTTGCCCCCCAAATAGCTTTTGGCTTCTGTGGGACCTTCACATGAGCTGAGCTGTTCACTGAAGCAAAGCTGAAATTGCATTTATCCTTCTTGCATCGAGTGGCCCATGGTAATCCCAGAAAGCCTTCCTTCTGCAGCCTTGGGTAAGGCAAAAGAGATGTTGAAACGAGGAATGTAAAACTCTAAGCAAATACCTCTACCAAAGCTACAGGAACTGAAACATCAAACCTGGTCTTCAGTCTGTCTGAGTATTGTGGCTTTGTAAACTGCAGCAGGGCTGTCCAGCTGGGAGCGGAGCAGTCTGCAGTTAAATGATCTTCAAAGTACAGCGCTTGGGAGGGGCTTTAGGTTTCCCCATTTCTGCGATGAGCCCTAATGATGAAATTATTTGTTGTCGTCTTTCTAAATGTACGGTGAGGAATTAAAGTAGCCCATACCGTGTTCAAACCAAGGAAATCTGGCTAATTAAACTTATTCTGCATGGACTGGAAAAGTCACCCATTTACACACAAATGGCACAAGTGGAATAAGATATCAGTGTACTTTATCAGAGAAAGATAAATGTATTGTAAACATGTTTATGCGTGTATATATGTTTATTGACGTGTAATAATGCACTTAAATTCTTAACTTCATGCTGACTGACACTAAGCTGTACTATATGAACATTAATTTAATGGGTTTAAATTAGTGATTGTGAGTTGCTAAGTGAGAATCCTGTACTAACTTCCACTAATACCATAAAGGGGTAAGGAGAACAAAGGTACGAAGAGACACGGCCATCTTTTGGTTTAAAAAAATGGAGTTTTAACTCTTAGGTTTTAATTTGGGCCTAATGACTATGAAGAAGTCCCTGCAGAACACTGAGAAGCAAATTCCGTGTGTCTGCTGAGACCAGCTGAGCTTCTCCGAGCACTTCAACAGGAGCCTGCTGCCTGCCGCAGCGGTGCCACCCGCCCCTCAGCCCTTCGGTGTCAGGCAGGATGCTCACGCAGGCTCGCTCGCAGCGGATGGGCGGCCCTCGGTTCCCGTGCCGCTCGCTGACCCGGGTTGTAAAACTGATCTCAGAGGGAGTGCTGGGCGCCGGGTGTGCTGGGCCAGCAGAGCTGTTCCGTGGGAGACGGCTGTGCTGTAGGTAGGAACTGATGCTGCAGACAAAGGGAAGTCTCTTGCGCAACATTGCTGAAAGTGGGGAAGAAAACTCAACAACCAAAACCCTGAGAAGTATGCTTGGCTTTTTCACTTTGTGCTGGCCACTGAGTCCAAACTTGCTCTGTAAAGATCCCCCATAATATTGCCAAAAAAATCTTTTCTTCTGTATATGCATATATATATATATATATATAGTGTTTGCATTTGCAGTAATAAAATACTTGAACTCCTGTGGTTTCCCATAAACTTAGACTAAGATTTATAACACTATTAAAATATGTAAAATGTCACCTAGGCTCTCACCGGACTGACCTGTGGGGCTCTCCTGTCTGTCCCAAGTACTCCCTCCATGGGTTTCCGTGTGTCCTGCTCGGGTCGGTGTCCGTCCGTCTGCTCCGATGGGCTCCAGAGGAGGGAATCCATGTCACAAAGTAATCCAGGGTGTACTTAATTGTATGTGTGAACTAAAACTGTGCTGAAAATGGTGCCTTCTAATAAGTTTTTATACTAAATGTGCATGTTAGCAATACTTGCAGGGCAGTGCTCTCAGGCAGCGAACGTGCAGTTTTTAGAAACGGTTCTATGGAAAAGAAATTGCTCCAATTTTAAATGTGTTGAATATTGAGGATGACTACTGATTTTTTTTAAAGTGTACACTTATCCCTGCCCCCGTTAGGTTGGGAGGAGCGGGCAGTGCTGCCTGTGTCCCATGCTCACCGTGCTGCACTGGGAGCAGTGCCTGTGCTTCCCGTGCGCCTCCGGGGCCCTTTGTAGCGTTCGGGTGTGACGGAAGGGCTGGGCCGAGCCCCTTTGTAACGCATGAGCAATAAAGACGCTGGTTTTGTACAAACACGCTTGTCCTCGCCTGCTGTCCTGGGCCTGCAGCGTCCGTTACCCCGGGGGCCGTTACTGGTGGGGCTGCAGCGCACGGCCGTTACCGCTGGGGCTGTCCCTGCTGGGGCTGTTCCTGCTGGGGCTGTTCCTGCTGGGGCTGTCCCTGCTGGGGCTGTTCCTGCTGGGGTTGTTCCTGCTGGGGGTTTTCCTGCTGGGGCTGTCCCTGCTGGGGCTGTTCCTGCTGGGGTTGTTCCTGCTGGGGGTTTTCCTGCTGGGGCTGTCCCTGCTGGGCTCGCTGCTGGCAGGGCAGCAGCATGGGGCTGTGCCTGGTGCTGGTGGCTGCGCTGGTGGCTGTGCTGGGTGAGTGTCCCAGTGTGCCCTGCAGACCATGGGGCTCTGCTGGGTGGTGACACCGCTCCGGTTCTCTTCCCTCAGGTCCGCAAGCGCTGTCACAAATCACGGTCCCGCAGCGGCTGCCCCCAAATGCCACGGGGCTGCTGGTACTCGCGCTGCTCCCCTCCTCCCTGCCGGGGTCTGGCAGCGGGCGAGGAGGGTGGGGGTGATGGCAGTGGGACGGGCGTGGGGCTCTGCCTGCCCCTCGGGTTCAGGTCCTGTAACTGTGCTCTGTGTTTGCTGTTCTGTTCCTAACTCGCCCTTTCTCTGCTTCCTGCCCGCACAAGGACACGCTGTCCTACGTCCTCGCGGTGGAGGGGAAGCCGTACACCATTCGCCTCCAGCAGCAGTGAGTTGGCCCCGGCGCTGCCCCGGCTCAGTGCTGCTGTCCTGCTCTGGGATGGCACTGGGCATGGGGCGATTCCCCCCGCAGATGCTGGAGCTGCCACCGCCCCGCCGGGCTGTGTTTGGGGGCTGGGGGGGTTGGGGTGCCTGTGACCCCCTGGCAGCAGGTTGGGACCTGCAGGCTGGAGGAAATCTACCTGAGAGATGCTGCCTTAGTGCGTGACTACGCTTTTCTTCTGCAGTGTCTTTATACCTGATGATTTCAGGATCTATATGTCCGATGAGGTGGAGTCTTTGAAGTCTGATTCAGCCGATATCAAGGTGAGTTCGGATTATTATTAGTATTTTTTAACCTGAAGTGCTGCTGCTCGCTGTGTGCAGCTGAACCTCTCGGTACCGCTTCTGGAGGCCCCGCGGCTCAGGAAGGGTTTCTCTGCTGCACCTCAGGGCGACTGCTACTACCGCGGGGACATCGAGGGTGTCCCCGGCTCCGCAGTGACCCTCAGCGCCTGCGCGGGGCTCAGGTACCGGGGCCGCCCCCTGCTGTGCCCCCCCCGCCCGCAGCCGCTGCCCAGCACCGTGTGCTCCGCAGGGGTCTGCTGCAGTTCCCCAACGCCAGCTACGGGATCGAGCCGCTGGGCTCCTCGCCCACCTTCGAGCACTTTGTGTATCGGATGAGCAACGAGCACACGGCGGGGGCCCTGTTTGTGCGCCGCCACCCCGGGGCCGGGCTGCAGGAGGTGCTGCACGTCGCCATCCGGGAGGTGAGCGGTGGGGCTGAGCAGTGCGCGGGGTGCTGCCAGCTGTCCCGCGGGTCATTGCCCCGACGTCAGGGATGGTGAGGAGCGGGGAGGTCCTTGGAGTAGCTTCTTGTGTTACGGGCATTTGTGCAGCACAGCCAACCCTGGGGACGAGGCCATGAAAGCAGCAGCAAGCAGCCGTGCTCTTTTTCAGCCGCCGTCCGACGCAGTGCGGGCTCCCAAGTTCCTCGAGGTGTACGCCATTTTGGACAAGGCTTTGGTAAGGCAGCTGCCATCATTTTCTCCCGCTGTTTACTTGGCTGCTGGAGCATCCCAACAGCACCACGTGCAGCTCTCCTGCGGTCCTGGTTCCCCATCAAGGAGGTGTTTGTGCTGTGGATGTGGCAGGAAGGATGAGCGTTGGCAGCTCACACTCATGTGATGCGCTGTTGGGAATCCCTTCAACGCTGCCCTGCGTCACTGTGGTGGGTGAGCTGCCTGTGTCACGTCTTGTGTTGTTTTTCAGTACAACTACATGGGCTCAGACAACAACGTCGTGATGCAGAAGATGATCCAGGTTTTCAATTTCGTCAACAACGTAAGTTGGGAGGCGCAGCCCTTGGGCTCACCCAGGGGTTGGGCTCTCCCTCCCCTCCACACCGCCCAGCGCACGCTTAGGAACCGTCCTGCATGGGGTGAGGAGCTCCTGAGCAGGGACCTTTCTCAGATCTTTAATCCCTTGAACGTGACCGTGGTGCCGTCCTCCCTGGAGTTCTGGAGGGAGGAGAACAAGATCCCCACAGCGGGGGAAGTGGATGAACTTCTGCAGAGATTTCTCCGCTGGAAGCAGCCGCACCTGGCTCAGCGCTCGTACGACGTCGCCTGTCTGTTCGTGTGAGACCAAAGCGCTGCGGTACCCGAAGCTGCACAGCAGGGCTCAGCCCCGCTGCTCCCTGCAGCGCTGCGGGACGGGGCTGCAGAGCCGCGGTGCTGCTGTGTTCCAGGTACCGGGACCAGAGTCACCCTGTGGGCGCGGTGTCCCCAGGCATGGCATGTCACAGGGACGCGGCCGGCGGCGTGGCCGTGGTACGGGGCTGTGCTGGGGCTGTGCCAAGGGGGGGCCGCGGCCGGGGCACACCGCAGCCGCCAGCGCCGGCTCTCCCCCAGCTGCAGCACGCCGTGACGCTGGAGTCGTTCTCCGTGCTCCTGGCGCAGCTGCTGGGGCGCAGCCTGGGCATGGGCTTTGACGACAGCAGGGGCTGCCACTGCCCCACGCACGTCTGTGTCATGAACTCGGCAGCGCTGTGAGTGCCCCTGGGGACCCTGGGCTGTGGGTACCCCTGGGAAAGGGCCCCCCTCTGCCTGCCCTGCACCCACCCCAGCACAGTGCTCTGAGACGCACGGCCCATCCTTCGTTCCAGGCGCGTCAGCGGGGCAAAGGCCTTCAGCAGCTGCAGTGCTGCGGACCTGGAGCAGTTCCTGCGGCGCGCGGCCGGGCGCTGCCTGCTGCACAGCCCCCAGCTGCAGGGCCCGTCCCCCCGGCGCGTGCCCTCCTGCGGGAACGGCGTGGTGGAGCGCGGCGAGCAGTGCGACTGCGGCAGCGCAGAGGTGCTCCTTCCCTGCAGAGCTCCCTTGGGCCGTTCGGAGCAATGGGCTGAGAGCAGGGGCGCAGCTCAGAGCCCAGCTCAGTGGGGCTTTGGGCAGATTCTGGCACTGCTGTTGGCATCCTGGCAGCGTTGTGTGCTCCCTTTGGATGGACATTGCGTTGTGGGTGTAAAATGGGAGAACCCCTGGCGGGGGAGCTCTGGGGGAGAAAAATGTAACGTGGTTCTGCTGCATCCTCAGGCGTGCTCGAAGGATAAGTGCTGTAACAACAAATGTCGGTTTAAGCCGGGAGCAAAATGTTCCACGGGGCTGTGCTGTGAGGAATGCCAGGTAAGGCCTCCTGTAGCCGCCATGGACAGCTGGAGACGCATCGTGCTCCCGTGCTGAAGGATGGAGACTTTGCTGCTGCGCAGCTGGGGTGGGTCCTGGGGAGGGGCTCTCCATCGCAGCTCCCCAGGGAGGGGAACCCACTGCCAGGGCTGTGCGGTGCCCCCGGTGCCACGAGCAGCCCCCACCGCCTCTCCCCAGTTCCGGGCGGCCAACTCGCTGTGCCGGCCCCGCGCCGACGCGCAGTGCGACCTGCCCGAGTTCTGCAGCGGCACCTCCGCCTCCTGCCCCGCCGACCTCCACGTGCAGGACGGGCACAGCTGCGAGTTCCGCACCGGCTACTGCTACAGGGGCCGCTGCCAGTCCGCAGACCTGGAGTGCCGCAGGCTCTACGGGAGAGGTGCGGCTCCGGCGCGGGGTTGGAACTGCTGCGGGGCTGCGGAGTGCTGATGCTGTTGGCGAACTCACAGCTTCGAGGAGCGCTCCGGTGGCCTGCTACGAGGAGCTCAACGGCCAGAGGGACAGGTTCGGGCACTGCGGCTCCTACCAGCAGAACTACAGGGCCTGCAAGTGGAGGTAGGCAGAGCGTGCCCCCGCTAAGAGCACATTTTGGGGTTTAATTTGGGCTGTGCAGAAGAGGAAAGCATCAAGAGTGCAACTGACAGCAAGACTTGGGGAGCAATAAACACGGTTCCATGTGTGCTCTCCTTGTCAGCAGTCAGCAATCCTCCCCGTTCCTCCCCGTCATGCAGCACTCCATCGCTGTGCTGTGTGCTTTACTGGTGCTGGACAGACGCACACATCCCTGCAAACTCGATTACAGGAACCTCAGGTGCGGGAAGCTGATCTGCACGTACCCCTACAGCACTCCCTTTGAGACCACCGCCGCCGCCGTCCTGTACGTCCAAGTGCGCGAGCACCTCTGTGTGTCCCTGGCCTACCTGACCCCCAAGGCACAGTCAGACCCCCTGCTCATCCGCCCCGGGACAAAGTGCGGCCCTGAAAAGGTGAGAAAATGCTTCATAGTCAGCTACGATGCCTGTGTAAGTCCTAAACATTAGCAGGGTTTTAGACACACTTGCGTAAGCGTAATTAGTATTTACAGATGCTCTGAGTACACGCTAACGTCACGTTTTTGGCATGGTGTAAGCATGAGACATGACCCTAAGACACAATGTCACTTTTTGAAAATGCACTGGGGATTTTCTCCAAAGCAATACATTTTCATTCCTGTTTGGGACATGGGGCCACATGCTGAGTGCTCCGTCAGTAGAGCAGCGGAGCACTGTGTGATGTTCCAGGCCTGCATCAACTCCACCTGCCACTCGCACTCCGTGTTCAACTCCAGATGCAACAGCAAAGTGGACTGCCATGGCCGTGGGGTGAGTAACGGCGGCATGGGGCTGCGCTGCTGCTGGGGGCTGCGGTGCTGCGGGGGGACACATTTCGGGCCCCCACCAACCCACGGCGGCGGTGCCCTCCCCCAGGTGTGCAACAGCCGCCAGCACTGCCACTGCAACCCGGGCTGGAAACCGCCCAACTGCCTCCAGAGGGGCTCCCGCCTGGGGGGCAGCGTGGACAGCGGCGTGCAGCTGCAGGGTGAGCGCGGGGGGGCACGGCTGCGGGGCTGCACCCCCCTGACCCGGCCCGGCCCGGCCCCAGCAGCGCTGTCCCCCNGGAGCGCGGCGCGCACGAATAAAGAAAGGCGTTGGGAACCCCGCGCGGCCGCGGCTCTGTCCGGGGGGTGCGGGGGGGGGAGGGGGGGCGAGGGGCCGTTACCGAAGGGGGCGTTACCGAAGGGGGC
>WBMW01001854.1:35267-49771 GCA_013396635.1 Penelope pileata
GCCCCCGCACCGTGCGGCTGCGGCAGCAGTGAGTGGGGGGCGGCCCCGGGGAGCGGCCCCGGAGGGAGCGGAGCGGGGGCACCGCAGAGGTTCCGTCTGTTCTGTGTGCAGAGTGTTTCTGCCGGAGGAGTTCAGGATTTACACTGATGGCCGAGGAGGGGTTGAGAAATCTGAACTCGCGCACATTGAGGTAACATTGAGGTAGCGGTGGTGCCGAGCGTGGCCCAGCAGCCCTGGGCAGAGCTCGCTGTCAGGGCACCTGGAGGAGCGCACGGTGGAAATTCCCTTCTGCAGGGCTCCGTGGGCCTCCTGCCCCCTTGGTGCTCCGCTGCGGAGCATCCAGCAGTGCACAGCCCAGTGCAGCCGTTAGGGTTCCCCAGGGAACCCAGGACCCAACCCTGCAGGGTTGGTGCAGGTGCCCATTCCCCAGGAGCCCATGGGGCCGTGTTCCTCCTGTGCACACCGGGAACCTCCGGGGATGGGATGGGTCCATGCACGGTAGCAGCCGGCTCTGGTGCCAGCTCTGGTGCCCAGCTCAATGGAGGAGGCCTCGTGCTGATGGTGCAGCTTTTCCACTTCCAGCGCGACTGCTTCTACGAGGGTTACGTGGAGGGTTTCCCAGAGTCACTCGTGGCTCTCAGCACCTGCTCCGGGCTCAGGTAAGCTGCTTGTTCCTGCTGCCAGCAGCACAAGCCCAGGCACAGGGACTGACAGTGCTGCGGAGCCATTCCTGCCCCCACACCTCTGCTTTGCAGTGGGGTCCTGCAGCTCGCCAATGCCAGCTACGGGATCAGGCCCCTGGAGGCTGTGGCTGGGTATCAGCACCTCGTCTATCAAATGCAGAGTGACAACATGGGCACACAGCTGCTGGCAGGAAACGGCTCACTTGGCTGGGCTGCAGAGGTGGCCCCAGAGCCGTGGGATGGAGCGGTGAGTGTGGCTCGGGGCAGTTTTTTCAGTTGCCATAGAGCTGGGGGATCTCCAGCTGTGTGCTGTTCTGTGTTCTTTTGGCACTCCAAATGCTAAGGGCTCTGTGACTCCCCGTGCCGTGGGGATAGGGGCTGGCTGACAGCAGCGGTTATTGTGTAAGGGCTGCCCCACGTGCAGGTGACGAGCAGCTGGGCTGCTCTGGTTTGGTTTTTCCTGCAGGCTAGGGAAGCTGTCCATAGGTCCCCTTGCTACCTGGAAACGCATGTCATTCTGGACAAAGCTCTGGTGAGTCTGCATCTTCTCCATCATCAGTGGTTTCCTCTAGGGAAAACCTCAATGTGTGACAGTTCCACAGCCCCACAGAAAACCAGGGAAACGTGCGGGGGGCTCAGCAGTCCCCATGAGATAGGAAGCAGCTCCCGTGGGCATGGGCAGCAATGTGGAGTGGCAGCGGGAGAGCTGCGTGGGGTGGGGATGCACCATGGGCGGATGCTGCTGCCCTGTGCGGGGCACCCATGTGCTCCAGTGTCTGTGGTCCTGCAGTATGACTACATGGGAGCAGACAAGGATGCTGTGACAGCCAGGGTCGTCCAGCTCTTCAGCTATGTGAACAGCGTGAGTCACTTTCGGCTGTGCGTGGGAAATGGGACAGGCGCCGCTGCAGAAGCAGGAGGAGCAGCTGCCGTGTCTCTATGCACAGATGTTGGCCCGCCTCAATCTGACCATCGTGCTGTCCTCCCTGGAGCTCTGGACAGAAGAGAACAAAATCCCGACCACGGGAGATGCTGAGGAGTTGCTGCAGAGATTTTTGCAGTGGAAAGACACACACCGTGTTCTCCGGCTGCACAACATTATGTTCTTATTTGTGTAAGAAGGGGGTGGCATGGAGATGACAGCAATAGGAAGGAGTGGTACAGTGCAGAGCAGTGCGTGGAGGGCTCAGTCTGTTCTGCCCTCAGTTACAGGGAGCAGTCCCATTACGAGGGGGCATCTGCGGGGAAGCTGTGCCTCAGGAGCCACGCAGGAGGGGTTGCCCTGGTGAGGAGTCTGTCTGTCTGTGCATGGAGCCCCATGCTGGGGTGTGGGCTGTGCCCCCCCAGAGGACCGATGGCAGCAGGGGCAGCTCCGCTGGGCACTGAGCTGCAGTGCGGGGGGTTCGGGGCTGGCAGCGCCCCACGTTGTGCTGAGCATGGCCGCACTGCCCGCAGTACCCCCGTGCCATGGAGCTGGAGGCGTTCTCAGTGGCCGTGGTGCAGCTGCTGGGGCTCAGCCTGGGGATGAGCTACGACGACCCCGGGAGCTGCCACTGCACGGGAACTGCCTGCGTGATGCAGAGCAGCGCGGTGTAAGGCTCCATCCTCCCGGTGTGCCTTCTGCCCATGGAAGGGCCCCGGCAGGCAGACCTCGTCCTCTGCCCTATAGGAATGCAGCTGGTGCCAAAGCCTTCAGCAGCTGCAGCGTAAGAGACTTCGAGCGCTTCCTGGCCTCTGAAGAGGGGCAGTGCCTCCTGAACAGACCATCCATGACCGTGTCCTATAGAGCTCCGGTGTGCGGCAACAAAGTGGTGGAGCCAGGGGAGGCGTGTGACTGCGGCTCAGCAGAGGTACTGGGAGCACTGGTGGGAGCCCAGAGCTGTGCTGGGAGGAGCGCTCCAAAGAGCAGCGCGGGTTGTGCTGGGCTGGCGGCAGCCTGGGCGCAGCCCCAAGCAGTCACTGTGCCCGGTGACTCCAGCTGTGGAGATGGCTCCGTCCTCATGCATGGGCGGTTGTAGGACTGAGCACAGCAGCTGGGAGGGGGCTGTGGTCAGGGACCCGCGGTGCCACCGCCCGCTGGGAGCTGCTGGAGCAGGCAGAGCCACGCTGTGTCCCTGTGTCCCCGTGGGGGACACCTGAGCTCTACTGACTGTGCCCATCCATTGCTTCCAGGAGTGCCGGCGCGACCCGTGCTGCTCCGTGGGGTGCATGGCGAAGAAGGGCACGCAGTGCCAGTCAGGGCCGTGCTGCAGGAAGTGCAAGGTGAGCAGGCACATTCGGGAATGCTCTGTGCAGGCACTGCTTGCTTGTGAGCCCCATGTGCAGAGTACACGTAACAGTGCAGCTCCTCGTTCTGCCTCTTTCCACCAGTTTATGAGAAAAGGCACTCCGTGCATAGCCAGCTCTGAGGATGAGTGTGAGCTGAAGGAGTACTGCAACGGCACCTCCGCAGCGTGCCCAACCAACCTGTGGGTCATGGACGGGCATCCCTGCAGCGAGAACACTGCCTTCTGCTACAAGGGGGTGTGCCAGATAGCCGACAAGCAGTGCCAGGAGATCTTCGGCAAAGGTGCGTGGGATGCACAGCAGGGCCAGGAGTCATCAGCATCATCGGATGCATGGTCCCAGTGGTGCTGCCAGCCCCGAGGTGGAGAGGGGCTTTTTGACGGTCTGTAAGTGATGGTATGTGCTGGCAGGTGCCAAAAATGGACCGTTGAGCTGCTATGAGGAAATTAATGGCCGAAGGGACAGAATGGGGCACTGTGGCTCTGACAGCAGTGGTTACCACAGCTGTGCATGGAGGTCAGTGCTGCAGAAATGCTGCGCTCCTGTGCAAGGCAGCCAGGAGAGCCCGCCCAGGTTGGAGAGCAGCGTGCAGAGGAGCGGAGCGATGAAGGTGCATGGATGGATGCTCTCTGTGCCTCTGCAGGGACCTCCGCTGTGGGAAGCTCATCTGTCAGTACCCGGGCAGTATGCCCTTCACCAAGGAGAAGGCTGCAGTGGTCTACGCCCGGGTGCAGGGCACGCTGTGCGTCACACTGGACTACATGCAGCCCCGCACTGAGAAGGACCCCATGCTGGTGAGGGACGGCACCGTCTGCGGTGACCAAAAGGTGAGCACTGCTCAGATGTGTCACTGCTCTCCTGTGAGCGTAAGGGCCCAGAGAAAGCATCACTGTGACAGCAGTGTGAGAGACCCAAGGGCCATGGCTTTTCCATTGGTTGTGTCCAAAACAAGTTGAGATTGGTGGTGTGAATCCCACTGAATGGGGCCAGGCTTGGGCCCGCAGTTCTCCCGAGCAGGAGAAGGGTTTTAGTGCTGTCCTGGGCTGTCTGCTGACCCCGAGTTTGTTCTAGGTCTGCATGAAACAGAAGTGCGTGTCTGCTGCCGTCCTGAACTACAGTTGTGACATAAAGACCAAATGCCACAATCACGGGGTAAGTGACAGTGCCACGTGTTCGTGGGTTTTGGACCATTGCTCTCCCCCGGGATGCAGCTTGCAGAAACGAGGCCGTGCGTTCACAACCCTTTGCAGCTGATGGAAGCCATTGCTCTCCCTCCATCACGCAGGTGTGTGACAGCCAAGGGAACTGCCATTGCGACTTCGGCTGGGGACCGCCCGACTGCCGGGAGAAGGCCAGGCCGCACGGAGTGGGCGGGGGCGGGGGCAGCGGCGGCGGCGGTGGTGGTGGTGNCCTCTGGAGGTCTCCTCCCACCCCCAGCTCGGGGAGGGCTGCCCAGACCCCTGCCAGCCCCAGGCTGCCGTGCTGTTCCCGTTCTGGCGCAGGGGAGCAGCGCGGCCCCGAGGAGCGCTCTGCTGTGGGCTGAAGGAGCTGTCCGCTTGCAGACGACTGGAACAGGAGCTCGTGGAAGATGTGGCTGCTTCTCACCTTCTGCGTCTTTGTGTCCATCCTCATTGGGGTCATCTTCATGGTGAAAAAGAGAGAGGAGCTGGGGCAGTGTCTGTTCCCAGAGCAGCTGCAGGGAGACGAGTGAGCGCACCCCAGGGCTGCGGGAGGGGCGGAGTGGGGAAGGCACTGCTGCTGGTACTGACAGCTCCCTGCTCCCGCCCCAGGTTTGAGCAGGGCGTTGACGAGGAAGGGAGCTCGCTGAATGCACAGTAGCAGGAGGGGAAAGGCTTCAAAGGTCAGTCATCGCCAAAGCGATGGGTGCTTTGTGCTGATCTTGTGACTCGGGGGCATCCCTGTCTTGTCTGCCTGGCACAGGGCTGTGCGAGCACAGGGAGGATGCTGCAGCCATGCATGAGCGGTCTGCAGTCCTGGGAGTCCACCAACAGCAGCAGCACAGCCCTGCAGGGCTGGAAGCCTGCCCGAGGGGCACTGAAAGGCTGTGTCCATTGTGTTTGTGTTCTTGTGTGTGGTGTTCAATAAAAGGTGTTTCTGGGGCCTGAGCCCTGTGGTCCCAGCATGGGGCTGAGTGCAGGGCTGGGAGCAGGGCTGGGTCCGGGGCTGGGTGTGAGCGCTGCTCCAGCAGCAGCTGTGCTTCCCCGGGGAGGCAGCGAGCAGCGGGTGCAGGGAGCTGCTGTGCTGCAGTGGCACCGGTGCCTGCTGCAGGGAGGGACCAATCTGGGGGGACAAAGGCAGCACCACACTGAGCTGGGACTTAGGGCAGCCTCCTGTGGGGGTTCTCATCTGACCTCACTTCATTCATCCCTGGTCAGACAGTGGCATGAGCCTCACCAGCACCAGCTCCTGTGCAGGAGGTTTTGGTGCTGTGCATCACAACGAGGGCAGAAACCCGCAGCCCTGATGCAAAGGTGTGCAGTTACCCTCTGTACCTTCTGCTCTGGGTCCCCCAGGGTGCTCCACACTACCAGCATGCCGTCCACTAACACAAATTCAAACCACCATTACAGCCATGTGCTTCGGCAGCAAGAATTTAATGACAACCTCAGCTCACATTCAGATGTTAGGAAGTTGGCTGGAAACGCAGACAAATCCTTAACTGCCATGAGATGTGACTCAGGGAGTTCCACTCCCTGCCATGCAGCACTCACCTCATGGCAGCAGCCTCAGCTGTGGTTCCCCTTCATTTATCTCAGCTGTGCTGGGGCTGTTGTTAGCACATCATACATCAGCAGCACTGTGTGCCCGCCTAAGGACTCAGCTGATGCCCCGTGGAGTGCACATCGCTCTGGGGGCACTGGTGGGGTGTCCCAGGCTGAGGCACAGCTCACAGCCCCTCCTGGGGTGAGGCCCTGCCCTGAGCCTGCTGCAGGGATGGAGCTCAGCTCTCGCTTATCAGCAACCTTTAATCGTGTTTGCTCAGCCCCTCTGGCTGCGGGCAGCTCCCCCAGGACAAGGTTCGGGGCCGTAGCGCGGTGCTGGCTCAGCACAAAGCAGGCGCGGGGCAGCGCCGGGATGGAGGACGGTGATGGGAAGGAGGAGAGTGCGCTGCCCTTGGCGCTCAGCCGTTTCCAGCTCTCGGAGGATTATGGCTTCCTTCTGCCCAACCCTCTGGTAGGAGACAGCTGTGTCCTGTGCTGGGAAGTCGATGGGGAGCACTGGGGCTGGCAAGCAGCGCGCTGCCGGGGTCGCCATTTAGCGCTGCTTTATGATAGTTATAGGAGCGATGAGGAATGTACGTGAGGCTTTGGCTTTGGCAGATTCATGGGGCAAGTTCCTCACTTTAAAAATTACAGTGGCGGCAGCAAGTGGCACAGGGGAGGGGGGAAGCAGCTTTGCAATTCAAATGTTGGCCTTGGATTTACAGTGTTCCACGGGAGGACGAGGAGAGAATTTAGAGGGAAAGTCTCCAGTGCTGAAGTGGTGCTGTTTGTCAGGGGTGCAGTTTGCAGTGGGAGTGCTCAGGGACAGCAGATACTGTCCATGGCCACTAACACAGCCACGCAGGCTGCTGCTACAGGGGGGGGAAGAAGACACGCCATGAGCTGCACTTTGTGGGCCAGGCACTGCTCTCGTCCCTGCCACAAAACCCTTTTCCCATGCAGCACAGTGGGAGGGCAGGGGCCGGCTCCTGCCACATCTGTCCAGGGCCACCACGCTCCCCAACTGCAGCTGCTTTGTGCTGCAGCCTGATGGAGATGGGGCGTAGGATCGAGCTCCTGGCCCTGGGATGGACCCATGTGTCCTGTGGTCCCCAGCATGGGGTGGATGGGTAGCATGAGACCCATGGGTCAGCCCTGAGCCGCTCTGAAGCGCGGGGTGAGAGCAGCAGGGCGTGCACTGACAGCCTCCCCTGGCACCCACCCAGACAGAGCTGCCGGCTCCCTACAGCCCGTGGATGGAGCTCGCCCACAAGCTGCCCCAGCTCATCACGAGCCGCCAGCTCCGCGCACATGTCCACCAGGTACGTGTGCCACTGCACCTGCCTTGCTCTGAAACACTCAGGGAGTCACACCAACACAGCCAACATGATGCAAAAGCAAAGCCTTAACTTTGACACAGCAATAACTCGTTGCACAGCTGCAGGGGCAGCTCTGAGTGCAGGGCAGTGAAATCCCAGGGGATACCAGGAGTCACCATGTGCAACCCATCTGGTGCCATCCATAGCAAACCCTGCAGGGATGGGAGGGGAAAATGGATACCTACAGGGAGGGCATGAGGCCGGGGTGTGCAAGGTGAGGTGCCAAGCAGGCGCTGCTCGGCTGGGGGCACGTGGGGCCCAGGACGGTGCCCTTTGTGCAGCCCCGTGCTCGCGAGGTCTCTCTGGCAGATGCCGCAGCTGAGCACCCATCACCTCCACGGGCGCGAGGAGCTGCACTTGGCTCACCTGGTGCTCAGCTTCCTCACCATGGGCTACGTCTGGCAGGAGGGCGAGGAGGGCACTGTGAAGGTACCGGTGGGTCCCTGCTCCATCCCATGGGGATAAAGGCAGAGCCAGCGCTGAGCTGTGCTGTGCTGTCCCCCCAGGTCCTGCCCCGCAACCTCGCCGTGCCCTTCTGGGAGGTGTCGCAGGCCCTCGGGCTGCCCCCCATCCTCAGCCACGCGGACTTTGTCCTGGCCAACTGGAGGAGGAAGGATCCCAGCGGGTAACCAGGCGAGCCCCATCCCACCCAGAGCCCTTCAGAACCACCACCCCTGGGGCTGGCCCAGGGCAAGGGCCAGGGGAGGGGTTTGCCCCCTGGCCCACGTGTGGGGGCAGGTGGGAGCCTCTGGCTGAGGGATGGCACCACCTGGGACGAGCAGCCCCGTTTGTCCCCTGTGCAGCACAGTCCATTGCTACAATGGTTTATAACATCTCTCTCTCTCCCTCTCTCTCTTCCTCCCCTTTTCCTCTGTATTTGTCGGCAATGCCCAAAATGTCTCCAGGCCTCTGGAAATTGAGTAAGTATTGAAGATGCTTATTTGCTTTCTAACAGCATTTGTTTTGTTTGAATTGGCTTAGTGCTCCCCCACTGCAGGGCTCTGCCATGTTAACCCTCTCCCAGTTCAGAAACCTCTTATCCTTGGCACACAAACACCACTGCAATGGCACCAAAGCCAGCATGGCCACGGCTGCTTCATCCCTTGCAGAGCCAAGGCCAGGCCTGCAGCCCAGGGAGGGCACAGGGAGGGGTTAGGATCCACAGAGCCGGGGCAGAGCTCATCCCCTTTGCCTGGTGCCAGCTTCCTTTTGGTCAAGTGTGGGTGGTTCTGCCCCCAAGAGGTTTTTGCCCCAAGGGCTGAGCCAGTCCCAGGGTGCGGGAGCTGGGGTAGGTGCTCCTCATGGGAGGGCATCCCATGCCACAGGGCTCTGTGCTCACCCGTTTCTGGGGTGCAGCAGCAGCACTGCGCAGTACGAGCACGGTGCTGCTGCAGGGCTCAGCCCCACCGCCCTGTGCCCACAGCGTGAGGGCTGGGGATGGGTGAGGGCTGGGGAAACGTGCTGCTGGCTGCCTGCAGGAACCTGGACACCATCATATCGCTGCCTGGGGGAGAGAGCCTGCGTGGATTCATCCTCGTCACACTGCTGGTGGAGAAGGCGGCCGTGCCCGGCATCATGGTAGGGTGCTGTGAGCCCCCCGCAGGCTCCTGGCCCCGCAGCCCAGTTCTTGGGACTGAGAGCGAGAATCCAGAGCACATCCCAGCCCCTCGGTTCGTGCTCTCCTCCTCTGCTCCTTGCAGGCAACCTTTCAGGCCATTCATGCCACCCAGCAGCGTGACAACGAGACCCTGCACCGAGCCCTGCAGGGGCTGGCAGCGGCCATCAGGGACATGGGCACGGCTCTGCGGCGCATGCACGGTGACAGCAGCGGGGCACTGTTATAGCGGTGGGGGCATGGCACTGTCAGTGGGGGCATGGCAGCAGCAGGTGCATGGCAGCAGCAGCCTCTACCTGCAGGGCACCCTGCACCATGAGGGCTCACCGGATGCACGGTGTAAATGCAGAGCACCTCCCCACGGCCCCGCTCCTGCCTAGCGCGGGGTCCGCTCTGCTCTGGGAGCGCTGCCCATGGGAAGCACTGCTGCAGGTGCCCTTGCCTTTGCCCACAGTAACACCTGATCCAATTTCTGCCTAGATTACGTGGATCCAGCAGTGTTTTATGCCGTGATCAGAATCTTCCTCTCTGGGTAAGTGGGATATTTCCCTCCAAACCACCCCGCCAGGGCTCTGCAGGGTGCATGCAGCCCTGCTGGGCCCATTGCCTGCCCCAGGCAGCACGGGGCAGAGCCCAGCGCCGCGGTGCTGCTGTCCCTCTGCTCCCCCGCGGGGCTGCCAGCGTCCCAAACTGCTCTGCTCTTGGCCTCCTCAGAGGGTTTCTATTTTTATTTCTGTTCAGCATATCTCAGCATTCCTAAGTCAAAAGGCTCCATGCATCCTGATGATGTTTCTCTCATTTTTTATCCACGCTGACCTTGTCCTGATGGTCATCAGCCTGGAAAAGCATGCCTTTTGAATTCCCTTCTGCTTATAAGAACTTCCCACTATTGAAGGTTACTATAAATACATCCATGGGAGAACTAAAAATATTGAGGAATTTGATAATGAATCTATTTTCTCTGCAATTTGAGCAAAATCTGCTCCCGCAGTCGCACAGCCCCAGCAGCCAGCACTGACAGCACCGTGAAGTGCTGCATTCTTCAGAAGGTCAGGGGATGTTTTTGTGCCAGGCGCATTCTCGCTCTGAAGTTAGAACTCCTCTTTCCATTTGCAGGAGAGCATTTATCCATTTTTGCACGGAGCAGGGTGACAGGGCTGGGAGATAATGGTGCAGGGGCAGCAGTACTCCCTGTTCCCGATTTGCTGGGATGAACATCTTTTGTGGGAGGGAGGAAATGGCGTTACAGGCTTGTTCTCTGCTGAGATAAACAAAGGCAAGCAGTTCGCTCTGTCTTTAAAGACCTCACCTTAGAGTAACAAGAACAGAGAAATCCAAAGTGACATCTTGAAGGGCTCAGAGGTGCCCTTGGTGACTGCCACTGCTGCAGCCGGGCTGCTGATGGGGGTGTGCAGGCCCTCATGCTGCAGGTGCCAGGTGTCACCCACAGCTGCTGACCGTGCCCTGTCCATGCAGCTGGAGGGACAACGTGGCCATGCCGGCCGGGCTGCTGTACGAGGGTGTTGCTGACCAGCCCATGGCATTCTCAGGCGGCAGCGCGGCACAGAGCACCGTGCTCCACACCTTCGATGAGCTCCTGGGGATCCGCCATAGCCAAGACAGCAGTAAGTAAAACCTCCTCCTTCCGTGGGAACGGCTCAGGGGAGCACAGGAGCGGAGCAGCGCTGCCCACGGCTCTGCCTGCAGCACTCCCAGCTGCAGGGCTGCGTCCCACCAGACCCCGGCCCTGGGCTCGGCTTTCCCCAGTGCATTGCCAGAGAGTCCGTGCAGGAGGCTCTGGCATGCTCTCCCCTGCTGCTATAAATTCCCAGAGGAACAGACTTTGTTTTTTGCACATCAGCTTCTCACTGAGGTTATATATGGTGCGGAGCGGAGCGCGCCAGCATCCTGCCCGTAACTGAGCTCATCCATTCACATCGCTTTGCCCACAACTCCATGTATTTATCAGAAATTAGTAAAACCACCCTAATGGCAAATAATAAATAACCACTGAGAACAAGGGCTGAAAGCTGCCTTTTAGGGTTAAAACCAGCTCTAATGAAGCACTGACCTAATATGGGTTTTTCTCAATTAATTTAATGCACTGAGACAGAGCAGAGGACAGGAGGCTGCGTGGGGATCTTCCTGGTGCTGGACAGCACAGCTGGGTGCCAGGGACAGAGTCAGAGCAGCAGCAGGAGCTGTGCTTTGGGGTTTAGTGCTGCATAGCAGCACCCCACAGACAGGGCACTGCCATGGGCCCAGCGCAGCACTGCAGTGAGGCTCAGCCCCTGTTTGCACTGGCGCTGGGTTTCAGCCCATGGACTGGGAGGTGAAAGCCTTCCCGAAGGCATCCATGAGAGCAGGAGAGGGCAGGGGCAGTGCCAGCAGATGCAGCTGGGACTGTTCTGGGAGCATTCGCATTGGGCTGCAGATGGATGCAGCTCTCTGCATCGCCTCTTCTCTGTGATTTACATTGCACCGCTCCTAAAGGTCCTCTGGTGGCTTAACATTAACTTTATTAGTTTTTCCAGACCTTCAAAGAGCAAACAAGAAGAGGAGAGCAATATAATATATCCCTATAAAGGAGTGCCTGGCATCTAAGTAGTTTTCCCACATGCCCTCAGCTTAGCAAGGCCATACATCACCAACATACGAGGCAGGAGTAGAGATGGGAATATCTGGCAGCTTGCATTTCGGCGGCAGAAGCACACTGCGGTGCCTCCAGCATGTGTCAGAGCAGCTGTAGCTGCACGGCCCCGGTTACCACAGCCAGGCTCTGCAGCAGGAGCCACTCTCAGCACTGCACCCCGAGAGCTCCTTCCCCTCTGCCCTCACTTTCTCTGCTGGTGTTTTGCAGCCACGTTCCTGCATAGGATGAGGGACTACATGCCCCCTCCCCACCGCGCCTTCATTGAGGAGATCCGCCGGGCCCCCTCCCTGCGGCAGCACGTGCTCAGCTCTGCAGACCCACAGCTGCGCGCAGCTTTCAACTGCTGCGTCACGGCACTGGCAGACTTCAGGTCCTACCACATCATCATCGTCACCAAGTACATCGCTGTGGCCAAGGCCAAGGCAGGGCGGGCAGAGGTGGGTGCTGCAGTGAAGCCCCCAGCTGCACTTGAGGCCAAAGGCACCGGCGGCTCTCACATCTTCTGCTTCTTGAAGAGCATCAGGGACAGCACCAGGGAAGGGCTGATCAGCGCCTGATGCCCAGCAGCAGCACCATGCTGCTGGGAGCTGGAAACGAGCTGCTGCGAGCTGGCTGTGTGCTGCTGGGAACCAGTGCAGGAGGACAGGGGCTGGGCCCCTTCCTGCCCCCACCAGTCCCAGCCATGGGGCATGAGCAACCTCTGGCTTGCAGCATCCCTGCCTGCCCTGCAGCATTTTCCCATGACTTCACAGTTCCCTGCTGGAGGCTGCTGAGGCCAACCTGAGCCTGCCCGCCGGAGGAGAATTCTACCATCCGCAGCCCCAAAAGGCGCCGGGGGCACAGCGGGTCCCAAGGCACCGGCAGCAGTGTGCCACCCACTGACTGCTGTGACACTGGGACCGGGGCTGGGGCTCTGCGGGAACAGCTGGCAAACACGGAAATGACATGAGCTAATAAATCTGGAGCTCCTAGAAACGAGCTGAGCTCATTGCAAGCCCGGGTGCTGTCCTGCCCGAGACCCCCCCGGCCGATCCCGCTGCCGGCGCCAGGGAGCAGCAGAGCGCCGTGTTCCGCCGGGGCGAGCTGCGAGCCGGCGGCCCCGGTACGGGGAGCAGGGGCGGGGGAGGCAGGGAGAGCGAAACAGGCGTTTGCGCTTCGGGAGCTCTGCGATGAGTGGTTTGAAGGATAGCACTTCCCCCTGTGACCCAAAGCCTTTGGGACCAGACATGCCCATGTCGGTGGGACACAGCTCCTGACCGTAGAACAGCGCTGGGACAGGGCACGGCTTGCAGTGCCCGTGGGGCTGGGGCAGCTGCGGGGTATCAGCTCACACCGAACCTCGCAGGAGCTGTGTGTGATGATCCTCGTGGTCCTTCGCAACCCAGGACAGTCTGTGACTGCAGTGCTTTTGGACAAGGCCTGGTGTTGGGCTGGTAATGACAAACAGGGCTCTGCGTTTCATTATCACTTCTCTGTATGACATTTTCCTTCCTGAAATGCCTCCTTCCAGGCTGAGTAACAGGCAGAGACCTCACATAGCTGTTGCATCTGCAGCCAGACCACAATTACTCACTGCTGTCTGCTAGCAGTGGCTCAGCGCCCGTCACAGGGACACTGCTGCAGTCACTCCGTGCAGCTGCGGGGGAGGAGGGCGGCGCGGGGTCCCCGGGGCTGGCAGTGGCCGGGAGCTGCCGCAGGGCTGTTCCTTCACTCCCCACTGCCAGCATCACTGCAGCTCCTGAGGGCTCAGGTGCCGCCAGGATGAAACCTGTTTTGTGCCAAGAGCAGTGGGAAAGTGTTTCTCATCCTGCCTGATACCCACCTGAGCTGAGTTTGACCGGGAGCACCCCCAAACCCTCCCATCCTGGGGGAAATCAGCCCATACGTGGCTGTGTTCTGCCTGCCCGGCTCTGCTGGTGCGGCTGATTGGGGTTCGCCCCCAGTCAGTGCCATGCTGCAAAAACAGCTCTGGCAGTGCCACTTCTCCCGCACTGTCAGAAGAAAGTCAAGGTCCTTTGAAATGAGGTTTCATTCCCAGAAGGGCAACAAAAAGCTCAGCGCACGGCAGCTTGAATTATTAAAGCTGCTCGCTGAATTTTATTTTGTGCCCTCTTTTGAAAGGCAGTCTTAAAACTGAGGCTCAGGAGAAGAGATCTTCAGTAAACATCCTACAGGAGCGTGTCAGCGCTGCTAAATCCTCCCTGGCAGCCCTCACTCTGCTCCAGCTCCATTTCTGAAGAGCTGCTGCATATTTTATGTCGGAAATATTTCATACTGATGATGGTCTATTACATTTCAGACCATTTCAGGCAAACGGCAAACTGGAGGGGAAAGAAGTCACTCTGGCTAAATGAAAATATAATGAGGGCTTCTGCCAGGAACTGGAGGGGGGATTGGAGGAGACGTGGGAGCACCCCAGGACCTCCCCAGCTCTGCTCCGGGGATGAGGAAGGGGCCTGAAGAGCCGCGCTGCCCCGCACACCCTGCACAGCCCACGGCTCTCCTAGGTCGGGAGGTGCAGAGCGAGGGCTCCTCGCACCCAGCACAGCGCTGGTCAGCTCCGAGCAGGGGATGCACAGCCCCTTCTGCTGCACAGGGACAGTGCTGTGCAGAGCTTTGGTTCCTCTCTGCTCCCCAACGCTGCTGTCTAATATTGATCACAAGATGCAGACACTGAGGCCTCAGGTGCATTATGACGGAAGCACGTTGCATTTAAATAATTCAGCAGGCCTCGTGCCTGAAGATGCCACGATGTGTTTGAAAATAACGCAGTGCCTCGCACTCATTTCACAAGCACAGAGGCAACTGGGGTGAGCAGAGTGCAGTGCCACAGCTGGTGCCTGAACAGCAGTGTCACAGCCCTCCGCCACAACCAGCACCACGGCTACAGACCAAACAGCGCTGCTCACACAGCAGACTCTTATCAGCGCAAACAGAGGTGCTGCCCTGGCCGGGCTGATGCACATATTTCCATTGCGAGTCTGCAGCATGGGAGCCGCCCAGCACCATGGCACAGTGCAGCATGGCACAGCATAGCATGGCACAGCACAGCATGGTACAGCATGGTACAGCACGGTACAGCATGGTACAGCACAGCACAACATGGTACAGCACAGCACAACATGGTACAGCACAGCACAGCACAGCATGGTACAGCACAGCACG
>WBMW01001854.1:49800-157109 GCA_013396635.1 Penelope pileata
GCATGGTACAGCACAGCACAGCACAGCACAGCACAGCATGGTACAGCACAGCACAGCACGGTACAGCATAGCATGGTACAGCACAGCACAGCACGGCACAGCACAGCACAGCACGGCACAGCACAGCACAGCATGGCACAGCACAGCACAGCACAGTATGGCACAGCGTGGCATGGCACTGCATGGCGTGTCACAGCACTCCTTGCCCCACTCATGTCTGCCTTCTTCAGACACGATGCAACCATGGGTGCTCTGCCCAGCTGCTGACACACAAGCACAGTGTTGGGATGCTCCAGGTGTTTCCCAGCTCTCACAAAATCTGTGCAGAAGCTCCTGAGCTGCCCCCCCTGCAGCCGCTCCCCCCCCTACCACCTCAGCCCTGTGCTGTGGCTCCCAGCACACAGAGCCCAGGGCTTCGCCACAACTCCTGCCACCACTTTTGTCCCCGGGAATATTTGAAATCGAATGAGAACATAAACATTTGGATTCTAGACACTTCTAAGCCCCAACCGTGTTTATCACACTTGGCTCTGCTCCTGGAGCCAGGACCAGGAGAGGCTCCGAACGGTTGAGGTTATTTAACATGCAGTGCATAGATCAATCTCGCTCTCCCCTCCAGCCACAGGTTCCCCTTTGTGGTTTGCTGCACAGTTATTACGTCCATCAATATCCAAGTAATTACAATCCCCCATTATCCAGGTCCTGGCTGCCTTATGAACTCCTCATAAACTATAAAACATTTCATGACCAACTTTCCTTAAGTGCCCAGGAGGGCCGTAGCACCACCTCGGATTCCCTTGGCTGCTTCCATTATCCCCTGCACAACTGCTGCAAAAGCAGCGAGCCCCTCAGCGTGCTGTCCTGCAGCTCCAGCTGTCCCCACATCATGGCCAGGTCCCCCAGGACTTGTACTGGTGGGGATAAATCGGTGGACAGTGCTTGTCCCCACATCACGCTCACCTCTCACAGCCATTTGTCAGCTCCAGGTGAAGCGAGCAGCAGATGGGACAGGGCTGTGCTGCACGCTCTGAACTCCCTGGGGCATGGGCTGCATTTACCAAACATTGCACCAAAATAGAAAAGTTGTTCTGAAATAGAACTAGCAACTAAAACAGCAGCATTTTTGAATAAAAATAGCTTTGCAAAGGACCCAGAGCTAAGCTTGGCTTGGCAAAGGTCTCTGCCCTCCTTCTAGGATTACAGCTTCACTGCTGCAGCCCCGCAGAGCCCTCTGCCAGCACTGGGACTGCCCTGGGACTGCAGCTGCCTCTCTCTAGGAGACAACAGAGCTGGAGAGGGGGCCTTGTACCACCCCCAGCACTGCAGGAAATTGCAGATACATCAGGACAGTGCTTACAGCCATCCCAGGATGCATGGGGACACGGGCAGCGGTGCTGTGCCTTTGCTCCGGATGCAGCTGTCCTCATCCTCATCCTCATCCTCATCCTCATCCTCATCCTCATCCTCATCCTCATCCTGTCACCGCTGTGTGGGGGCAGAGGAGTTGCTCTGATTGCACCACGGTGGGACCGGGGCTGTCGTCTGCTGTATTTACTGCGAGCCAAGCACAGCGGGTTCCTGCTTTATGCTGAGGAGCTGGGGTAATTTGAATAGTAAATACTATGAAGAAAGTGCATTACTATGAAATACGGATTTTTCCGATAAATAAATCATGGTTATTTTTTGCATGCATAATACCAAGAGGATGTACTCGGGACAGCTGGCGCTCGCTGCAGCACTGGTCTGACATGGAGATGAGCAACAAACCGACATCCCTTCCCTCCAGCCCTCCCATTGCTACAGCTCCACTGGGCTTCATTTCAGGGCGAGAGGGGTGCTGCTGCAGGTGCTCCTAATGCAGAAAGCTCTGCCATGAGCAATGGGAATGGTGCAGCCTCACACCTGGCCGTGCTGTGCCGGTGCCACACGCCACGTGCTGGTCCCTGAGTGCACGGAGCTCCCCAGGCAGCGGCTGCGTTCTGTCACCACGGGGTCCCTGCAGCCCACGGCTGTGACCGTGGGGTAAACGCAGGCGGCAAAGGTGGCCCACGAGGAGAGCTGCACTGTGCTGCTGCGAGCTCTGTCAAATGGATTTCTTAAATAAAAAGAAAAAAAAGGAAAAAAAGAAAAGACTCTGCTATTATTGCAGTGGGAGGCTGCCTCACGCTGGGCTCTGCTGCTAAATATGTTCTGTGTTTACTGTACGCAGGAACAGTGGGAAGCTTTCCGAAAAGCACCGGGGTTTCTCCGCTTTTTCAGCAATCAATCATGCCTCGCTTGAGCCATTTTTATCCTCACAGAAACGGAAAATATTTTCCTGGTGTAACTTCTACGAATCAAAGATGTTTCCTCAACAGAGAGCGGCCCCGCGGGAGAAAGCTGCAGTGGGAGCGATGTCCCCGCGAGGATGGGGCAGCAGCGGGACATGGCCCTGCAGGGCTGGGGGTGCTCCATGGGCTGCTGCCTCCTCCTGTCCCAACCAACTGCTGAACTGCAGCCGCAGCGTCTGCACGCGTGGAAGCGCGGTGCCGGGCTACCAGGGCTGCTCCCAGTGCCACGGCGCTGCTGCAGGGACCGGACCCTGGGATATGTGGCGGTCACTGGTTGTGTTTATGTTCTCCATCAGCTTTCCCTAAACAGCCCCAGCAAAGGATCCTTCCACGAAGCTCACTGCGGCCGGAACTGACTCAGCTTGCCGCACAGAGGTCTCTGTGGATGGGCACATTGGCCTCCGGCACTCCGCATCACGCTTGATGCTGTTTACACAGAGAGGACTTGTTTAAGCTTTTGTTCATGCTCAGCGTCAGAGCAGCACACACAGAGCCCTGGAGCCGTCCCTGCCACCCCCACCATCCCCAGCACAGAGCCGGGGAGCAGCGCTGCTCCCCAGTGCCACGCAGAGCTGCCAGGCTGGTGAACAGCTCAGGGCTCAGTGCAGGCTGAGCACGGTGCCTGCTCCCCTTGGGGTCACCGGGCAGAGTTCTCTGCCAGACCCAGGTATACAGACATCTGCTCACCCGATCTGCTTCCCCAGGCAGATGCTGGGCACTGCAGAGCATAAACTGCAAAGTGCGTTCCTTTCCCGCTTGGCACTGACCTCTGACGGAGCAGAGCTGCTGCAATCACACCCATGGGGGCTGCAGAGCCCGTCCTGCCGTGCTGTGTGCACAGAGCACACCCTCACCCCCCTTTTCTCCCCTCTGACACAGCTGAAACCAACTCACATCTCTAGAACTATTCTTTTGTGTTTGAACTGTGTGCATAAATAAACTGCCGCAGACAGACGAAAATATCCATACACCAGAGCTGACACTTGACAAGGATTCAAGGGCAGATCTCTAGAACAAAGACAAGGCTCCCTTGTAAACAAGGCATCAGTCACTTAGATCGCAATAATTAGGCAACACGACTGCTGGGAAACTTCTCGAAAGCATCACAGCAGAAGGCACAGCGTGGGGGTGCAGCCCGGCCCCACAGCACTGCAGCACCCCACGTCCCCACGCCACGGACCTCAGCCTGGCACTGGGAGCTGCTGCCTCGCCCCGTCCCAGGGATGGGCTTTACAGCTCTGTTATTGCTGTGAGCAGGAGCCACGTGTGCGAGGGGAAATGAGGCGATGTGCTGTGACCTGCCATGACCCTGCTGGGGGGCTGCGCTCCCAGGGACAGCCCGGAGCCACCCGGGGGTCCCATCCCTGCACCTCAGGCCAGGAGCAGCCTGACACAGGGCTGACCCCCAGCACCCACAGAAAGGCAGCGCCCGGGGGCTGGGGCTGTGCACAGCCCGGGAGCGGTGCTGGCAGAGGGGGATGCGCAACTGCTGCTCAGCAGCAGCAGAGTGGAAGCTGTTAGGCCACGAGAGAGGATGCCAGAGAGGCAAACACCATCTGTTTTCTCCGAGGATCTCTTTTATTACTGGAGGAATGGAGTACAAGGCTGATAACACCATCATTTCAAGCTAATCTCCCACGCAGTTTACATACCCACTGATTTCCGGATAAATCCCTGCAGTGCATGGGCCGCGTGCTTTCCCCAGCTGATGAGCTCCCTTCAATCCGTGTTACTCAGCTCAGCGTTCCCTGGGTCCCTCCGGTGCAGTGCAACCAAACACAGGAGGGTCTGCCCCTGCCCAGTGCTGGCACTGCCCTGCTGCAGGACCAGGAGCTAAGCACCGTGCCCACTGCTGCCAGCATCCCTGGGGCTGTGCCCGGGGTGAGGACCCACAGCTTCTCTGGGCCCGTATGGGCACCGAAGGGACAAATCCCTTGCTCAGCCCTGGCTGCGGCACAGCCCCAGGTGGCACCAGCAGCACAGAGGCACTCGCTGTGCCCCCACACTGCAGGGCCATGGGCAGCGCTGAGCCCTGGGCTGGGGGCAATGCAGCCCCCCCCGCCCCCCCCCGCAGGATTTCCTCGCGCCCGGCCCCGGGCAGCAGACAATGCAGCGTCTGCCCGCNCCCGGGCCCTTCTGCTCCAGCTCAGGGCTCCTCCAGCAGCGCGCAGGCTCCCGAAGCTGCCAGAAGTTTCTGTTTCTGTTCTGTTTCTTAGCAGGAATGATTTACTTACTGTAAGTGGCTGTTCATTATGCCCTGCACTGCATTATTAACTCGGTGATCGTACATTTAGCAGGGAATTTATGAGAAACGCGGAGGCATTCATTATCAGTAATGCCACAAACTTTACTCTTATATGGTTTCCCTCCTGAGCTCCCATGGTCCAGAGCAGTGCCCCGGGCACGTGCTGTGCTGCTCCACCCCAGGGAGTGCAGTGCTTTATCCTTCCCAGATAAATAAAAGTATTTCTTATCCAACCTGGATTAAAGTATTTTCTTAAAAAAAAAAGTTATTAAACGGACTTGGTGCACATTTTTTTCATACTGATGACTTTTCAGGACAACCATGTGCTCCAGCTGCCGAAACACGATCACTTTTTTCCTGTGTTTGAGCCCCAGGTGGGGTTCCTTATTCCACGACAGCCAGGACTGCCAGCTGCCCCATCCCTGCCAGGGGGAGACCTGGAGGCCCCCTTTGCTCGTCTCTCCCAGGGAACGGTGATATTTTGCTTGCTGGGGGCTGTGAGGCCTCTCCAGCACCGTCGCTCCTCAGGACTGCTGCACCTTTCAATGCCGAGGCAGCGTTACAAGCCTGCAGGCTGCTGGGAGGAAAGCTATGCACAACATGCCTTCACCAAATGCAGAGGCATCCCACATTGCCTTGTTTGGAGCGAGCTGGGACTGCTACACAAATGCAGACCAGGTTCTCTGCAAGAGTCTGCAGGGCAAAGGCACCGACAGCTCTGGGCTGCTGCTGCACGAGGGCAGAGCTGCAGCCCTGCACCATGGGCTCCCCTGCAGCTGCTGTGATGGGGCAGCAGAATGGTGGGCTCCTGCCACGGCTCTGCCCCAGCCCTGGGGTTGGCCCAGCCCATAGCAAAGCATGGGTGCTCCAGCTCCCACCTCGTGCTGGGGCCACCAAGGAGCAGCGCTGGCAGCTGCAGGAGGACCCCAGCGTCCCGACCAAGCCCTGCTGATCATCCCCATCACGGGAACCTCTGCACGTGTCACGTCCTGAAAAGCAGAGCACAATTAGGGACGTGGCTGAACTGTTCTGCAGAGACAGAAAAGTGGGTTGGAATTAATCCTCCCATTAATGTGTGAAACAGAGCATTTACATTCATGAAGCAATTATACAATAATAGCAGGAGAGCTGCGATAGAAATCGCATCTTGTCTGAAGTTTCACTCCAACCCAATACATGAATAATTCCTCCTCGGCATTACTGGGAAAGCAATATTAAAAGAATGATATAAAAAAAGTGGGGAAAAAAAAAACAGATGAGGCATGCTTCATCTCTCAATTAGAGCTGAACACAACCAAATTTATGCAAAGTGGGAAGCGGAGCTCGAAGAGGCAGAGGCATTTGTTACTGCTCAGTGCAAGATGAGCTCACAAAACTCTGCATCCTTCATCTTGGCAGCTTTCTGATGTCTTACTCCCAAAGCATCAGCTTTACTCTCCGTTTCCATGGCAGATGCTTTTCTGANCCGGAGCTCCAGGAAGATCCAACAGGAAACCGCGCGCAGAAAGAAAAGCCCGTTCGTGCCTGCAAGTCTGAGCTCTGGGCTCAGCCCGGCTGGCGCGGGAGGAAGATGCTGAAGTCGGCACGTTGGAAGGCTTGCAGTGCCCTGGGGGGAGCTGGGCACCGTGCACGGGACCCACTCGGTTTCTGGGAAACCCCCACCAGGGCCCCCCACCCCCTGCAGCCCCGAACCCCCGGGCCCTTCTGCTCCAGCTCAGGGCTCCTCCAGCAGCGCGCAGGCTCCCGAAGCTGCCAGAAGTTTCTGTTTCTGTTCTGTTTCTTAGCAGGAATGATTTACTTACTGTAAGTGGCTGTTCATTATGCCCTGCACTGCATTATTAACTCGGTGATCGTACATTTAGCAGGGAATTTATGAGAAACGCGGAGGCATTCATTATCAGTAATGCCACAAACTTTACTCTTATATGGTTTCCCTCCTGAGCTCCCATGGTCCAGAGCAGTGCCCCGGGCACGTGCTGTGCTGCTCCACCCCAGGGAGTGCAGTGCTTTATCCTTCCCAGATAAATAAAAGTATTTCTTATCCAACCTGGATTAAAGTATTTTCTTAAAAAAAAAAGTTATTAAACGGACTTGGTGCACATTTTTTTCATACTGATGACTTTTCAGGACAACCATGTGCTCCAGCTGCCGAAACACGATCACTTTTTTCCTGTGTTTGAGCCCCAGGTGGGGTTCCTTATTCCACGACAGCCAGGACTGCCAGCTGCCCCATCCCTGCCAGGGGGAGACCTGGAGGCCCCCTTTGCTCGTCTCTCCCAGGGAACGGTGATATTTTGCTTGCTGGGGGCTGTGAGGCCTCTCCAGCACCGTCGCTCCTCAGGACTGCTGCACCTTTCAATGCCGAGGCAGCGTTACAAGCCTGCAGGCTGCTGGGAGGAAAGCTATGCACAACATGCCTTCACCAAATGCAGAGGCATCCCACATTGCCTTGTTTGGAGCGAGCTGGGACTGCTACACAAATGCAGACCAGGTTCTCTGCAAGAGTCTGCAGGGCAAAGGCACCGACAGCTCTGGGCTGCTGCTGCACGAGGGCAGAGCTGCAGCCCTGCACCATGGGCTCCCCTGCAGCTGCTGTGATGGGGCAGCAGAATGGTGGGCTCCTGCCACGGCTCTGCCCCAGCCCTGGGGTTGGCCCAGCCCATAGCAAAGCATGGGTGCTCCAGCTCCCACCTCGTGCTGGGGCCACCAAGGAGCAGCGCTGGCAGCTGCAGGAGGACCCCAGCGTCCCGACCAAGCCCTGCTGATCATCCCCATCACGGGAACCTCTGCACGTGTCACGTCCTGAAAAGCAGAGCACAATTAGGGACGTGGCTGAACTGTTCTGCAGAGACAGAAAAGTGGGTTGGAATTAATCCTCCCATTAATGTGTGAAACAGAGCATTTACATTCATGAAGCAATTATACAATAATAGCAGGAGAGCTGCGATAGAAATCGCATCTTGTCTGAAGTTTCACTCCAACCCAATACATGAATAATTCCTCCTCGGCATTACTGGGAAAGCAATATTAAAAGAATGATATAAAAAAAGTGGGGAAAAAAAAAACAGATGAGGCATGCTTCATCTCTCAATTAGAGCTGAACACAACCAAATTTATGCAAAGTGGGAAGCGGAGCTCGAAGAGGCAGAGGCATTTGTTACTGCTCAGTGCAAGATGAGCTCACAAAACTCTGCATCCTTCATCTTGGCAGCTTTCTGATGTCTTACTCCCAAAGCATCAGCTTTACTCTCCGTTTCCATGGCAGATGCTTTTCTGAGCTTGTATCTGCCATAAATATTGCTAATTTATTCTGCCAGCCATGTCTGCAATACCTGCAGAACAGCTCTGTGTGCGCTCAGGGCGGTGCAGTGGGCACAATGTGGAGGTGCCTCTGCCCCCCTTCCCACCCAGGAGCAATCACACCATGCCAGAGGGCGTTTGCTGCACTCTGAGATCATTGCCCATCTCCTGGCACTGCTTTTGTCCAGCTTCGCAAGTGTACTCTGCCCTGCGTGGTGCGTTCAGCATTTCGGCTGGGCACCTCTGGGCGGGTTTCCCCCACGCAGCTGCAGGCAGCGGTTCCCCCGCTCCCCCCTTGGAGTTCTCTTAGTGAGCAGCAGACAAAACGTGCCTCTTCCCCAGGCAGCAGCAGCAGCCACGTCAAAAGGCCCCATTTTCAGGGTGGATTTACCCTGCCAGTGTTGAGCAAACACTCTGATGTGTAATTCTCTCAAATTCAACAAGACTACAATAAAGTAAGAGGCTTTTCAGTTTTCTGACAGGAGGAGAATTGTGAGGTTTTGCAAAGGTAGCTGTTTGTACCCGGAATCATAATAGCTGGTGCACACAGAAGCAGCTCCCGCGGAGCTGTCAGCAGCAGCGGCGCAGAGCAGAGGGAGAGCAGCCGGCACGTGCAGGGCACCGTGCAGGGAGGGCAGCACCGCGGGAACGCCCGGCAGGATGCTGCGCCCCGATGCGCGGCTCCTGAGGTCGCAGATAGGAAAGCTGTCATGCACTTAAACGCAATCCACCCCTCTCCTAAAGATAAAAGCCCGGGGAGCCCCACCAGCAGGAAGTGCAGAGGTTCAGTTATTGTCTGACCACAGGGCTGCTGGCGGCCGATTGTTTCGCTGCCATGAGCATTGTCTGCCCAGCAGTGCTCCACAATTAACGCTGTTCTGCATTCTTTGCCTGCACAAAGGCCCAGCACTCAGCCTCGTGTGCTCCTCCCTGGCTCCAGAGCTGCCCTCAGGAAGGGGCTCTGCGGGGCCGCATCGCTCCGCTCTGTCTGCAGGAACGGGGCTCTGGAGCAGGGGCGGGGGGACACGCAGCCGGGCGGCGTCACCAGTCTGCTCCTTGTCCCCTGCCCTGCTCCCTGCACAGCCATCGAGCACCTCCCAGCTCTGTAAATAAGGGAACCCCCGGGGGCAGACAGCCAAACCCACATGGGGACAGAGCCTGCTCATGGTTTTCTCCTGCAATGAGTAACAGGGGTTATTGGCACAGCTGGTAAACAAGCTGCTGGCTTTCTAAACAGTGCCTCTGCAGCATCCGGCCCTGACGAAACTGCTCCAACTTTGGCTTTGGCCACTGCTAAGCCTTACCCAAACTGCTGCGATCCCGGCTCCCGGCCCCAAGCCCCCTTTGGCCCCATGGCCGTGTTCCAGCCATAGAACTGGCCCCGTCCACATCCTCAGTAAGAGGGGCCTGGCACCCATGCAGGGTGGAGAACAAACACCTTTTGAAGCAATTAAATTTTTTAATTCCCACTGTTGAGCTGGATATTAAAGCAATGGGTGCTGCAGGCAGGAGCAGGGCCCCCAGTTGCCCACAGCAGGGGCAGAGGCTTTCCCCACAGCCCCGCTCCATGTGCATTTGGTAAAGCACTGCCACTTCAGAACTGCAGCTTTGTGAACGCTAACAGGACCCATATCATCTGGGAAGCATCCTCTGCACACATCTGAGCAGGTTTCACCGCTTTGTTGTACTTCAGTTTGACTGAGACATGGAAGAGCATGCAGCTGCATGCACGGGCTCGCAGCTGGCACCTCCCATCAGCCCTGCAAGAGTCCTCACCTGTAGAAACAACTTCCCTGAGATGCAGGAGTCTGGCAGAGCTGGCGGAGTTTGCTGAGCACGGAGCTGATCTGAGCACAATGAGGCCATGAGTGCAGCTCCAAATCACAGCAGTGCTGGAGTTCTGCAAAGCCCCTTCTGCACGGGGGCAAAGGAAACCGTCCCTGTGGCAGAAACACCGCAAACTGCTGCGCTGTGCTGCACGACAGGGGGAAGTCGGCAACTTAGATGTTAAACTCGCCTGCGACGGTTCCGTGTTGACATCAGCGTGACCTCACCGCTGTAACTTGAGCTCTCCGGTTTTTCTCAGGCTGCCTTTAAATAGCAGCGAGGAGCGCGGATATCGCACCGATCCCCAAGCAGAAGGCAAACCCCAGCGCTCCCACAGCCGATGAAAGCAAAGAGGAGCACCAGGACCTCAGCCATGTCCACGTCCCTGAGAGTGAGCCCCTCGGTGCACGGCTACCGCTTCGACACCGCGCTGCGCAAGAAAGCCGTGGCCAACATCTTCGAGAGCGTCAACGAGGAGTCGCTCCAGAAGCTCTTCAAGCATTCAGGCGACAAGAAGGCAGAGGAAAGAGCCAAAATCATCCTCTCCACCGACCAGGACATGGAGGAGAAAACGAGAGCGCTGATGGCGCTGAAGCAGAGGCGGAAAGACAAGCTACTCCAGTTCCTGAAGTTCCCCAAATACTCCATCAAAGTGCACTGAGCTGGACGGAGCAGCCACGGAGGAGAACGTTTCGGGGCGAGGCTGCTCACTCCCTGCTGGTGCACGCTGCGTGCCCGGTGCCGCCAGTGGGACACGGTGAGCGGTGGCCCCAGGACTGTGCTGGCAGGAGGGGACCGGCACACCCCAGCGCATGGCACCGCAGAGCAGAGCTGAGCCCGGGGACCACGAGCGCTGAGCACACACCGACCGCAGCCGTCGGCTTCGCCTGCTGAGCTCCCGCCCGGAGTCGGAGCCTTTACAAGCCTCGCTGCTGTCTGCTGGGATGGAGACGGCAGACATCGATCAGCTCCTGATCGTTCCTCATTCTGCATTTGTTGAAATGCATCGCAGTGCACTGTATGGGTGCATGACTGTGCCTTTTCTCTCTCGAGCAGCATGTGTGCATTGTGATTTGTTTGCACAAGACCGATAATAATGACATATTTCCCTGAATTTACTGTGAATTTCCCTAATATTTTGTTCACTTCCCGTTAACACTGAATATCTGAACATCATGATTACCGTTCTTATTTGTATAGATTACATTCGATATTAGCCAAGTACTTCATGGCGATATTTTATGGCAATGTTACCATTATATTGACTATAATTTATTGCATATGGCATCCTGAAATTAAATAAATTATGAAGTAAATACAATTTCTCGTCTGAAATGCTCAGTTCTCCCGGAGGAGCGGGGTTATCCTCCTTGGGTTGTTTCACACCGAGGCTGTCCTACAGCAGGCTGCCCCGAAGCACCGGGTGTTCCCCTCGGCTGCTGCGCTGACCCGGTGTTCCCAGAGAGTCCTGACCGAATCTGACCGCAAATCAGATTCACAACAGCTTCTCCCATATAATAAAAGAGAACGATGATTTCTGAAGCAGTGCAAACCAGGAAAATCAGTTCAGAAAATGAACAGTGAATGGTACAGTCCTCAGCCTCTCATTGCTCTGGCAAAGCAGAGTTGGGGCTACAATGGGGCTATGATTGTCCCTGAGCTGGGATGTGAGCCTCAATCAGAGGAAAAAACCCCAAACCAACAGAAGGGAGTTAGGAGGAGCAGCAGCATCGGTCCTCCTGCAGATCACACAGCACCACGATAAAGTATGCTGAAAATATTTGTAACTAACTGGTCCTGGCTATTTTTAAGTATGGCCTCTAATAACCTCCTCTTCAGAAAAAAAGGTTCCCATGGCTCTGTTTAGAGCAACACAGTGACAGCAGTTTCCCAGACCGCTGCAGGAGGGTTCGTTCCTGCAGTTCAGACTGCCGGTTGCCTACAAGAAGGCTGGAAGCAGCCCCGTACGTTGCTGTGGGGAATGGACATCTGTGATGATCTGTGGGGTGCTGAAGCAGACTCAGCAGTTCCCCAGGAGCCCCACATCTGGAGCTGAGCTCCCCGAGCATCGGACACGGCCCCATGGAGCCTGGGGTGCTCCCACCCCTCCTGCCCCACAATGGCACAGACCCTGCAGGGCCGGGAGGAGATGTGCAGCTGGAGGGGCTGTCTGCTGCCCACTTTCTCAGGGGCCTTTGGGGCTTCCAGAACAGCTCTGGCTCAGGAAAATCTGCTTCCAAGCGAGGTTTGCGCAACAGGCAATGATCAGCTTTCCTGCATTCACCCTGACCTGGTGCGGTGTCAGAGCACTCAGCTGTTCCACCAACCCGCAGTGCATCCTCACAAAAACCACCCACAGCAAAACAAAGCGTTTCAGAGCAACTGCTTCCAAAAAAGGCCAATCCGGGCAGCCCGGGGTGAGCTCACAGCAGCCGCCCCCGGGCTCAGTGATGCAGCGCTTCCTCCCGCTCCGGGAGGGTTTCCCATCAAAGCCATTTCTCATGCAGCAAACACTCCAGAGAGACACCCAGCGAGGGGATGCAGCCACCAAAGCCTTTGGGTTATGGGGTGCAGCGGGAAGCAGAAGCACCGAGGTGTGCAGAGGGCAGGAGGGGACCGCTTTGGCCCCGCAGCTCCGTGGGGTTGGCACAGCCACTGCAGCCCTGCACCGGGGCCACAGCTCACACTGCAGCCCCAGCCCAGCAGCACCGCGCTGCTCCGTCAGCTGGTTCTGCTGCCAGAGGGCACCTGGAGGAGGCTGGCACTGGGGCAGGCAGAAGTGCCAGCTGGAGCAGCTGCTGCCGGCACACCCTGCTATTGCAGAGACGTTCCTGCTCCCAGGCATCTGCATGGTGTGATTGATAAGGTCCTGCGACTTGTAGAGTTTATAGTCCCTCTTGTCTCATTACATTTAAATTATTGGCTCAACTGGCTTCGCTGATAAATAAAGGCTGCTTACCAAAAGGTTACATGTTTGGTTTTTACAGTAGAAGGTGGCAGTTTTCCTCGGCCTTCGCCTGTATTCTGCTCACGATGTACAAACCTGCCACAGAGCAGCACATCTCCCAGCGAGCTGGATGCAACCTGCAATGCCTTGTTACAAAACATTTCCAGTGAGCTCCAAGCACAGAGGCCTGAGCACTGCAGGCGGCCGCTCTCCTCATGCTGCTGCCCAGGGCTGAGCCACCACTCATGGGCACCTGCTGTGCTCAGCATGCCCCCCCCCAGCTCTCTCTGCTCTGCACTGCTGGGGTGCACGAGGGCGGTCACCGCATTGTGCCAGGCCCTTCCTGAGCGCTGCCGACTCCATGTCTGCGCAAGGCGAGCGGTCCCGCCAGCTGCAGCCCATTGTCGGCTGCACCACGCAACAAACAGAGGAAAGAGCCTGCTCGAGGTGTTTCCTCCCCCCAGGAGCCGGGCGTTTCCATTAATTCTTCTCCGCGAGTCGCGCTGGCTGTACTGGGTGTCCCCTGTCCCAGTATCCTGAGGAACACGCGTCCCAGCTGCTAATTTTATCTGCCTTCTCGTGCCGTGCCGCGGGGGCGAGGGGGACAGGCACCCCCAGCAGCCACCCACAGGGTCCCTGCGAGCAGCAATGGGGCAGGCACCAAGCGGTGGTGACACGCACTGGGCAGCCCATGGGGCACTGGAGGGAGCCAGCCCAGGGCAAAGGTAGCTCAGGTTCATCCTTGACCCCACCAGACACCCATCCCCACCTCTCCAGCATCCACTAAAACTGCCCCTGCAACTGCCCTGGCAATGGGAAAACAAGGCTGGAACAAGCCAAAAGTCCAACTCAAGTTGTCCTCTGTGTTTATGAGGAAATGGGGGTGTTCCCGGTGTGCAAACACGGGGTACAGTGACCTTCCAGCCAAGCACATAGAGCACGAGCAGAGTCCAGAGGGAGTGGGGCCAGACCCTGTGTCTGTGCACAGGGACAGAGCGCTCCCACAGTGCCTCACATTGAGCAATGGGGAGAGTTAAACATTGACTGCAGAGCTGATCGCCACGTCTGTGCCACCCACACAGACAAAGTGCTTTGCAAGCAGGTGAATCAGCCTGGGTGCACCCAGAGGGAGCAGCACCCGTGGGCGAGCAGTGCAGCATGGAGCACCCATGGGCAGTGCCAGCCTGCACCGCCCGCAGCCCAGGACAGCTCAGTGCCAGATGAGAGCATTTTGTCAACGGCTGCCCCAGGGGAGCTCTGCTGGGACAGATGTTAAATGCGAGTGAGGGGCCATGGTGTGGTGAAGCCTCTGTGCAGGCTCATGTGCTTTGCACAGAAAGAGCTGGCTGGGGATTTTGGAGCACTAATGCTTCCCAAGCAGCAAAACGATGCTGCAGTGCTGTGCTGGAGTGACAGACGTGGCTGCTACGAGGAGGAAAGCCTCCAAAGGACTGCAGCCAACAGGAGACAGCACAGCTGCCATGTATCTTCGCTAAAAATTAAACTATGATCAGAATCTTGACATAGGGGATGTTTTCCTGAGTTGTAGCCCTGAGAAACCCCACCTTATTCCCATGGAGCCGTACCCCAACGAGGTGCCCGTGTGCCCCATAGGGAACAGCAGTGCCTCAGCTCAGGTGAGCACAGCTCCTGCCCTCGGTGGGCACTGCAGGGGCTCGCAGACATCGGGGCACGGCGGCCAAACCCCAGCACCCAACGCAGCACCACCTCCACGCACTGCACTGCAGCATTCAGCTGCCACAGCTGAGAACAATTCCATTTATTATTATTTTTTTTAAGTGCTCATGCAGAAGTAAATGGATTTTCACTGTCTTTCCAAAGCAAAGGTGCTTTTATGCCCCAAGCAAGCAGACAAACTGGCATATAAATGCTGCACAACACCCAGACAAAACAGAAGGCACTTTCCCTGCTCTGGTTTCTGCTCTGACAGTGCCAGGTATGTGCCAAGGGACTGAGCACTGAGCGTGTGAACTTGAGCTGACTTGCATAACCCAAAGGAAAGATAATTGCCAGATTATACTTGTGCATATTCTCCAGCTGGTTTCTACTCAAAATTCACCTGAACAGCAAGAAGGCTCAGACCCAGACAGTCCTTCCTCTCCCAAGCTGTAAGGTACAAAACGCTGGCGAGCTGCCCGTCCCTCAGCCAGAATCTTTGCCAGGCGCTGATTTACATCAACCCACCCTCACCCGAGCGCCGTTTGGGAGCCCATTTTCAGAAGGGCTGTGAGAGTTCAAGGGCAGAGCCAGAACTCAGCCATGCCCGAATCCTGCCCCGAGCTGCGGGAGGAGAGCCAAGCGATGGTGCAGAGGGGAAGCCTTGAACATGCTCTGCAGAGAACACTGCCAAACATGCACTGCTTTACCCTACTTCCAACACTAATCCTGTTCCCTAAGTGCTGTACATCCCAGCTGCAATAAAAAGTACAAAAATGCATTATGATGTTGGAGAGATTTATCAAAGCCAAGAACCAGCTTTTCCCCAGCTAGCTGGCCAAGACATAAAATAGCTTTTTAATGTTTTGTGTTTGCTTTATCTACCTTGGGCAATTAATTATCTGCAGATCAGATAGAATAAGAATGACCTACCCCCACCCCACATCCTCAGAGACAAAAACGTACAGATAACTTTCTGCTTGCTGTAGCATTTTGGTGTCTTTTAGGGCATGCGTTTTTTAAAAACATGGAAAATAGGAAATTTTAGATCAAGTGGCTGCAAACACGTAACCAAGCAGTAATTTCAAGCCTCCCCCCTCCACAAGAGACATAAAACTGAAAACACTGTTTGTGTACGGATGGTGCATTAAGGCAGAGCCCCTGCAGTCTGTGCTGGGCTCATCCCGGTTCACAGAGCACCTGTGGGGAAGTTTTAATATTAGCAAGAGATTAACCTGAGCCGTGGGTCTTTGCTGCTTGCAAGGTGCAGAGTCAATGCATGCAGCGTGCTGGGTGCTGCAGAGCCCGCTCAGCACCACGCTGTGCTGCGCTGCCTGGGGGCACGAGGAGGAGGGCTGCAGCTGCCTGCTTGTTCAGCGCAAGGAGAGAGACATGTCTGTGGTTCAGTTAAGAATCAATTAATTCTCCTCATCTCCTGGGCCTGCCTGGCAGTATCACTGTGCCCAGCTTCATGCCAGCACTGTAACACTTCAGGAGTGGCCCCAAATGCAGCAGCAGAGCAGGGCCAGGAGCTAACCAGCTGGCTCTGGCAGTGCTCTTTGGAAACAAAACAACCTGCACACACACGCTGCACACTCTGGGCAGGCACTGAAGGGTTCCCCCCTTTCTTCCTCCCTTCCCAGCAGGTCTGTCTCCTACCAAGCCCAGCAGCTCCCCAAGGCGGAACGGCGCTGCTGCAGCCCGCGGCCGTGCCGCCCTCCCGTGGCCGCAGCGCTGAGCGAGCAGCGACGGCAGCGGCTGCACGGGGAGCGCCGTGCTCAGCTCCGGCCCCGGCTGTGGGGCACTGCGGGAGCCCCAGCGCAGCACTGAGCGGCAGCGACGTGGGGAGCAGCCTCCACGCTGCAGGGCTCCATCACACCACGCCCTGGGGCTGCACTCACTGTTGGGTTCTGCGTTACCATAGCAGAAGCTGTGCTCCAGGAGAAACAAAGGGCGATTGGCAGCCCCGTGAGCAGGGCTTCCGCCGGCTGAAGGCCCCTTCCCACAGCTGTCACTGACCCCAACCACATGGCAGCCCCCAGCATTTCCCATTGTTTGGGCTCAGAGCGCAGCTGGGCACGGCGCACCCAGAACACACACCCAGGACACACTCCCTGTGCCCAGGACACGCTCCCAGCTCCACTCAGCCACGCACACGGCAGAGTTTGCAGAGTAAGGGGATGTGGAACAAACCCTTCACCCTAGTGACTCACCCACTTCCACAGCCCGTTCCGGGTTTCCCAGTTGTGCTATGGCAACAGCGAGGGCAACACATTTTTCTGCGGCGTTTCATGCAATAACCTTTCCATGCAATAACCTTTTGCTGAAGTCAAATCGCTAAGGATCCGGGCACGCGACGAGAAGCATTGTGCAGCCAGCACCCCAGCAAGGGGAGCACTCTGCACAGCAACGGGCTGGGAATAGCAGCAAACAGCAGACAGGCACTGCTCTGTCCAGCGAGAGCTGAGCCCTGTGCTGCACAGGGCACTGCTGCTGCCCCTGCGATTTGTGGGGGGTTACTGCAGCCATCGGGGGGACACGTGGCCATCAGCAGTGGGACTGCAGGCAGAGGGAGCAGCTGGCACGGACACTGTCTCAGCTTGTGTTTGCTGCCTTTAATGCCAGCAGGGAGTTTGTAATCACCCGGGAGCAAGGAAGCGTGTTTGTTTTCATGCTAGCTTTGCTTATCCCACTTTCAGAAACCGTGTTTATCAAAACAGCACAAAAGCTAGAAAGCACCCAAACTGATGTAGAACTCTGCAAGCCCAGGGAGAGGAGGGCTGTCCCAGTGCCTGGTAGTGCCAATCCCAGCCCAGAATCGGGCTCAGCTTGGCCCCCCGCGCCTGCAGCAGCCCCAGGAGCACTGAGCAGAGGGCAGCAGCCAGCACACAGAGTGCACCCAGCACTGTCCCGTGGTGGGTGCTGGTGCAGCATGGCTGAGGGACTGCCCTGAGTCACCGTGTGGTTCCTGAACCTGTGGTTCACCCATCCCCAGCTGTGCTCTGTGCTACGTCAGCACACACATGCACGCCTTGTCACCATGCTTCGTTAGCCGCCATGGGCTGAGGACCAGCTGTGCTGCTGGAAGACGCAAGGATTATGCAACAGCTCTCCAGGAACGGGCGTGTTTATGAGCATTGTGCATTGCAAGGGAGTTGTGCTGCACCAGCACAATCCAGCATGGGTTCAGGATTAAAAGCACACTGGATTCACTTAAAGGGGCATGTCAAAGCCTCCTTTAATTGTGATAAATCCCTTTCTTTCATTTCAGAAGGTGACATTTCATGGTAAATAAACTCAAGAAATTGGCTGGAACAAAGAGGAGCTTCCTGTTCTGTGATTTCCTACAACGAACAAACACAGCATGAATGCAGCAAGCTGCACACCTGGTGCCTGGGGGCTTTGGGGGTCTTTGTTGATCCATCATGAGAAGCTAACCAGGGACACCAGGATCCAGTCACATTTACAGGGAGAAAAACTCCACTTTGGGAATCATCAGAAGCCCTCTTCTCAGAGCCACGCTGCCTGCTCCTTACGGACCAGTTCCCAACCCAACCACTCTGCTCAGGGCTGACAGCAGAGACCCAGTGCAGTGCCAAGGGAATTGTGCACTGCTGTCAGTTAACCTGGGCCTGTTCCTCATCCCTCTGAGCCCAACAGAAACACCATCATCTCAGTGCTCAGTGCCCCCATCAGCCCCTGGCAGAGCACCTGGGGCTCTCCAGGAGCTGCTCCCATCTCTCCCCGTGCTCATGTTTGCCAGCTCCCTCTCTGTGATGCTTCAGTTCCAGCTCAGACCGCTCCAGAACTGCTTCGTGCCCAGCACAGTGCCCAGCACATCCCCAGTCTGCCGGGTATCACTGCAGACTTTTGCCTTTTTTCCCCCAAAAGAGGTGCTGCATGGGTGGTGTCCCACGAGAAGGGAGCATTTCCTTGGCTTATGCTATTCCAGGAATGCATTCCTTGTCATTTATCAGACCCAGTGCATTTCCACACAGAGGAAAGCAGGCTCCCCAGTTATGCTGTGCCATTTGTCTGACATTTCCATTATCCCTGATGCAGCGCCCATCAAATATTGTCTTGTACCAAAAGCCGTTTCTGTCAAATTAAGTTAAAAGGAAGTAGTGGAAAACTAAAAGCCCCACATCTAATCCTGCCACCTGGAAAATCAGCAGAGAAATATAATTTTGTAGTCTTTCAAATTAAATCAGATTCTGGGCTCTCTACTGATGAGTTAATCCAATGCTGCACGGAATAGCTCCGCTCAGCCATGACCAGGCTTAGACACGTCCAATTCACAGCAACGTTGTTCCAGTCCAGAGACACTGCTTTTATTTGTATTCTCACCCTATTTCTTTTAATTCCATAATTTGCCTGAGCTGCTCCCGATTAAGGAGCTATCAGCAGGAAGTGACCATTAATGGCAGTGCTGTGCCATCCCTGGGCATAATGGAAAAAGCTCCAAAACTCTTACGACTACGACATTTGTTTCACCCGGATCTAGGGTCCGCACAGCTCTGTGTCACTTCACTCTGCTTTAAATGTACGAAGTAGAACCAGAAGTCCCTCTCAAGCTTTATTTTATTGTGATTTTTTCCCCCATTAGAAGGCTGCAATGTCACATCTGATCTCCCCTGGTTTTCCTGCAGCTCCTTGGGGAAATCTTGTACCAGCTGCTTTAGAAGCAGGAAAATAATTGAAAGTGCCAAGGTGCTGAATCGTTAACCAAAGCTTCCTTTCCCCAAAACACAGCTTCTGAGACGAGAGCTGTCATAGGGCTGAGCGTGCCCCCGCGCTGGGACTGCTGCACAGTTCTGGAGTGGAACCGCTGTGCCTGGGGCAGCCCTGGCAGTGCTCAGCCCTGCGCCTGCAGCGTGGGGTGAGCTCTCCTCCCCAGCCCTGGGTGGGCACCTTGTCCTGGCACCGGGCTGCCGGTGGCTGCAAGGCTGCAGCGGTGCCCGTGGGAGCAGAGATGAAGCCATTCCTCCAAACAGAAACCGAGCGAGGCTGGGCATGGACGGACTGCTCCCTTCTGGGAGGCTTTTCTGGTACCGAGAGAAATAATCTTAGCACAATATGGTGTTTTGATTTGGTTTCTATTTTGTTTTCCTAATTTACAACGTGTTTTAGCATCTACGCAAAACACCCCTCAGGCTGCCAATGGCAACAGGACGCCGAGCGGCTGTGTTACGTAAGAGGATTTGTTATCCTGCACCCTCTGCCCCAACCGTCCCCCGCACACTGAAGGCAGTAGAAGCACTTGGGGTGGGCACGAGGCCGGGCCTGAGCCCTGCAGCTCCCTGGGCACCGCATGGGGCTGTCCCTGTGCACCCAGGGCTGCTCCCATCCTGTGCACGGGGCAGGGGAGCGCGTTGGGTGCTGCTGCAGTGTCAGGGGGACATGCAGGCATCGCTCAGGCAGACACACGCTGCTGTTCTGCAGCACTGACAGCTCATGACAGTAACTAACCTAAAGCAGGGCCTGGACAGCAAGCAGCAATATTTACACCAACCCTCACAGCTGTCCCTGCACCATGAGGGGGGCAGCTGGGGGCTGCCTGGCTCAGGGGGATCACGACAGGAGCGGGAGGGAGGGCTGAGTGCTGCTCCCTGACCCCGCTCCAGGTTCATCTGATGTGCAGAAAACAGTTTGTGCTGCTCCTCCTGCAGTCACAGTAGTGCTCAGAGCGAGAGGAAGAATTTATCCTCTGCTTTGGGCAGGCAGTGATGGAGCATCGCTGGAGCTGCGGAATTTCCCCAGCCTCGGTACGAAATCAATCTCCTGGAAATGTTTCACTGCCCGTACAGAGGGCTATTTGGAAACTGCAAGGCCCTCTGCTATGGCTCTACCTGCAATCATCTGGGCTGCAGCGTTTTAATTTGTTTCCTTTAAAGAGGCTCAAGGGTACCATAAAGAGGCTGTTTCCAGGATTCAAAGGAGACAGCGGAATTTGATCTCCTTCCATGGTCTGGAATGTAATTACTGGGAGGAACGAGGGAGGTGATACAGGCGCAGGGGCTCAGAGAGGTGAGAGGGGAGCAGTCGGGAGCAGCCTTGCACCGTGCGGCACTGCTGGGCAGCGCTGGGAGCTGCAGCCCTGCACACTGCGGGGAGCACACCGCTGCCTTCTGCTGCAGCAAGCACGGCCCGACGTTTGGCTTCATCCATGGCTGCATTTCCTTCCCTCTCCCCTTCCAGGGCTTTGCAAGGTGCTTCTTTGGGCTGTGTAATTACAAAAGCTGTGCAACTTCCAGCACTCAGAGTACCCCAGAGCAGTTCGGTTCTCTCCTTGTTTAATTGCACCTCACTCCAGCGCACGACCTCCAGCACCACTCTCACCATGGCAGTGCCAGGCTCCTTTGGCTTCACAGCTCTGTGCCTTAACAGCCTCAGCACCACCCCTGTCAGGGAATTTCTTACGTGTCATCTGGTTTTAGTGCTGCTCTATTTCATTTGCTACCTCAGCTTAATCATTTTTTAACACTCTCTCAGTTCGCTTTTCTATCTCTTTTCATCATCAGCTGTTCCTGATATTTTATTTTTCCAATAAATGCAGTGATTTAATGGCTCTAATCCCAGGTTTATTTGGAGCATGGATGTGGAGGCTGTGGGAAGGACTCCCAATGTAAATCTGTCACTCAAATGTAATTTAATCCATCTTCCTTGTATTTAAAACTGCTCCATGAGAAGGAAAGCGTGATTGGGATTGTGTTTACTTTTAAAATTTCCAGCCTGATGGCTTTCTGCTGCTTTCTTTTTTGGTGCATGGGCTGTCAGAAAACAACAAAACCACGCAGGCTGTGGACGCACCTGGGCTGTGTGTGCAGCAGCGCAGCCCATGGAATCAGCCCATGGGAGACAAAGCAGGGAAGGGGCTGTGCAGGGGGAACAGGGAAGGGGCTGTACGGGGGGAGCAGGGCGAGGGGCTGTACGGGGGAGCACTGCACCCCCTCTCTGCCCTGTGCCCATGGGGATGTGGCCGTCGCCAGCAGCCATACAGCGGACTTTGGGTCCTTCCCCCGTGCTCCACCTTGAAACAAAAATATAAATCTCAGCCCCGCATTCTCATTTTCTGCAATAATATCTTCTCCATAAATATCTTCTAAATAGTCCCAGCCTCAAACACACAGCTAATAAAAGGACTTTTTATGGTTATTAGACAAGTGAAATGTCCCTGGCCTGAGCAATTACCTTCCAATATCCGCTCAGAACTGGCTGGGAGTGGAAATCAGTTTCTTCGTCCCCAGGTACAAATCCATAATGAGGATTTATTTCTGAGGCGGAGGAGATGAGGTAATCCCTCTCCTTCTTGAAGTGAGATAAGGAGCAAAAAAAAAGAAATAAAGAGGTGTAAGTTTATACTGAAGCATGTGGAAAAGTAAAGGGTTTGCAGGAAGAGGGCAGGAGGTGGACAGCAGTGTCCCTGCAGCTGGGGCTGGCGGCACCGGGAGCACTCAGCCCCCTCCCCACCTCCCTCCCCACCTCCCAGCCCATCTCAACCACGGCCACTCCCGGGTCCCCTCCTGTGCTCAGAGCACACAGCAGCGCTGCTCCCCGCTTCCGGGGATGCTTGTATCTCACTCTCTCCACGAGATGGGTGGTAACTGCCAATGATCCACTGTTTGGTGCAGGAGGAAAGAAAAGTATGCTTTTAGACCCAGAATTTGCAGCTACTTATTGCAAATATTTGACAACTTCAAGACAGCTACTGCCAGTCTCTCAATTATTCTCCACCACTCCAACATCCACCAAAAATAAATCCAATGCCAATGACAGATACTCAGGACAGACATACACGGAGCTGCCCAGCAACAAGACGGGTTGCTTTGTCTTGAGGTAAAAGCGGTGCAGTGCAAAGCTGCTGCAGCCCTGCAGGATGGGAACCGTGCTGCTGCTCTGCTGCTGCTGCTCTGCTGCCGCCTGCTCGCATGTCTCGCGGGGGTGCACCAGCGGTTTGTGCTGCAACAAACTGACATGTTGCATTCTGTGGTGACAGCTTCTCTCTATTTTGTGTCAGTCAAATTGCTACTATGATGATTCTATTTCTGCAAAACACGTCAGATCATCATAAAATGAAGCAGATGAGAAGAAATTGTATCATCTGGGAAAAGAAGCTGTCACCCAGTCCCTGTATCCAGCAAAGCTGCAGCATTTTTGCAGAAGCACCCTATGCAAAAGCAGTAATTTTCAAAACAGTGCAGATTAGGATGAAGGTGGGCATTTGTGAGAAACAATTGAGAAAAACACCATGGTGCTCCCCGGGGATGTATGCCCCAGGTTTGCTGATCAGCTTTGCTCTCACTGAGCCACCTGGTAGCTCCGCTGTAGGCAGAGCGGGAATTTGTTGATGCTACAGAAAATGAAGTCCTGCACAGCAGTCAATAGAGAATAATGGGTATCAATTACACAGCTGGAACTGCTGACTTGATCACATTTTATAAGCTTTACTCTAGGAGTCTTTTTAATAAATCCATTGAGGGAAGTGTCATATCTTTTATAGCAATATGTTCCCATGTTTTATTTTCTATGAAGGAACAACCGGCAGTTTTACAAAACGCCCCTTGGAGCCTCTCATGGAGGTATCAGAACCGATGGAAGGTGGACACGAGCTGTTGGTTCTCTGATGCAGGACCCAGTTTGCCATGATGTCAGGATGCAGCCGCTGGGCTCTGGGTGGGTTCCCGTCCCCTGCTCCAGCGCTGCTCCCAGGACAGGCTGCCTGGCTTCGGGAGAGCCCTGCAGCGAGGGCTGAAAGATCGGCACTGCAGCAGATGCCCCACCGAGGAGCCTCCCGGGCTGTGCTGTGGTCTGACAGCAGCATCATCCCATGGCTGTGTGAGCAAAGAGAACCAACAGCCGCAGAGCAGAATGGGAATCGCATCCAACAGGGAAACGAATTCACCTTGTGTATTGCTTGCAGACTTCTATCTGCATTTTTATTTAATCCAGCCACCATCTCAAGCACAGAAATCAGGAATGCAGCCTTCTTGCATGGCATCTTCCCTATGGTAAATCTAATTAAACAGCCATTAAAATGTGTGTTAGCTTGATTGTATCAAGGTGACCCGCAGCTCCCACTAAATGTTAATAGCAGCATTCCCCACTAACTGGCATTCAACAGGGAGCAGGCTGTGCCATTTCTGCTGGTGTAGCCTTCAGATGAGCGTGGTTATTAAAGTGCTTTGTGTACCAGAGATTCCCAAATAAATGTGTATCTGATTTTGTGGCAGCTAAAGTGTTTCATGTGCCCCCGCACTCCCCCAGCAAAGGGCAGCATCGGTCACGTGGGCTGAGCTCTGCCCTCACAGCGCCTGCAGAGAGACCCAGGGGCAGCAGGGGATGTGCAGGGACCGGCAGAGCCTGGCCAGAGGGAAAGTGCTGAGGGCAGGAAAGGAGAGCAGGGAGCTCGGACCATACCTGATGGCCATGGGTGTGGGGATGCCCACAGAGGGCACTGTCCCTTCCACCTGCAGCTGATGGGGCAGATGGGGGGAGCACCTGTGAGGGTCTGCAGGTTTACAAACCCGCCTGGGAATAACTTCCCTGATTCCCACTGCCAGATCAGCGCGTTTCTTCCTGTCCTCCACTCTCAGAATTACATTCATGTTTGCAAAACTCTGTAGACCGATTCCCACATCCCCATCCCAAACGATCTGCTAATGACCAACAGAGAAATAGCTTTTTGTAAGCAATTTGTCCTGTGAAGGTTAATGATCACGGGATGCTAATGATTGGATGGATGTGAGAGCAGCGCCCGTCTGCTGCTGCAGTTGTCTATCGTGTGCTCTGAGAAGTATGGTTATGCCAAAGAAAATCTTCTCCATGCACTAAATCAAAGTCAGAGAGATCTGCATCTTCAAAACAACTTCCTCTGGTGGTTACCTCCTGTCTGACTCTATGAGTCCATTCCTTTAACTGCAGCTGCAGTTAAAAATAGGAAACATCCCACCATGCTGCAAAATAGCTGAACAGGTGGAAGATGTCTCACCTCCCCCTTGCACGTTGCAGCAGAGAGGATTTGGACATTTGGGCGACGTGATCGCATACCAACCCCTCCCATCACCAATTAGCAGTGACAGAACTAATTTGCAATCCTCTCCAGCCATTTCATGGCAGCAGACAGAGAGGGCCCTGGGGCTCAGGGCGGGACAGAAACTGCTTCTGAAGCAGAGCTCAGCCCGGGGGGGTGGAGCACAGAGCACTGCAGGACAGCAGCCCCCACCTCGAGTCCTTCAGATTTTGGGGAGTTCCACCCACTGCTGCAGGCCCTGGGCTGATCCACCCAGGGGATGGGTATGTGGTGGTGGCAGTGCTGGCAGCACAGGCCATTGAGTTTTTGTCTTACAGCTTCCTGAAGGAGCAGAGATCGCTTTGCATGATTATGCAAACAACCATCCGTGCTAACAGCTGAAAAGACAAACAAATAACTCAGATCGATGCTGAAGGATGGAACGCAGTGCTAATGAGTGGGGCTGGATTTCAGCGTTGCACTGAGAGCCAGGACGGGCGTTTGTTCGTGGGCTCGGCAGATGCTGCTGCAGCGCTGGTGGCACAGGTGTGTGCGGGAGGCCCAGCAGAAGGTGACGGCTCCAGCAGAGGAGTTCCTCACCCCCTGGCAGCACTGCACCCAGAGCTGCAGGGTCTGTGCTGGCAGCTCTGCTCGTGCAGCATTCCTGCAGGGAGCCCTCCCTGTGGCCATGCTCTGCGGGACTGCAGCAACATGCTGCAGGCAGGGTGATTAAAAACACAGGAATGATGAACCTTAATTGGGTGCAATGATAAGGAAATTAAATAACAGTAAAAACCAAAAGGAAGAAGGAAGGAGCCAGGCTGTACGGCAGAGCTGCTGCTCCTCCCGCTTTGGCAGCCCTCACGTTCCAGTGCCCTTTTCCTTTCTCATTTACCCAACACAGGTTTGTTGTGAGCACTTGCAGAGCGGTCAGATGTTAAACTCTGTGCCCAGCACAGGAAATGGTGAGTGCACTTGAACAGATGATAGCGTGCACCAATCCAATGATAATTCTGGAGCAATCACTGCAGGCAGCGCGTGCTGTTCTGGTGCTGCTCAGTGAACGCCCTCCCAATGGCCCCGGGCTCCTGCTGGGGCCCTGCAGGCAGGCACTGTCTGAGCCACAGCTGAGGGTTCTGCACGGGGAGAGCCCCCCCAGCGCCCGCTCTGGGGCTCTGAGGCTCGCGGGTACCAGGAGCATCGTGTGCTCATCGTGCTGCAGTTTCAACCTGGCCATTTTAAAAATCTTTGTTTTCAGATTTTTGTTGTTCTTTATTGAGTTTGAATTTCATTTTTAAGCATGAAATTCATTTCAGTGCTCAAGCATGCCTTTGTATTAATCCTTCTGCTATAAAGATATATCTCTGCCGAGCACAGAAGGCACAGTAAAACTAATTAAATAACACCCAAAACTCTCAGCTCTCCCATTTATTACTATTACAGAAATACATCACACTGCCAGGAACTGCTCGTGAGGACTCACTGCAGAGGGGGCTCAGCCCCGTAACTCACTCGATGGAGCACTTTGTGCAGGGGCTGCAGAGCGGGGCAGCACCACTGCGGGCAGGAGGGGACGAGTGTGCCGGTGCAGGGTCTGAGCAGGGCAGCAACGAGAAGGGATGGCCCAGGAACCCCACGTCCCTGCTGCTCAGCTCCATTCCACGCCACTCCCGCCTGCTCCAGCCCTGAGCCCCAGGCACTGTTCTGCCACTTCCAGCTGGGAACATTCAGAGCAAAAGGCAGGAAGGGAGCAGGGGCCGGTGTGGGGATGGCTGCTGAAAGGGACATATGGGAGCGAAATGATCAATTCCATGCAGGAATCTGCCAAATTTCGCAGAGGGTAATGAATTAAATGAAGTGGAAAGCATGGCATGAACTGGAGATTTGCTGTAGTGACTAATGTAATTAACCTCTATTGAAATAATTAAGCCTCCCAATTTGTGCCATGCGAGCAGCACAACTGAAAGGCCGCGTGGGAGGCAGCGAGTGGGACCATGGGAGAGGGCTCATCCCATCCCATCCCATCCCATCCCATCCCATCCCATCCCATCCCAACGGATCCAGGGCTGTAGGTCCCTCGCTCCCTGCTCATGTTTGCAAGAGATTCATAGGAGAAGCAGAGGCACAAGCCCAAGGCACGGGCTGATGGCTCCAGAGCTGCTCCCCTCACCCTCCCCAGCAGGATGCTGCTGCATGGCTCTGCCTGGCACCGAGGCAATGAACTCTGCCAGTGCAGGAGAAGAGATGCTGTGGCCCATTCCCCTGGACCTGACCCATCTGCTCACACATTGACGTGTTCATCCCTCAGCAGAGCGCTGCTTTATGCCCGCTGGCGGGGTGGGTTTTGTTGTCTCTAGTTATTAATTTAGTTTTATTGGCTGCAGTGCCTTTCCCCATTTTGTTACCAAATAGCTCACATTAGCAGAATGACTTTCCTCTCAGGTTATCCACAAATGCTGACTTTCCCAAGTAGGTGCCGAGGAGGGCAGAGGCTGCCCCAGCTCCACACCATGCACAGACAGCTCTGCACCATCCCTGCTCTGCACCATCCCTGCTCTGCACCATCATTGCTCTGTGCCATTGCTGCTCTGTGCCATCACTGCTCCCCACTTCACTGCTCGAGGCACGTGATGAGAAAAGCACAAGGCTCAGATTGATTCTTTTTCTGTCCTAAATACATGCTCTGAAACGCTTTCATTGTCCAAGTGCTGCTCCCTGCGACAAGGCACATTTTTCCTCTCTAGCAATTATTCTGAATGCTGCTATTAGATCGACTGTGACAACCCAGTGGCATCAGGGATGGCCCCAGGGACTCCACAACCCCACAGGGAGGAACTGGGCACTGTGGGGTGCTTGGCCACCTCCAGCCCCTGCTCCTCGCCCCCGTTTGCCCCCCGAGCCCTGGCAGCAGCCCGGGAGCTGCACTGCTCTGTCCTCCCCACACCGCCGCTCCTCGGTGCTCCCTGTGTTTATTGCAGCCCATTTCCCCCTCCAGCCTGCAGCCCTGTGATAAGGCATCATCCCAGCGTTACAGTCTGGATTTTATTGTTTCTGCTTTTCCTCATGTACTTAATTGCTGCCTCTTTCAAAGAGAATGTTATTGCTGATGGCTTTGTGCTTTTTTTTTTTTAATAAATATTATTTATTTTTTTCCTTGCAGGTAAACTGTAACTTGGGAAGGGCTCTAGGGCTGGGAGATGTTGTTGATGTCAACGTGGCAGCAAGGAGCAAACTGCAGATTTCAGGACAGTAAAACACAGTGCAGCCAAAAGGGGTTGCAAGGGAAGTTTATAATCGAGATCTGTAGCACTCAGAAGGTGATTTGCATTTAACCTGGACATGACATGAGCTGGATTTACTACTCCTCCCGAGACGCAGCTCACAGAGCAGCGCTTTATCTCTGCTTTGCTGAACCTTGCTGCTATGGCAGAAGCAGCAGCCAGGCTGATTAGGGTGATTAGCATTCATAGATACTAAGTGGCAAATTAGCATATCCTCAGGAGCCGAGGGGTGGGAGCGGATGGATGGTCCATCTGATGGACTGCTCCGCTGCCTCTGGCATCAACGCTGCTCGCGGTGCTCAGGCGCTGGGAGGGCTGCATGCAGGGCTGCAGCACCTCGGGGTGCCACGGGGCTCCTGCACCCTCCAGGGACCCCGGGAGAGGTCTGAAATTCAGAGCGGGGCCCATTGCTTGCGTGCTGGTGGGGCCCTGTGCCAGCGATGCTGGGGATGTTCAGTGAGTGCAGGGGAATGGTTCTGCCCGTGCGATTTCTCCGCCATGGATCACACAGCTGTCATTTTCCTGTGGTGTGTTAACAATGAGCATTCACATAACTCACTTCTGTGAGGACAAAACAGAACATTACTAATGTTTTGTTTCCCTTCACATATCTCAGGGATTTATTGGATAAAAACTTCAGTGGGTGCCACCCAGAAACCTGGAACAGTATTTCTCTGCAAGCAAAGCACAGCGCTGGTACACTTGGAGTCATTACACCCATCAGGTGCAGACAAATAACTAAGCAGCAGGGATGGACACAGCTCACAGTGACTGATCCCAGTGCTGANCTATCCCCTCCCACACAATGCTGCTCGATTCCCCATTCCAGCTCACGTGCAGGGAGCTTCCCCTGGGCCCGGTGTGTCCTGCCAGGTGAGGGTTTGATGCAGGAACTGAAGAGCACTTCTCCCACACTCACTGAGCTCTCAGTCCCCTGTAAGTATCACTGGGATGTGCCATACCCTTTCACACCTCTCCACACTCACGCGTGATCTAAGTGTGAGGCTGCCACACTTCTCTCCCTTTCTGCAGTGACAAACAACCAGGCTGAGTCACAGCAGAGAGTGCATGATTTGGGAACATCACTAATGCATGCAGACACCCTTACAGAACAACCCCGGCGCGGTCGCTCAGAGGTTGCAGAGCCCACGGTGCTATCAGCACCGCCGACACGCGCCCATTTTTCACATGAGAGAAATGGAACATTTGGTGCAAATCCAGGAGGTGGTGAGCAATGACGGATGAGCTCAGCCTCCAGGAGAGGCCTCTGGGCAAGACAGGGTATTGATTTCAGCATGATGAGAAAATGAAGAAGGATGATATGCTTCATATCATTGACCCTATCTGTTAGCAGCAGCAGCAGTCGCTCCATCCTCCCCGCTCCCGGCGTGCAGCCCCGAGAGGGACATCCCGGGGGCACTCTGCGGTGCTAACACTGAGCCAGGGGCGGTGCACAGCTCCCTGCAGGCACCAGCAGGCCTTCCCCTGGTGCAGGGAGGTGGTGTCCGGGCAGACCGACTCCGCAGAGCGTTACTGCAGAGGTTTCACTGCAGCGTTGCTCCCAGCCCCCAGCACACGGAGCCGTCCCACACCCCACACACTGCACTGATGCTCAGGGCCATGCCGGGGCCCCGCGCTGCCCCCCCAGAGCTCACCCCAGGGCTGTGCCCCTGCACCGCACGGCTCTGCTCCCCAGATTAGGAGAGCAGATACATTCCATCCATTCCCCTCCAGTCCTCTGTGATTTGGTCTCATTTGTTCTGATCATGAGAACCAAAATTTGGAATTTAGATCAGAATGGACTTTAGATCAGAAAATAAGCAATTTGCAAATGGCAAGGTGGTTTTTTTCTTTAATTCTTTACAAGTTACAGTTCATGCACTACAGCTTAATTGCATTTGCCCTCCAGCCTTTCAATTAAAAATAAAACAGGAAGCAGCACTTTCAGGATGGAAATGAGAATGAGAACAAATTCTCATAAAGAGGAAAATGCTACGTTTGGAGGGGAAGAATTACGATTGCCAAGGATACAGCGAAGAGGGAAGGAGCACCGCTTGCTTTCGTACCCAGGGGCCAGAAGGCAGCTTCCAAAATGAGGCCGCACCGTAACTGGGGGCAGAAAGGGAAAGAACAGACCACTGCGGAGCTCATGGATCTGTGTTATTTCAACCCAAATCCCAGGGTGCAGCAGTGAGAACATGGAGCTGGGGTGGACTCAAGGGCTTCCCCTCGTTCTGCAGAGAGCAGTGGCCCCAGAGCCCCATGGAATTTTCAGAACTCTGAAGGTACCTTCAGATAAATTAAATCACACTTCCTGCGGATCTGTGAATAGAAGATATTTTCACAAGACAGCAGAAGGGAGGGCACCCATTCCTGCTGCATGAATAACGGATGCTGTCCCAAAGCAGGGCCCTGCGGGGGGAAATGTCCCTGCGCCAACGCTCCTCACCCCCTGCAGCCCTGCAGCTCCCAGCACTGCGGGGCGAGCACACAGCAGCTGGGGGACAGGGAGCATTGGTTTTGTGGATGCTATGGGCACAGGCTGGCCACGCTGCAGGAACTCACTGTGTGGCATGGACAAGTTGGGGGCTGATCTGCAAACTCAGATACCTAGAAACCAGCGAGAACTAATGGGGCTCTCTTACAGCCCAGCTCGGTTCAAATGAGAAAACACCCAGCAGCTCTCAGTTAATCCTAACCAAATCCACGTTCTAACTCCATGCAGCATCGGAGGCCTTATCCACAGGCAGGAAATATTTCCAGAAACACACTTGTGTAGGGAAAAAAAACACTAAAAACATTGCGCCAAAGCAGGAGCTCCTGTACTGCAGAGCAGCAAGCAGCATGTCAGCAAACAGAGCCGCCTCAGAAGCAAAACAGATGAGGTAATTTAGCAAGCATTAACGGCGTCTCAGCAAAGCACTTTTAATTGCAGAGGAGAGGCCAGAAGGAGAAACAGACATGGAAAAACTAGCTGCAGGGAGGACATTTAGACATGCTCAGGTTTGCCACTTTTTCCCTACAAAATACGCATGCACCTGTGGACACGCTGCAGAGGGCACAGCATTGCACGGGCTCAGCAGCATCGCTCAGGGTGCAGCAGCATTGCTCAGGGTGCAGCAGTGCTGCTGCTCTGGGGCTTCTGCGGGGGCACCCAGAGCAGAGAAGGGGGAGAAGCAGCCCGGACTCCCCCCTCTCCTCGTGACAGCACTTCCCCGGCCATTCTGTAACTCACTCTTAATTAACTCATGATGCAAACAGTTGCATCCCCCTAACGGAGCCGCGGTGCTGAGATCTGCAGGAGCCCTCAGCTCGTGCCGAGCAACTCAGCCATCGCCTCACCCTGGCAAAAGCCTCACCCACAGCTGACACAGCTGGGGTTCCAGGTCCTGGTGCCCCCAGTGGAAATTCATCCTCAAAATAAAAAAGAAAATCCAACTATCTAGTGCAGATTTCAAATTATTTATTTTTAACATTCCTTTTGAAATACATCTCTGATTGTGCTTGCTTCAGGTCGGTACACACACAGCACGGACGTGCGGGCACGACGCAGCACCGTGCTCGTGCTGCACCCCGCGTTTCCCAACAAAGGTGACAACTCCGTGACAAAGAGCAGCTCCTCTACCAGCAGCACAGAGCTACAGCTGGACTGAGGCCATTTGCCTGTTGGACAGCACTGGCCTCATTAAATGCATGCACGAGGGGGATCCCACAGCCAACGCTCTTTTGAACCAACTTTGTAGTGCTTCTCCCCTTCGGGTGGAAGTGTTGCTCCGCTCTATTGCTGAGCACCAGCTGTCTCCAGGCTTCTGAACTCCCCAGCCCCACGTGCTGCTCTTACTGCAGGGAGCAGCTTTTGCCACCAGATTCCCCTGCAAAGAGAGCACCATGGGGTGGGGATTTTGCTCTGGTGGAGGGAACGGCCCTTCCCTGGCACTGCAGTGCTGGGGGGTCCGTGGTGCTCTGCCCTGGCTGCAGGGACCCATGGAGGCATGGGGCGGGGAGCACACAGCTGCACACAGGTGGGAGCTGCCCAGAGCCGTGCTGTGAGAGGATGCTCCCACAACGCGCAGATGGATCCTGGCTGCAGTCCCTGCCCTAGGTTCTGCTGCAGGCTGGGGGCCACCACATCCCACAGAGCACATTAAGGTTATCCGGGGTGTTCGTTGCCCTGGGCTGGCGAGGTGCACAGCAGCCCTTTTGTGTTTCCACGATGCCGTTATTGCTATTATTGCAGGCTGTAGCAGGGCAGCGAGGGGCACGCTGCCAAACTGCCACATATTTTGATTCAAGCAATTGCTTAAAACATGAACTTGTAAGAGGCTTTATGCCTTGGAGAGCAAGAAAAATCACAGAGTATGGTCCTCGCTAAATGCCTGAAGGGCCGTTTAGAACATTGCTGGTCTGTCTGATGGAATGAAGTATTTTGCTGAGAACTCAGTGTGTACTTACAAAGAATCAGCGTTGTCAAATACCACATTTGAACTCAATCAGTTATTTACATTTACGATGATAACAGCTATGATTACAGAAATGGATTGAAGCTCTGCAGTGAAGCCTCCATCCCATGCCTTCGCTGGGTTTTGTTCCTGCAGCCACTGCCACGACAGCAAACGCTCAGGGATTCCCCTCCTCGCCCCTCGTCCGTGCACGCTGACCTCACCGCTGCAGCTGTGGTTTTCAAGCCCCTCATCCCGCGCTGCCTCCCAGCTCCTGAGAGCTGCTCTGCCACAATATTGTCGCTCAGTATTTACGCAGCGCTCGCAGGAACAGTGCTGGTTCTGCTCTGCTGTTGCTCTGCACAGCGAAGGGCGATGCTGGGGGTGGGGGGGCTCTGCTGGGCGCTCCCCCCGGGGCAGGGACCCGCTCCCCTCTGCAGGACGCCGTGCTGGGCGCTACTCAGCAAGAACAGCTTTGTTGGCAGAGGGGAACGGATGAAAAATAGAGCTCTGTTCTCCCTCCAAATGCCTTTTGCTGACTGCGTGCTTTGATCCCAGATTAGAAGAGCATGCTTAAAATTTAGTGATGCTAAAACCGGACTGGGCTTAGAGCCGCTGCTCTCTGCCAGCAGCACCCAGCAGCTCCCTGGCCCCCAGCCCTCGCAGGCCATCAAGATTTGCTGTTCCCCCACCCCACTTCTCTGACAGGGAGCTATGATAGCAATTAGGAGAGTCATGCTGGTGGGGATGCGCTTCTTCCTCTGGATTTTTAACTCTGTTTCCAGTTTCCTTAGTTTCTTTTTTTCTCCCTCCCCTCTGATGCTTGGCTTTTTGCCCTCAGGCCCAGCAGCCCCGATGCACCCGGGCAGCCGGTATCTGCCCAAGGAAACCCTCACCTGGAGCAGGTGTGAGACCCAGGGAAGGAGCAGAGCCATGGCCACTGGCACCCAGATATTCTGCTGGGGCAGCTGCAATAAACTGGGTCATGCTTCTGCCATTTTGCAAGTCAAAGATGCCCAGTATAAATGTGATATTTCAGCTAGCTTGGACCTGTCACAACAGCCATAAAATCCCTTTAAATTAAGCTTGTTCTTAGGAAAAGAAAAAAAGAAAAGAAAAAAAAAAGAAAAACGGAAGGCACCCACCTGAGCTATTAAGGAAAAAATAAAGGCAGAGATAAATAAAGATTGAAGCAGAGAATGGTGGGTCCCGCGACGTGTGCCATTTCTTCCTCCATACAATGGATGCAGTCTCTTTCTTCCCTCAGACGGGAGGGCTGGGCACGACAGCAGCTCATCAACAGCAGTGTATAATAACATCCCCTTGCTATTAATATGCAAATTGAAATGCACACACTGATTAAAAACATATTAGATGAAGGCTATTGTCAAAGATGGATGAGCCGCCACCAGGCTCCATTAGCGAGCAGCGGAGCATGGAGGGGACCCTGTCAGAACCTCCCAGCCCGGCACAGCCAACCCAGCTCACGCCTTGGGGCGAGCTGTTCCCATTGCTGCCCCACAAGCTGCCCCCAGGCTGCTCCCTGCACACAGAGCCCTCCTCTCTGCAGGCATCGATCAGTCTGAAGAGCTCTGCAGCTGCCTCCCAGCCCACCTGGAGCTGGAGGAACACACCTGGCAAAGGCAAACACGGCTGGGCCAGCAGGAACAGCTCCATCATCACACCCTGACACTGGAGACAGAAACTAGACTGAAAAATGTATCCTGAAGTTTTGAAATAAGCTCAGTGCGGTAATACCAGTGGGGAACACGTTTGAATGTCAATGCCTATTTGCTTTCTCTTGAGGTCATGAATATTTAACAGCCAAATTGGGTCCTCCCCCTCTCTCAGCCAGGGGGAGTGGGGCTCCCCACCAGCCCTCACTGCCTCCGGAGCTCCGTGCCACGCTGTGCACACAGCCGGGAGGGGACGGCAGACTGGCACATACAGAACGGGAAGATTATGGAAGGTGGTTTTAAAGGTCAGGGCTTGCTAATTAGGTTGATGCAAGAGGAACTTAACAAAGAAAGTGCCACTTACGTACCAGTAGCATTCTTCTCCCATGATTAATTTCTTAGTACTAAGTGGTGTGTCTCAGGGCAGAGTCACTTTACAGACTGTTGCCATAGAGCTTTATTGCCCTAACACAGGAAGCCAGTTAAAAAACCATGTATTATTTGTGTTGTAATATGTCTGAGCATAAAACACTACGGGAAGGTGGCCCCTTGCCTTCTGACACATAACTGCAGGCGTAGCATCCCAGCCTGCAGAACTGCATCGCAATGTGCTCCAGAGCGCGAGCAGAGCGCGTCCGCAGCGCACGGTTCTGCTGCCAGGAATCCCACCTCCAGCCACCAGCAGCTCCTCAGCAATGTGCGTGTGACACGGCACAGCCAGACCAGCAATTATCATCTTTACAGACTCTCTTATGCAGAATTTTAAGCTGGGAAAATATTTGACCAGAACAAAATTAATGTGTAATGTGCTGTAATGTGCTGCAAAAAAATGCAGCCTGTGTAGTTTTAATGAAGAAATTATAAGCAAATGTCTTCACCCTTCAATTTAAGCTAACCTTGAGGGATGCAAGGGCTCCACTGTATCCATTCTCAAAGATCTCAAATGTATCTGCACGCAGCCTTTAAGCCTGGGATGCTGTACGAGCCTCAACATCAGAGAGAAGTGCGTGTCTGGAGGCAGCTCTGCGGGGAGTGCGGACTTCCCACCAGGAGATTTGTCTTTTCATGTCTTGCTTTGAAGGCCTAACGAACTTAGGAAAAGCAAGAGATTAGAAGGATTTAGGGACCAAAGCCTGATTGACTGGACCAGGACAACGCTGGCAACAAAAGCAAACAGTGCTGCCCTGGTTACCCCGGTGCGGAGCGGGGCAGCGCTGCGGTGGGGATGGGCCCCGCGCTCCCTGCAGGCAGCAGTGCCACCCCAGAGCCCATCCCTGCTCCCTGCAGCATCGGGGCTCCTGCAGCAGCGGAGCTCTCCTCACACCTGCCCAGGAGAAGAAATTGTGCTGTAATTAATTTGCTGCAATTAGATTGTAGCAATTACCTGAGCGCACAAGTTAGGAAATTCTTTTTCCTCTGGGCAGAATCGGCCCTGCAGCCCCCGGTTGTGAGCGGGAGGCAGGAAGGCAGCTGTGGGAGGGAGAGGTCGGGGGCAGAGGCTCACAGAAGTCTGCACACACATGGCTGATGTGCCCTATTTCTGTACATCACTCTCTCTGCAAAGAGGCAGCTTAGTGTCAGAAACACTCTCTTACATTATCACCCAGAACACAATAAATGAAACAGCCCCACAGCTATGAAACCTGAGGAGATGCTTACTCGTCTGCAAACAACCCATTCTCCTCCACACATGAAAGGCATCGATGCAAGAGCACAAATTAATCATGTACAGCTCCTTTAGCACATTTTACTGACCCCAGAGAGCAAACACCCAGGTGCTGCAGCACATCCCCCCATGCCCTGCGTGGCTGCAGGCAGGAGGGCAGCGGGAGCAGCCAGGAGCTGGGAGCAGTGCGGGGACGGGGGCTGGCGGTGCCCTCAGCAGTGCCCTCAGCAGTGCCACCGCGTCCTCCACCATGTGAGCACTGTGAGTGCCTCATCCCTGCCACAGCTGAAAAAACAGGAGCGAGGGACTTTGCCACACACTCCTTGTAACCTCTATGGTTGAGCACAGCGATGCTCATACTTACACCAGCTGTGCAGATGACCGCTGGCTCCTTCTCCCTGCTCAGGTCCCTTCACCCTGCTCTCTACATGGCCCTTTGATTAACACCAAATGAGAATAAAGCACTGATCGCTGCCTGTTGTTTGCCAATAGATTTCATATGACAAAAACAAACAAAACAAAACCCCCACACACAGGAAACCCCCTCCAAAAGCCCCATTCCCTCCCAGACTGGCAGGGTTCTGTTCAGTTTCGTTGCTGGCAGGCAAAGCAGTACAGGCTTCTGTGGAGCAGCATCCACTATTGATCTTCCTCCCAATTTAGGAGAACTATTTCTCTTCTCTCCCAGAGATTTGCAAAGAGTCTTTTAAAAATGTATCTGGTGAGTTTGGGCTTTTAATTGCCTTTTCAAGGTAAAGGAATCACTTTCACCAACAAGGAGAGGTGTGCTTTCATCGAACACCTGAGCTGGCAGCGAGGTAGCGAGGCTGCCCTCGTTTCACATGCACAACCCCACTGATCTGCTGCACTGCACAAACCCTTCAGTGTTGCCTCACTCAAAGGGAGACAGAGAGCCCAGCACCCCCTGAGAGCACACTCACTGCCCTACAGGCACAGTGACAGCGGTGACTCTATCAGCTGTGACGCCTGCAGTGTGACTGCAGCCTTCCAGGTACCGTGCCCCACTGCCTCCCATCCGGAACAGACACTGCTCAGCACCCAAATGCAGGGCAGCGCACTTCTCCTTTGGTTTATCAATGTGCAGAGAAGTGGATGGAGGACACATTAATCACCTGCAGATGATTTGTTCACTTGGCAGAAAATTCACAAACCTGCAGGCCAGTGAGGAGCTCCCCAGGGCAGGACCAGCAGCCGCAGGTCCCGGCTCCCCCTGGGATGCTGGAGCTCAGGAAATGAACCGATGGAGCTGCAGACATCACCACTCCTTTCCAAAGACACAAGACAGCCTCCAGCTGAGCGTGCATGAGAAAGAAAAGCTGGAGCCTGTTATTTCAGAGATGCAGAAGCAGGCAAATGGCCAGTCTCAGAAGAATTGTGCTACTACAATGTATAAACCAACCAGATTGCTCCCAAAGAGGTGGTGCTTAATCTCTATCAGCATTCACAAGACAGGTTTGCTGCATGCAGAGAGCACCAGCCGAGCTGGCAGAGCACCGGGCACAGCAAGGGTTGGTTTGCATTGCTTGGAGGACACACTGAAATGTGATCTTGTTTATCACAGTTCTTTCCATTGCAGCGGGCTAGGTAAGAAATCTGGTCTCTTTCTGCTGATTGCAGCAGAAAACCTAAAACCATTGCAAGCCCCTCATTTGCAGCGGGCAGTTACTCACACTTCAGCTCAGTCCAAAGCCAGTGAGGAATTCACACCTTGCAGATGAGCACTGCAGAGCTGCAGATGGGGACCTGGCTGGGATCTGCACAGCATTCCCCTTGGACATCCACGGCTGTTGCACTGTTTCCCCTCCAGTCCTTGGAGGCTTTGTCGTCCTGTAGCCACGGCCTGGGGTCCTGAGCACAGCGGAGCGGTGCCGGGCTGGGGAGCAGCCGGCACCTGGAGGTTCCTGCAGGGCTCACAGGCTCCTAAGGCTCCTTTGCCTCCGTGCAAAGCCTGGTGCAGCCCCAGCTCCCACGCAGCGATGGCACAGCACAGGTTGGCCTCCGTGTCCTGGAAGCAGCCTCCTCACCCCCTGCTGCCTCTCGGGCTGTGCCCTGTGCGCAGGGCGAGGATCGCCGGGCGTTGCTGTGTGTCCAAAGTCAGCAGAGTGGGTGGCTTCCATCAGCCTCTAGGAGTCCTGCTGGCAGGAAAAGGATCCTACTCTGCCATTTTAGCTTTCTTTGTTCAGTGAACCATTTGTTTCTCTGAAGACAAAGAGGAAAGGAAAACACTCATCCGTTATGCAATCCCCGTGATTCGCTCTCGGCTGTCTACGTGTCGACACAAACCATGCTGGAGAACTGAAGAAAGCATGTTTATTTCTGGTTGAAGACTGATTACATCGCTACCATGGACAACGTAATAGAATATTTTTATACTCTCTGAAGAAATCTAAGAATAAATACGAAAAAGTAAAGTATTTTGTTTCCACTGTCTCTGACGATGAGTGATGACTAAGTGTCGTATTTACAGGATAGTTACCACACTCTAGGCTCGCTCTGTGCTGAATAAATATTCTCTTGAAAGGGTAAAAAAATCCATCGAAATATTTCAACTCACCACAAAATTAAAAAAAAATCCATGTATCTGTCCAAAGCGAAGGTTAGTTACGTGTTAGTTATCAAACCACCCGGGAGCACAGGGGAGCGCCCGCCCGGCGCCGCGCGTCCTCCCGCAGCAGAGGTCTCGGTGCCTTTCCCCGCTTCGGCCCGCGGCTGCTACTGGTTCTTCAGGCTGCAACAGAAACGGAGCGGGGTCACTGCTGGTGGCTCGGGGTGGGTCACTGACAGCAATGAGGGCACTTCGGCTCCAAAAATATATTTGAAATTTTAAGCATAGAGTTGGATTTTGTGAAAAAAGCCTGCTGTAACCATTTGGAAAAGGGCACTTTCCTTGGATCCCCCGCTCAAGGCAAGACGTGCCTTGCCCCTGGCCCCGCGTCCCCGGGCGATGCAGAGCTGCTCACCAGCAGCCGTCAGACACCGGGCCTGTCCTGCAGGAAGCGGCTGTGCATGCTCTGCATTACAACAATCAATCCGTGCACCAGACTCCACAACACCAGGTTGCACCACCCGTTCTGTGGCTTTCAAATTATGATCAAAACAGCTGATATCAGAGATACCCTTATTTCCACGTGCTTTAAAGGAGGGGAGACAATTGAATCCTGTAATGAGAGAAAGCACTACACGCCCGCTCCTTGCAGGCAGCGTAATTATTCAGCTGATCTCTGGAACCACTGAAATAATGACAAATTAAAATGCCTTTCAGTCCCATCTACCTTTTATACCTATTCATCTTCTGGAGTTATTATCACTCCAAAGGCTGCTTTCTATTTCAGGCAGCACCCGTGATACATTACAGAAAGCACACGGAAAACGTTATTGCCACCAATAGAAGTTGCCGTCACCAAGATAAGAAAAAACTCACTCTACTTTGTTGTAAAGCACACGGTACAGCTCAAGCATTTAACATAATTTCCTGAAATTCCTGGACTTGATTGGAAATGTTGCCCCAGTGGCAGAGGAACACGGACGCCGTGCTGCTGTCCCTCCCACGCTGACACTGGTGACGGCCACACTGGGCCCCAGGTGCGTGTCTGTGCTTTCTGAAACAGACCGGAAAACCTAGGGAACCCCAGTCACCGTGCAGAGTGACATTCGTCCACGATATTTACAGTACTCTGATTAGCTCTGATTTCTGAATAGCCAAACAGCCTATGTTAATATATTTATTAACATAAATAAATATTCCCGTTCCAATTAGACATCTGTGTTCTGAATCAGCAAAAAGAAGGCAAAATGCCCTGGCAGGCACCAAGCTGTTGCTTGCTCCCCAGCAGGCCATCCATCACCAGGCTTCCTCAGGATCAGTCCCACGTGGCAGGAGGGCTCGCAGCTCCCCTGCCGCCGGGCACCTCTCTGCTCGGGGTCTGGCACCCCCTCTCCTGCCGCAGCAACACAGGGGCCCCGTTCTCCCTTGGCTGAAAACTTTCAGCAGGTCTTTGCAGTTTGCATAAAATCCAAAGAGCAAAAAGTTTTATTTCTTCCAGCCCACTGCAAGCAGCAATGAGCAAGGCCAGCAGGATCCTCTCCTGACGTTTCAGAGACAACGCGACCCCATCCCGCAGTTCCTCCCCAGCCCCAGTTTTCGGCTGTCACCCATCCCCATACAAACAGCCGCTGGCCAGGGCCATGCCTCCTCCTGCTGCTGCTGCCTGCCTGGGGCGGGAGGAAGGGGAGACTGAAAAAACCCCATCTATTTCTGGAAAGCAAGTCAAACAATGACTCAATCATCACTGCACAGTTCATAAATCCCTAATTAAAGGTTTAGTGCTCCTCCCTGCTGCAGATGTTCCAGAGCCCAGCCCCACTCCCAGCCCCACGCTGGCACCCAGTGCCTGCACTCGGCAGTGCCATCGCAGCGCAGCTCCTGACATCAGCAGAGTGAGCAGGAATCACAGCCCCTTCAGAGAAATGTTCTCTATCCAGCTCTGGTGCCAAACTCCTCACTTTGTTATATTTTAAAAAAAGATGCATTTTTGCTTCATTTTCAAACACACAGCTTAAAGCATCTGCACCCTGGAGAAAAAAAGGTAACAAGTAGCCGTGCTGCCCCTGCCCCACAGGGCTGCCCTCGCCCACCAGCCCAACACCACGGGAGAGCTCCAGCACCGTGCAGAGATGCGAGGGAAGGGCTGGGCCCACGTCCCATGGAGCATCGCATCACCCGGGGGCTGCTGTGTTTTGGGTTATTTAAAGCAGCTCTGGCAGTGGCCTGGATGTATGGTGCCCTCTGGAGAGCTCTGCAGCTATAATAAGAATCTGCTGCCTGACTCAGTTCTCATAAACACTCTTCTGTGCCAAAGCAGCTTTGCAGAGAACTCCTCTGCCCGGAATATTTTGGGTGCTGCCGGCTCCCAACCTGCAATTGCCACCCTCCTAGCCTGTCCCAAAGCTCAATCCCTTCCCTTCACAGCCCCTTTTTCATTATATTAAATATGACAGCTACATAAAATGTTTTGTTGCCTTGGCAACCACAATGCACTGGCCCCAATCTGGATTACAAGGAAGAGGACAGCCTTGACACTAACCCGCAATAATGAGAACAGCACACACCGGTGGGCCAGGCGCTGACCGGCGCTGGGAGGGAGCAGCTCCACACACAGCACTGCGCTCCCCTGCTCCCAGCAGGGCCTGGGGACAGGGTGGCACAGACAGACGGGCCACAGCTGGATTTCAGAGCGAGCTCTGTGTGTGTGGAAGAGGCCACAGCCTGCAGAAAGCATGCTGCAAGAAGCCAGGTGCAGCTCTGCCTCCATCACCGCTCTGTGCTGCTCTGCAGATCCCCCTGCACTGGAGCAGGGCTGGGAGCAGCCCCTCAGCCACTCACGCTGCCCAGCACATGATGGAGATCCCCGTGCACAAGGCCTCCTCTGTGCACACAGCAGCAGCCCAGGCTCTTTGCAGGCTGCAGCCCAGGCCCAGCTGCTCCAGCAGTGCAGGTGGCTGTTACAGATCCCACAACCTGCGGGGCAGGGAGGTGTGTGCCAGTTCAGAATAAAAGATCAGGGCAACTCGTTCCCTCAGTCCTATATGGAGGACAATGAAACAGCAACAATGCCTTTAAACAAGGAGAGCAAAATCTGGTTACACACTAATTACAGGGTGGGAAGAGCTTTTGTTTTACACAAACCCAAGCTGCCGATCCATTGTCTCCCATTCTTCTGCACTTCCCTATAGGAGCTGCACAGAGCTGTGCTCAGATACTTGGGCTCAAAGAAAATTGTGTAAGAATGAACAATGGATAGAGGAAATGGAATAATCAGAGCAATTTCCCATAGAAATTGGTCAGACGAATGCCTCTAATTGGCATCCCCTTATTACATTTGTAACACACTTTCTTATGAGTTTATTACTTTGTTTCCTTTTGTATCCAATGCCCATGAAAATCTCTTGGGACTAGATTTAAATCATTACCAAGGAAGGATAATAGACTAAATTTAGAAGGACTGATAAGAATATTAATCTGTAAAAGAGAGGGCCTTGGAAGCACCGTGGAGGTCCTGCAGCCCTTGAGCCACGCAGCACTCCCCGCACTGCCCTGACCCCGATGGAGGTGAAGGGAACAGCCCTCCTAGCAGTAACTCGTGGTTTCTCAGCACTCTGCAATGCTCAGGGTGCACTGGGGAGCCCCGCAGTGCAGCACTGACAGCGCAGTGCCATGGGCTTGCTGCCACCCAGCTGCCACCCCCCTGCCCCAGGACGTCCCACACAGCGCTGACCCAGTGCCCCTGGCCTGGAGGGTCCCTGCTGGGAGCCAAGCAGCCCCGAGAGCTTCTGCTATTGCCAGGAATTCATGACCCCAGCTCCCCACAGCCTGACCTCCTGCCCACGGGCTCTGTGCTGGGGCTCTCCCCACGGAGAGCGATAATTGTCTCAACCCTGCTGACTCTTTGCACAGATGCTCACTTCAAGCCAAGGAAAACGATGCGGCACTCTGCAGTGAATACACTCCTGGTAGGCTCCAAACTCAGCTAACAAAAAAGGAATGAAGCAAGGAGTCTTTTGTCTTTGAAGTTTTTGTCAGACTAAGTTGGAAAGAAACATTTGGAAAAGCAATAGGTGCAGAAGGAATCATCTTTCTGCAGGAACAGTGTAAGGGCTGGAGACGGGACTACCCATTGCAGGTGGCTGAAAAGCAAAGCAGAAGGAGTGGGCATCACACGGGGGATGCGAGGCACCCCCAACCCCATGCTGAACGAGAGCAGTACATCTTTGCACATCGCTTGTTCCTATCCACGAGGCTGCTCTGGTTTGAAATGAACTCCTTTTTCCTTTGCAACAACAACAGCAATAATAACCCAAACACCAGTGGACTGTCAGGGGAAGGATAAATTACAGCTCCGTGCCCCGGCAGCACAGCGCAGCTGCTCCCACGTTGGGCTTCCACCAGGACGAGCTGTCAGCTCTGTTCTCCAGCAGTGGCCCTGACACCGATCCATCGGCACCATCCCTCTGTGTAACACGGAGGGGCAGAGCTGTGCCACATACACCACTGAGCAGGGAGATGGAGGCGGGGGGGTTCCTGGGGCAACCCCTGGCCCCATCCAGCGTGCAGCCACTGCCACATCCCACAGCTGCAACCCCACACCCCTGCCTCTGCAGGGAGCAGGGGGCTGAGCGACTCCACACAACGGTTCCTCCTGCTGACCGAGACAGGAGCTTGGGTCCAGGAAGGGTGGTGTTTGGAAAACACTCAAACTCTCTGTGAACAAAGAGGCAGAGCTACTGTGAGCAATGCAGGGAACCTCTGAAGGTCTGACAGCAGTAGGGAGGGCTCCGCTTGTCCCCTGGTGGCTTAAGCAAAACGAGACATCGGTACTTACTGATGGATTTGGTCACCCCCCCNCTGAAGTGCTTCAGGAACTAACGACACCTCTGAAACCCCTCCTCTGATCTGGGCAGCCCTCAGTACTCCAGCCTGAAACAGTTCCCAAAGCTCACATGTAAGTGTATTAAGAGAGATTAGTTCGTTAAGCTGCTCTTTGGTCCCATGTATCTTTATCACGTTGTTTTAATAATTTGCACTAATTGGCAGAGCAGATTCCCTCCTAGGCTCAGGAACCTGGGCAGAAGGTTTGCTCTAAATCACAGCACAAACATGTTCCCTCAGACACCCCTCTGCCCCCAGCACCTCTCCCTGCACCCGTTTCTGTGCCCTCACAGCGTGGGGCAGGAGGTGGGCACTGCCCCATGGGGGGACAGCTCCAGGGGTGCCCCCAGGTGAGGAGCTGGAAGCCCAGCTTCCTGTGCTGCACAGACAGACAGACAGACAGACAGACAGAAAGCCCCGGAGCATGGCGGTACCCACTTGGTCTGGTGCTTGGAGCCCTTCAGGTGCGCGTGGTACTGCTCTATGGAGTTCAGCGTGACGTTGCAGATGCTGCACGTGTAGCTGCGCTTCAGGCCTGCAAAGAGAAGGCAGGGTCGTTAGAGGGCAGGGTCACTAGCTGTGCCTCAGCTGAGCTCTGTGGTGCAGGCTGAGGACAAGCTCAGGGGAGACAGACAGACCAGAGACAGACAAACGCTCCTATTCTCAAAGCTTTGTGCTAAATCAAAATGAATTTCTTTCTCACTTGACTATTTTCTTCCCTGAATTGTAAATTAATGATAATTAAAATATAATTTAACTTAAGGCTGGCAGCATTCTCAGTTCTCAGCAGTACAAGGAAACGAAGACTTTGCCTTCTCTGCAAGTCTGAAGACAGCAACCTGGCAGACAGGCAGGGTGCAGAACGAGAGGCAGAGGAAAAGGCCGTTCCCAGGCAGCTTGCTGCCCTTGGCTGGGCAGAGAATCCCACATTGCTCTTCTTTTCCATCAGTTGATATTTCCTGGAAAGATGCTCATCTGGGTCAATTTCTGGAGTATTTGTTCTTGGTGCCCTGGTGCACTCCTCCCTCCCTCTGGCAGGGATTTTCGCCCGCTTTGCACATCACCAACAGAGTCACTATTGACACAAAGACATTCTGCCTTTGCTTTCCTAGACGAGTTCTCACTCGAACCATTCATTAATGACTTCTGCAGGCACAAAGAACACAGCACTGCCAGAGAAGTTTCCCCACACGTGTAAGAGCGTTGGGGCACAGCAGATTCAGTTTGTTTCGTTATTATTAGGAGAAGCATGGAGGGACGGGCTCTGTGTCGCAGCCGTGCCAGAGTGAAGGGCAGGAACAAGAGCAATTTCTGGTTTCTATAAACGGAACAAACTCAGCAACAAGACATGGAGGGTCAGTACAACTCGCAGAGCCAGCGTCCCCAGGCAAGGATAAGGCTCCCCTCTCTGCAGCGTGCATACAATTTAACTCCATTATTCTTTCACCTTGGGAAAAGAGTACAATGGTTTCAAAGCAGAATTACAAAAACAGTCACTTCTGTGCCTCACCTAGCATGTTTTCACTGAAAAGACAGAGTGTGCCTGAACGCACGCTAAATGCCCGTTTCCCTTCTGGACATCCCTGAAAAGAGAGATGGCAATCTGAGCGCTCCCACTGCCGCTATGTAGGGCAAGGCTCGACATAAATTAAGCATATAAATGCAGGCCTGAGTGTTTCCAGTCCCCTGATTCTGTTGTCTCCCTTAATAGTCTGGATGTAAGAGCCTGGTTTCTTCTCTCCTCCTCTCTTTTGTACTTTAACATCCTAATAACTCCCCAGGCATTGCGGGCGGTGTGAGCATCGCTGCCGTTAAGCAGACACTGCCATTACAGCAAACCATTGATGCTAAGGTAATTTCTGTCCTGTTCTCCTAGAAACAAAGGGAATTGCAGATTCAAGCATCTCTCTGGTCAGGTTCTGGCTCTGCACTGATTCACTTCTATGAAGACCTGAACCAAGCACTTCAGGATTAATTGAAGGGCTCGACCTGAACACACCACGGAGCTGTGGGACTCTCACCACAGGCTGCTGCGCTCTGTAGGAACAGCTCCAATGTACCATGCAATGGTCTCTGACTTTCCAGTGTTACTTCTTCACATAAATTGTTCAAATGCTTTGTTTAGAATAACTAAAGTATGGCATTATCAGATGTGATCGGTTTCTGCTCGCTATAATTAACTGCACAGCGACCGTTCCCAGCTCCATCCCACTGCTCTCTCCTGAGAGCATGGCACTGGTCAGGCAGAGCACCCCTCACACATCTCACCTGGGAATAAAAGCCCAGCACAAAGCTAAACATCTTTAAGAATGTGCAGCCGAGTGCTCAAAAAGAGGAAGGAAGCTGTAGGGCAGAGGCATATGACAGCCACCTGTATCCCTGCTGCAGCCCTTGCTGTACCCTGACCCTCTGGGCACTGCCACAGCCCCAGACTCCAGGGCTGTGCCGTAGGAACCCGGTAACCCTTTAAATTAAGGGAATAAGGTCCTAATGCTCAGCAGCTGATCTAACAGCATATGCTAACAACAGCCTTATTGAATCTTAATTACTCGCATAGGTGGAAACGCCGCCAGCAATCAGAGCTCCGAACTGTGGACACCGACTTCTTTCCCCCGCACGTCAATGCGGCCGAGCAGTGGGGTCCTGTGCGGGTCCCGTGCTGCTGCCTGCACCCAGCACCCAGTGCCCGACACCCAGCACAGAACCCTGCCTGCTGTGCCAGGGGTCCCACCGGCGCAGTTTGTTAGGAAGTTCTGTCCTCTCTGTATTCATGTGTACTTTGGTGTCCCTGTGACACATCAGCATTCCCTCCCCTGAATCGTGACACGAGCTCATGTAAAATTGAATGCACTCATATCCATTCAATAAAATATTAAAGAGTAAAGTCATTAATGTCATTCTGCATAAAATGCATTGGAACGCATTCCAGGGGAGCACTTGTTAAATCACATTTTACTAACCAAAATTGACAGCACAGAATGAAAAGTATTTATAAGGCATACGAGGAAGTTACGAGCCAGGAAGGAAAATTAAACCCAGCTCCTCGCCTGATTTTTCAACATCGCACCCGCAGTTCACGTTCCATGGAGAACACAGAGGCCCGCGGGGGCTGCCCCCATGCAGCCACTGCTGAAAGTGCTGGGGCTGCGTGACCGAGCACGGGGCAGGCTTTGCCCCAGCTCACATGGGAGGAACAGTGCTGTTTCTCCTTCCCCCCTTTCTCATTTCTGAAAAGAAAACAAGACTTCAAAATTGCAGGATGAGTGCTTGGCAAGAAGAGTCGGTGCTTTTGTTTCCTATAAATATCAGTTGCCCAAAAAAAAATCTCTATTCTTATTTCTCAAATATACATTCATATTTATCAATAAATATTTTATTACAGCCATTATCAAAACATCAAAGGCTGTTGAAATGTTGTACTTGGACTGACACCGCTCGTCCCTACTTACATAACGCATCATTCGTCTCCCACAGCAGTCACAACAGAATTAATATTTTAGTTGTGATGGGAAAGCTGGGACAGCACGGAGAGGAAATGAGTCTGCGTTCCAGCAAACGCTGAGGCTGCAAAACGAACGGGGAGCAGAGTGGCCATGCCCCCACCCTGTGCTGCAGTGTGGGCAGCAGTGACACCTATGGCAGCAGTCGCACCTATGGCTGTGGGACACCCACGGCAGCGGTGACACCTATGGCAGCAGTGACACTGCTGGCACTGCTATGGGACAGCCCCCAGCGCTGTGCCCGGAGCAGCGCAGCCCCACGGCCCAGGCAGGGCTCTGTGCTCAACGTGCAGCTCTTGGCCATCCCGGGCACTGCACAGCCCTCTGACTTCAGCAGGAGGCCAATGGTTCACCTGTGTCACCGTGAGTTTATTTGCAGCTGGTGACACCCTCAGCCCCTCCCGAGCCTGGTGTAGGGCACCGCACATCTCCGCAGCACTGCCCAGGTTTCATTTCCCCGCACGTTTTTGGGCGGTGACTCAGCTGCATGAATCATTCACAGCACCGTGAGTCACCACGGCAGCACGAAGGGTCCAGGTGAGCAGCACAGGGGCTGCAGGGGGCCCAGAAATGCACAGAGCGCTACACAGCCACTGGCATTTAGAGGGAAATTATTTCATTTAGCAAAGGAAAAAAAGTTATCTTAAAATGTTAATGCAAGGTCTTGCGGGCAAGCCAGGCTTCTTCTCCCACGTGGTTTGCAAATCAAACCTGCACATTTTCTCAGCCCATTTCAGTCAAATACATTGTGTGCGTGCAGGAGTAAGGTTGGAGACCACAGAAAAACCCTTTGGGAGGCCCTCACCTCCCATCATTGCATCTCTATGTAACAAAGCAGCGTTGCCAGAGCTCTGTGCCCTCACCTCGCAGCTCGCCCAGGTCCAGCGTCTTCCCCAGCTGCTCCAGCAGCTCGGCCCTGGCCGCGTTCTTCTTGTGCTTCTTGCCGTCGTAGTGCTGCTGGGCCATGACGGGGTTGTTGAACCAGGCGGCACACAGCTGGCAGTAGCGGTCCGAGTCCCTGCGTGGCTGCGGCGGGGCCACCACCGGGGCACGGTCTGTGCGGGGCTGCTTGAGGGAGCCCAGGGCTGTCTCTGCGGGAGGAAACGTGCAGGTGTTAGCACTGTGCTCGCTAACCCAAACCCCAGCCCAGCTAACACTGGACCCCAGCAGACTCCGTGTTGGGCACAGGGAAGAGTTAGCAGCAGTCCCAGCTCGGTGGCACTGCTCAGAAATGTCCCTGCTCATAGGAAACAGCAGCAGAGGACAGCTCTGTCCCCACTGGACAGAGGGAGCGTGCTGCCATGGCAGACACACAGCCCAGCCCTGTGCCCAAGCTGCCCACGCCCTGCCCAGGCTGCTGCTCCCAGGGAAAACTGGCATGCAATGCCATCACCAGCTCAAGATGGATAATTGTCTCAGGAGTATTATTGCTCAATGTATTTGGTCTTGGAAAGGATAGAATAAAGCTGTAGCAATTTTAGTGTCATGGGTAAAAAAAAGCCACGTGGTATTCGGGCCGCTTGCCCAAATGTCACATTACGGACTGACGAGGGCAGAGCCAGGACCTTAATGCAGTACCATTTCCCTTCAGATTCACTATGAGGCTGTCTGGGGTCACAAACATGACCTAAATGACTCCAGGAGAAAAGGGATGGGTCCCATCACGGAGCTGCCCCTTGCCATGGGTGTCCCACTTGGCACACACCAACCACAAAGCCTTGGAGCAAGAGTTCAAGGTAGAATACAGTTTAGATAACACTGGGATACAAAACACATGAATAGTAGTTACTTATCACACCTCAGTCAGAAATTTATTTTCAGGTGGTGCTAATTCTCCTTCCAGACATCTGCTGTCTGAACAATTCCCCGCTCCTCCGTGTCCCAGGAAGAGGCGATTTTTGGGGCTGCATTGAGGGGCATCGCTGTCTGCGCAGCTCCAGAGTTCACGTTGCTGCAAATCTGCTGACCCGCTTGGAGCACGCTGTTACCTTTCCTGGAGGAAATTCTATCTCGCGTGTAACATTACCTGCAGCCCTATCCGTTCGCAGGGCTCTGCGAGCCCCCGTTGTTCTGCTGACAGCCCTGCAGGTCAGGTGTCCGCAGCCCGGATTCCTGCTGCCAGGGGCACAGCCGTGCTCTTGGGAGTAGCGTCCAGAGAAGCATTTTCTCACTCCTGCCGACGTGACCCACGCTCTGCACAGGCTTTTGGGGGCATTTGTTAATAAGGTGACGGCCTAATGGACTCCTGCTGACGATGTTTATTCTCCTCATTCTGCCAGCTCCCTGTTCGCTGCTGTGGATTTATCCCTCCCACCCCTCCAATCCTCGCTTGGTGCTGCTCTCCAGACCCCAGGCTGCAGAGTTATATTGAAGCTCTGCTCGGCTTTCCGCCTGTTTCTATGTTAGCTGCTGCCAGAGGGGAACCACAGAGGCTTAACTCAGCGGAGCTGGTGGTGTCGGCAGGAGTTACATCTCCCGCTCGCTAAGGAGACCCGACAGCAGCGGCCCTGCTGCGAGCTGCTGGAGCAGCACTGCAAGGGCTGAGCGCTGCCCCTGCCCAGTCCCTGCCCTGCACCAACCCGCTGCCCAAACCCGGAGCTGCCCGGGGTCTCCTCTTGGCTCCCACAACACAAAACATTTCCTCTTAACGCTGCCTTCCTCGGGGATGGTTTACGACCACAAGCAGCCTCCGGGCACACAGAACCCAGCTGCCACCCAACGGGAACGCCCTGTGCCTTCCGAGTGCTCCTGGAGAGAAGCAGACGAAAGCTGACTTCCCACAAAGGTGGATGCTTTGCTCTGATATGTGGAACATAACGAGAACAGAACAGGAAACATCATCACTCCCTGCGCCACAACATGAACATTAATAATAAACACAAGATGTCAAATGTTCAAAATGTTGCTCTGTCCTAACACAGACATAAAAGCTGTGAGTTTGACTATTTCAAGGATTTCACTGCTAAGCAGCTCACGACAGTCTGCCTCACGTTCCCTGTGCTGTGGGAGGGAAGCGAGAAAGCCTTCCTTTGCTGCACGAAGCAAAATACAAAGTTAGAAACACTTTAGCACTGGCAATGAACTCATGTTTGACTTATTTTCACAAGCACAGCTCTGTTCCAGGAGCTGCACCCAACCTGTTGTCCCTGCCGCCCTCCAGGAGCTGAGCAGGAGGAGCAGCTGAGCACACGGGCACTGCAGGCAGCTGCCATTTCTCCCCCACAGCCCCTTATAGCTCATCCTGGTGACGGGACGGGAGCTGACAGGAGATGTTGGACATGGCCGGGGAGATTCATTGGAAGCAGCGGTGACACAGAGCCTCTGAGGGCTACAACCTTGTTCAGCAGAAGCAACTGAAAACCATCACCAATGTTCCCCCGCAGTGACGAGACACTGCCTTCCCTTTGTGAGCCTCCTCGCTGCTAACGCACTCCTCCGTCCTCTGAAAGCACCAGCGGAGAGACTGGAGATCTGTGTTTCACTAGGATGATAAAACAGACGGGGAAGGTGTAGCCGCATAAAGAGGCTGAGAATAAATCTAATTTTCTATGAGACTGATGAGAATATTACAGAGGGATTTGTTCCTGCAGCTGCTGTGATGGATGCCCAGCACAGGGGTGGGAAGTTGCTCCCAGCCCGGTGCTCTCAGCACTGCCCGGGGACGCGTGGCACCCGGTGCTGCAGGAGCCAGGGCCTCCCCGGGCACTGCGGGAGCAGCACCGCGCCCCGGGGCCGGACACTGAGCAGCTCCATAGGAAGTGAGAACGCTGTGTGCAAGGGTGCAGCTCTGAGAAGGGCTGGGGAGCAGAGAGGTGCTTATTAACGTATTCCTGCAGCTCGGCTTCATCAGATCAAGTGTCTGGAAGACTCGATGAGTCCTTGAGTTATTCTTTCCCAGTGATTACTGCCGCTGAAGAGCCCATTACTTACAGAGCATGTGGTGCCGCTCACTTATTGCCTCTGTGAGGCTGATTCAGATGATTAAAAAATTAGATGAAAACACAATGCGGAGCCGCAGCTCTCAGAAGGCACTGCCTCGGGACGGGACGCGCTGCTCCATCCGCCCATCGCCCGTGCACTGCTCCGACCTCGTCCTGGGGCTGTTCCCCCCCAGCCCCTGTGGGTCCCCACGGGCCCAAAGGAGCAGCAGAGCTCCCAGTGTCCCCCCAGACACAGCCACACCTGCACCTAACGAGCCTTCCAAGAGTGGCCTCGACAGGGAGGAGCGAGCCACAATCCAACACAGCTCCTGCGTTCCCTGGGGGAAAGGCAACAGCTTTTCCCAAGCCAGTCCTGACAGAGGACAGACACCCTGTGCACCATCATCATCAGTCCATGAAGTTAACAACAAAAGCACACACAGATCACAGCCCCTCACACGAGCATTTCTAGGACTGACGCACATCGCGTGAGGCAGACACCAAACGCACAGCGACGTTTCTGCTCTGCTCCAACAGAGGAGAACAGAGGTGCCACCGACAGCAGTGACGGAGCACAGAGCTCCATCCACAGGACCCCGGCACAGGTCGTGCTCTGCGTGCTGCAGGGGCCGTGTGGTCAGGCACACGAGAAGGTGGCTGGATTATCTGATTCCAACATTTGACTTTTTAAATGGGAAAGTTAATAGGCCCGCGTTATTGGAACCACTGTGGAGGAAAGCGTGCATGCCCACCTGGTGGAAATCAAAAGACGATCAATCCAAAACATGTTTAAAGACTGCGTTTCCCTCTGAGGTAAAAGCAAATGGGATTCTGTTCGGTGCAGTAACAGCAGAGGTTTATTATTGAGCTGCAGGTAACTGCTGGCATGACGGTGGGGCTCAGCCACCGGCCCCCGGTGGAGGTGCTGCCCTCCATGGAGCGCTCAGGAGCACGGAGCAGGATCAGAGACCACCTGATCGCCCACTGACGCCCAGCACCACCCAACCCCAAGCAGAGGCAGCTGCGGAGCCCCCCGCTACCCCACCTACCTGCGGCCTTCAGTGCTGGCGGCTCCCCTAGCAACAGCTTTAACCTTTTGGCATGGATTTTCCCCTGGTAATGCGATTCGGCCACCACGGCTGAGGTAAAGGACATGTTACAGAGCGTGCAGCATTTGTTCTTATCCACTGAGTCACCGTCACTGCCCTGGATGGGGACAAAAAACACAGGAAACCATGCGTCACCCCCAGGCAGACATAGCAGGGAGGAGAGGGTCATGGCAGGGCCCCTGCCCCACTTCTCCCCAGCCCCTTCTGGCCTCGGGACACCAGCTCCCACCCAGCACAGGGGGCTGCAGCTTTATGTTTGTAAATAAACCCCAATTTCAGGAGAATATTGCCTCCATCCGTCCCTACAGCCAGCAAGCAGGAGAAAGGGGCACATCTGTCACGATTCTTCAAACCATGCCACAACAGAAACAGGAATGGCTTTTAGGGCTGCACACGCGTGGCCCATCTGTCAGATCGTAGCGTGCCAGGGGCTGCTGACCGCAGCTCCTGAGCTCCGTGCAGAGCCCTCCCCAGGCCAGGCAGGGACACAGAGCATCACTGCACCTTCCTCCTCCTTTTTTTAGGCCAGATACTCTCCCAACTGCTGGCATGTTGTCAAAACAGAGAACAGTCTGCTTGAGAAGCTGCAATCTTCGTTTCACAACAGCTTCACAACCCGCTGGTAAATGCCTTCTGCAATTCGCCCATGTGCAGACAGAAAACAGCTCAAACACCCGCCGAGCCCAGTGCCCAGAACAATGCTCTCCAGCCCTGGTGCTCTTTGGGAAACCACAGCACCTGAGCCAGCAGCACTGCAGGGACACGGGACCAGGCTCCAGGGATGCTCCCGGAGCCCAGCAGCTGTGGGGTGGGACAGAGGAATTGTGGGAGCGGGGACTGTGAGCTGGTGGCAGCTGGTGGCAGCTGGTGGAACCCAAGAACCAAGAACCCAAGCTGCTATTTTGGGTCATCTGCTCCCAGGAAAGAAGTACAATTAGGAGGAAGACTGATTTTCATCACTTTTTTGTTGTTGTTATTAACTATAAATCAACTTAAACCTTAGGGAGAAATCTCAAGAGGTGATAAGTACTGTTCTGAGCATAATTTGCACTTCTTTTAAACAGGATTCTCTCAAGATATTTTACATCTTCAAAGAGAAATCACTTGAAAGTTAAGAGCAGAGTAAAAGAATTCCCAGACTCTATTGATCACCAGCAGTGGTAACACAGACAGAGTCTCCAACAGCGCTCGTTTGAAAACCCGATACACTCAGCGTGCACGCAATAGGGTCTCTTCCTCTGCTTGCTCTGCTCATTGGTGATGTTTTTCCCTTTCCAACCCAGTTTCACCGATAGAACACAGTTAAAAAAAAATTATGAAACCTTCAAACAACCCTTGGACCCCTTGCTTGGAGGTTCATAGCTACACCAGTCCAAGTTCACTGATGCTCTTGGGCGAGCACCGCAGTGCCCACATGGGAGTCCCGCAGCCGAGAGCTGCTCACTGCAGCAGAGTCGGGTCCTTCCTTTCCCTCCTCTCCCAGCCGGTGTGAGAGCCCCCAGCTCTGTTCCAAGCACAGACAGACCCTCGCTCTGACATTTCTCACAAACTAAATGCTGTTCTTTGTCAGCGGTACCAAAGAGATGTTTGGAGCACCCTTAGACACCCGGCCCAGCAGCAGCCGTGGCAGCACCGCGCTCCTCAGGCTCCTGCATGAGGCTGCCCCAGCCCTGAAGGGTAATTATGCCCCGGTGCTTTGTCAGCGCTGTTCTACCTGTAATCAGATGGGCTGGGGGGGAACCTGACCCTGGTGTCTTTTGTCACCCGCTGAGTGACACCGTGCTGATGGGATTGTGCAGCCAAGCAGTAAAACAGCAGCGCTCATCCTCCAGGGCACCAAGCCCGGCCGGCTCCAGTGTCCCACAGCACTGTCCTGCCCAGCCCAAAGCAGCAGCAAGCAGGCACCAACGTCTCTGTCGAGCTCCATAAAACCCACAGCAGCTGCATAAGCTGAGCCACTGTGCAAGGGTCTCTTCCTACCCAGTGTCAGCTGGCAATGCAGCCCAGCCCAGTGTGCAGGGCTTCTCTTTGTAACATTACAAACTTCAAAGCAAATCTCCTACATCCAACAGAATTAACTTCAGCTATTCAGATGCCTGTTAACAAGCTGCTAAAAGGCATAATCCTCAGACAGGGCCAGGCAGCTGCAGTCCTTTGCTGGATGTTCCTTCAGCAATCCTCAAGAAAAGTATGGATTTTTAATCCGTAGATACAAATCTGCTGTCTTCATTTCCTAGGTTTTACTAAGAAGAAAAGATTATACAAACGCTTGAAATACAGCAGTATAGAACGTAGCACTCAAGGCACTGCGAAGTGTCCTTTAAATTCGAGTTAATTTTCTGTGCGTGAAGAAGGTGCTGCTGTCAAAGCGCTATTTCTGTAATGCTCTGTGCAAAATTTAGCCCGCTTGCATTTTGGAGCCTGCTCTTCCTGTGGTCCAAGCAAAGAGCAAGCACCAGTCTGTGGCTATCTAAATCCAAAATGCGCACCGGGTCTCAGAGCACCTTAACGCCTACATATTCCCCAAAAAGAGCCAGCTCCAGATGAAGCGAGGGATGCGTTTCACAGCCCTAAGACACGTGCACCAAAGTCATGAGGTTTGTCCCCTCTCCCCACAAAAGAATTAGAACACAAATGAACAGCCCAGCAACGGGGATGCTATTCACTGCAAGGTATGTTGTATCAGCCTCGCTCTTCTCCCTAGGGAAGGACAATGGGTGCTTTAGGAATGCAGGATATTTTGATACTCCTCAAAAACAGCAAATAGAACCCTCCGTGCCACTGAGAGGTCAGGTAGCAAATGTTGTCTCTCTCTAAGTCTTTTTCATCGAGCATCTACAACTGCAGAAACTTCTCTTTCTTATTGTAATTTGGAAGAAAAAGTATTTTTGTTTTGTGCCAAAAGGATACAAAAGAAATGGCATGCAGTCATGTAACCACGCAACTTCTGGTGAGAGAAGGCTAGTCCTGCCTTTTTCGTTGCAGAAATTTAATTGGTTTGGAAGGATTATTTCTAATATTCATTAAAGTCAGACTGTCATGGCTTGGCTAACACTGGCAGACATCTAAGTTGAGCAGTACAGCTGCACTCTGTACGTAGTAATGCTGCTATCGTGCTGACTCAGAGATGTCCTAAATACTTCTGTTCTCCTTAAATGCAAAAGCTTGGCTAATAGCTGACCAGCAACAGGGTTGCTTTGCATGTACTGTGCTGTGAATGTTGGCAGATTTTCCCTGCCCCATTTTATAATATAAATAATTTCAGAATGAGGGTCTCACATAGCATATCACTCACCTGTTTCATAAAGACTTACTCAATTCTGGCCCCATTAAGGGCTGCCCTTGGCACAATCAAGCATCAGGGAACACAGAATTATCTCACTTCTCGCTGTGCCCTTTCATAAAAGAAATGGGAAGTCATTCAGCTTTGACTCACTTAAGGCCCATTTGCTTCTCTATTCACCACATCCATGCACTAAGGTGCACGTGCAGGTCCGGGGCTTCCTGTTAGATGTAATGAAGCTCATTAAGAGTTGTGTTCCAAGCCTATATGTGCATGTCCACTCTATCTTTCACATCCTGTAATTAATAGCTCAGTAAAAATAGTGTGAGATTCCGCTGTCATGGGGTAGATTGCATCTGCCATTACCCTGTGTGCAACATAAAAGTTCCACTAGAATTTTAATTACGGTGTGAAGGAGCTTTCAGATCCCTTTGGCAACTCTTGCAGGCTTCTTCCTTTAATTAGAAGATATCTCGCTAAATATTGATAGCGTTAAGCCGCGGCCACACTGGATGCTGGATGCTAGAGTCTCAGCAGCAGCTCTCACACAGGCCTGAGCGCACGGGAGGGGGTGGATGAATAATTCACCAAGAACCGTTCAGGGATGGCTTCTGCCTGCCCCTGCTGCCTGGCACATGCCGTGAGCCGGGCTGGCTTCCTCGCGTGCGTTTGTTTGTCTGAACGCAGCAATTGCATTTCTCTGGGACTGCAGAGCGATGGCAAAGTCTTCGTGAGCAGCCCTGCAGCCGCAGCGTGCCGTTTCCATCACCTCCAAGAAAAAACGCATTAGGAGCAAAGCGAACAGCAGCTCTGCAGCCTTGGCCACAGCACCCCGCAGCCTCCCCCCAGCATCTGCCCTCCCTGACTCCAGCACAGCATTACACCAGCACAGACCCGGCCCTGCAGGCAGCGCGGTCTCTGTTAAACTGCATAAATGTCAGATATTTGCCATCAACATATTTTTTTTTCCAATGAAAGAGCATTGAAATAACTAAAAACGCAATTACTGTTGCTGATGCACATCATATTTCTTGTACAGTTTACTGAAAATTATTTCCAGTTACTTAGCATTTCAGCTGATCTAAATGTTACCTCTGGGTACCTGATTATCTGTGGCTGTTACAGAAAGAAATGCACAGAGTCAGTGATTCACAGAGCAGCTGAGCACACAGCGACCCGCGTTATACCCACGTTTTCTGAGCGGAGCTTTTTAGCTGGACAGCCTCCATCTATGGGGTGAAGCATGTAATAGAGGCGAACTTTGCTGGCGTGCTTCCGACTCTGGAAAACAAAAACAAAAAAAAAGAAATGAAGTTAGAAACAGCAAGATGCTCCATTGCACTGCATGCAAAACCAAACTGTTACAAGATTTCACGTCCCATTGAGATGTGTATCCAATGTGGGAAGAGAAAAAGGGGGGAAAGGCCCAGGTGAGGAATACTGCATCTCACGGAGGTTTTGGGAGCTCTCCCTGCGCTGAGCTGGGCCGTGGGTCGGGGCACCCCTCAGCTGCAGGAGGAATTGCCCACCTCCCCCAGAGCCCCACACTGAGCCTGCAGCCCCCAGGCACGGGAAAGAGAGAGGCGAGAGCAGAGCAGCGTTTGTATCAGAGCATCCCCACGAAGACTGAAGAGGTCAGCGCTGTTCAGCTTCAAGAGGAGTCGGGACGGCATCGCAGAGACAAGGTGCATGCACACAGGCAGAAGCCCACGGTTCCCACACTTCCAGAAGAATAAAATACGTAAAGGGAACCAAACCTCACTCTCTAGGAAATACGCCAACTGATAGCTGCCAGAGGTTTGATTTCTCCCGAGGGGAAATTACCCGATTCCTTTGCACAATGGGGAACCTCAGCTTTGCCTGGGAGCACCCACGGAGCCGCCCCGGGGCGGGGGCAGCTGCTGTGCTGGGAGCGGGGGCACCCCCTGAGCACCGACCCTGCGGGGGCAGGACCCCAGGGCCCCGGGTGCAGGGCAGCCATTCTCATGCAAATGTTTCCTCCGAATCTCCATTTCTGATTGCCTCACGGAACAGTGGCACCATAATATTATAATTTCAGATCGCAGATTTGCAATTTTAAAATATTAAATTATCATTAGCATGTACTGGAACATTCTTTTTCCTGCGGTATGAACTTGGAGCTAAATTTGCACAGAGCTAAATTAGTATGCATAAATGTGACTACGCAATAATTTTTTTTAATGGGGCAAATCAGTCAAGATAAATAATGGCAAATCTCTCTCCCCGACTCCTCTCCCCACGTGCATTTGGGAAATGGCATTTTCCCTGGCAGAGCTCAGCTCTCCCAGGGCCAAGCACAGGAAACCCCAAAGCTCCACCCACCCATGATGAGCAGCCTGGAGAGCAGGGGCATAATTAAGAAATGACAGCACGAAGGTGTGGATGCCAAAGGACAGCCCCTGCCCCTACTCTGCCCTCCTCACCCCAGCTGCCCCAGGAGCAGCTCGAGGTCCCCCCAGGCTGGGCCAACCCTGGGCCGCAGCAGCTGCACAGCTCACAAAGTCCTTCTGCATTTCGGTCTGCGTGTTTGGTTGCTGTTGCTTTTTAAATACAAAAGACAGAATTTTAGCAGTGATCACTTCTGGCGTTCCTTTCCGTGGCAATCAGCCATGCCATAAATGATATCCGAATGTCAGCAGCAAAAGGCAGCAACGCTGCGGCCTTTTGTACAACACCTCTCGCTTTATTTATGCATTTGTTTGGACTTACGAGTGCTAAGGAAAAGGAATAACGTATGCTTGGCATCATTTTAAACGACACGGCTCCTCATGCAGCCTTATTATCCCGTGGTTATAACAGCAGAGCTTACAACCATCCCCAGCTCTGGCGAGTGAGCAGGGAGCCTCGCTCCCTCCCAGGGTGCGGAGCAGCATGCGCAGCCCATTTGTCAGCCCACCTTATCTTGGTCTCCCCCACACCTACACGTGTATTTATCATCCTAACACTGCAGCAGCAGCGAGGTGACTGCTCGCCGTGCTGCTCGCAGACAGCCCTGCTCTTGTCTCCTCCTCTCCACGGAGCCCCCGAAACCCACTGCAGGGTGACGTGGAAGGGCAAGCGCTGGCAGCAGTGCTCCATGGCTACAGCCTGGGCCACGCGGGGCTCACCGGGCCCCGGCCCCTCGCTGCTGCCTCCTCCAGCCCTGGAGAATGGCAGAGAAGAGCAGCAGGGTCTGAGTGACGCTCACCAGAGCCAGCACAGAGACACGAGGTTGGGGCGGACGGGGTCGGGGCTCACAGCTCCCGCTCTGATCTCTCTCACAGCACGCACGAGCCTCAGAAAAGACAAAACGTTGACACAGCTGTAAATCCATGGTCTGGAACAAGAACACTGCCTTTGAGGATATCTGCCCGTGCATCAATAGCACCACTGCTGCATCTCAGGGCACACTAAGAGTTCCTGCGCCTGTGAATGTTTCTTTTGTAGCTTTACAAAGTGTTATGCCAAAGGCATTTTCCCTTCAGTTCTCTGTCTCCAGTGTCTGCAAACAACTTTGGAGCAGGGAAGAAGTCTGGCTCAGCACCACACGCTCTAAAGCCATCCCTCTGTGCAGGGGGAGCTCAGGAAGAGCCCGTCTGCACACAGCAACTGCAGCTCCTGCCCTGCAAGCTTGTGCTGTTGTCTGAAGGCTCATCAATACAAGTAAGGAAGCAGATCACCTCCTGCTTTCCTCGCACTGTGCCTGCCCTGTTCCGATGCCTCCCGTCCCCACAGTGCCGTTCCTCCTCTGCAATATCCTGGATTTCATTATTGCTGTTTAACAAACTTTTAAATTTCCACTGGAATGGAACCAATTTCTCCCCCATTCTGTGACATAACAACATCCTCTGCTTTTCTGAAATAGAGGACAGAAGTATTTTCAGAAGTCCCTTCCCTTTTCGCCTCCCCTACCCACACAACAGGCAAACACCATTGTCGAGATCCCCGGTGCTGGCCGCAGAGACAAACTCCGGCTGTTATTCCAGACACTGCTGGGTGCCAATGTCCTTTTTCTCTCTTTGTAATTTTTGCAAAGCCTCATTTATAATTTATGGTCATTTCTACCCACTTCCCCTTCTTCCTCCGTGAGTTAATTTTTTAAAACGTGTCTACTCATACTGGAGACTTTCCGGGCACACAGATACGTGTCCGTAATCCCCAATTGCAGACAACCGAAATGTCACCGCCGGGAAACGAGCTGCTCGAGAGCAACAGGCAGGCACGCTGCCGGCTGGGGCATCAATCTGTGCACACGACAGCAATTAACTGAAGACCTGTTCACCCAAGCAAATGCTGGCCCATCCCATTTTCTCTACATCTGTTGTCAGTCCCATCCTTCTTGTCAAGCCCAGAGCACTCCCTGTAACCACCCTGACCCAGGTGCCATGGGGACCCCTTCAAAAGCTCCAGCAGCAGCTCCCAAATCTCCATCGCTGAAGCTTTAAAAATGCAAAACAAGATGTCAGGAGCTCCAAGCAAAACAAATGGCGGTGACCTGCTGCACCCAAAGTCGCTGACTCACAAGGGATAAAAGGAGCTGCCATGTCTGCTGCTCCACTCAGCCCTGCAATCACACAGGGTCACAGCATCCAGCCCGAGCCTAGCAAGCATCATTAAAATCAGCACTGATGTGACAGCCACCTCCAAAGGACAAAAGTGCCACCTGCTCAGGGCTGCTCTGAGTGCAATGCAGAGCAGTGCGGTTCCCCCCAAGAGCCTGGGGACCTTTTGCTTGCAGGGTTCCTTCCAAAGCTGGAAAACCACTGCTGATGGCATCGCTCAGCCATGGCTCAGCTCTGCTGTGACAGCTGCAGGCCAGCAGAACAGCAAGGCACGAATTTTCTGTCTCAGGATCACCATGCCAGCCATGCATCTTTACCTGTACCACCTCCTGCACTGGTTTCAGGGGCAGCCCGAGCACCTCCTGCCCCGCACACTGCACCATGGAGGTCGCACCCCGTGTGCCCCCCCCAGCTCAGCACAGCACGAGCGCTCCGCAATCCCTCTGCACTGCACTCCCGGGGCAGGTGAAGGGTGAATCCAGGATAACGCAGCTCTGGATTTACTTTTCTGTTGGTGTTCTGGGATTTTTTTCGCATCCCCACAGAAGTGCTCAGGAAGGGGGACCTGGGGACAGTGTGAGCAGGCAGGAACCCCTGGGCCAGGCATCACGCAGCATGCCTGACCTTTGCTGTCTGCCAGCAGCCAGCTCCCCAGCGGCACAGTGGCCTTTTACCAACATCTCTGTGGCATTTAAACCCCTTTAAACCCACAGAACAGCAGTGTCTATGTCCCTGCTGGAATCAGCCCTTACCCTCAGTGCTGCACCAGGGCCATGCAGAGCTCCCACGCTGCGGCCCTGGGTTTGCTCTGCTCTCCTGGGCCAGACCTGTACGGAGCCGGGCTCCCCGGGCAGGAGCAGCCCGATGCCCCACAGTCACAGCCCCGGTTCCTGGGGGGTTGCTCTGCCGCAGGTGGGGGACTCGAGGCTGACTTCACCCTGCCGTTAGCACGCAGCGATGGTCCTGGCACCACGTGTGGACTAGCACCAGAAGAGTTAATGCAAGCACAGCATCGCAGCACACAACTCACCCAGCACTGCGCTGCCAGCAGCACACAGCAACACACAGCAGCACACAGAGCACACAGCAGCAGTGCCTGTACTCGTTCCATCCCTGTGTGTCTGAAACAAATCACTTTCCAAGGGGGGCAGCGCACATCGCTGCTGAGAACCCGCTCGGCCCCGGCACGGTGCGTGGGCGGATTCTGTCACAACACAAAGACAGCTACAGGCTCTGCTTTCAAACACCTGGAACCCAAATCCAAACACAAGTTGTGAGTTTAAAATATTAAAGAAAAGCAGAAATCAATACCTGGAACAAACCAGTGCCTCCCGGCGCAGCGGCAGCACAAAGGGCTGCGGGGAGGGCGGTGCGATGTGTCCGCGCCTCCGGCCCGGAGCCCCCGGCTCCAGGGGATGCCCTTGGGCGATCTGCAGGTCTGTGTGTACACAAACAAGGAACAGAACAACACCTACGTCATCTTTGCAACTGAACAACACAGAAAAGCTTTCTTTAGTCTGAATTTTGTTTTCCAAGCCAAGGTTCTACCGAACACAATCCTCAGAACGCTCTGCAGTGAAGTTCAAGCAGCCACCAAGGACCGTGCAGTGTGCACACACCGCTGCAGAGCAAATCCTCAGCAGCTGGGAACGATGGGTAGGACGCATCCCCTCCTCCTGCAGCATTTGCAGGTTACTCTCCCCAGAGCACACCAAAGCTTTGCAGGAAGGGCAGTGGCACAACAGCTCGCCAGCAGTGCCAGCAATGTCGGTGCTGTTGACAGCAGTGACCGATGTCAGCGAGCCCCCGGCAGCACAGAGCCCCACGCAGCCCCGCTTCCACCCTGCGTCCCGGGACTGCCCGCAGCACCTGGTGGGGAGCCCACGCAAACACTGCGCTCCTGCTCCTCGTGCTCTGCAGCACCATTTGTTTTGTTAACTCCAATACGTGCTTTTTCACCGCATTAATATTTCAGACACAGGATTGCCTTTCTGAGCACACACATCTCCATCCTTCAAGCACTAATGTGCCAATGGTAAACAATGGTTATTATTCCTTCAGACAAGCCATCATTTTATGCACAGTTTCCCGGAGCAGGACGGCCCCATGGAAGCAGATTAACTGGAGCACCACGCAGACAAGGAGTATTGATGGGGCTGTCGATACCGCTGCCCGCTCTGCTCGCCGTGACAGGGTGAGAAATTCCACAGAGCACTCGGCTCCCGGAGATGAGCCAAAGGGCACAGCACTGTATTTGTTCTCCTGAGTTTGCACTGCATTTGAATTTTAATACACTTTGCCTCTGCCCTCCCCCTGCCTCCCTGGCTCTGCATTCCAGCATCGCTCCTTCATCTCACCAGGTGAACCAATAACAGCACATCCACGGGACACGTCCCCGGGCTTCTCTCCCCACCAGCCTGGTGTATTTCTTCATTTAAATGAAAAAGTAAAGTACCATCTGAGCACCTGAAGCAATAAAGATTACAATGAAGAAAAGTGTTATAGCAGCTTAAAGAGCAAATGCAGTGATGAATATGCAGCTCAAGGTGGAATGTGGAGGCAACTTTGCATATTTGGAAATTTTCCTGCAGGATTTTCAAGGAGAAACTTGAAAATAAATGGTAACATCTTTCTAATGGCTATGAACACTCCTATGTAGCAATGAGAGCTAACTAAGAAAGCTTATGTTTTCAATTTACAGAGCAGCACATCGAAGGGACTGCTACAGCCCTCCGCTCAAAGACAGAGCTGGAAGGATGTGCAAAATTACAGGTGATGGGATGCAGAAATACAGAAATCCTCTCTGGAGCACAGGCTTCAGTGCACTTGCAGCAAACAGACCACATTTTGTTCTCCCTCTCCTTCTCTGCTTGGCACGGTCCATGGCATGGATCACTTCTGAAATCACTGCTGCCCTCTGCCCTGGGATCTCTCCTACGCCATTCCCCTCGCAGAGGGGCCAGAGCACAGCGCGATCGCTCTGTGTCAGCATGGAAGCACGTCAGTACCTTCAGAGCAGCCTCCTGTAGCACTCAGCATCACAGGGAGCACAGAGCTTGTGGAGGCATTTTGCTACTTGGGCACCTGCCACGTCAGTGCAAGTCAGCATCCCCGGGCCAGCTGCTCAGATCCGCTTCCCCCGGGCGCATCCCGCACGGCACGGCTGTACCTGGCAGCTCCACGGAGATGGAAAGGGAGCAAAGGTGCAGCAGACGTAGCAGACACAGCCATAGACAGGGTTGCACGAAGCACATAAAATAAGGACGGTATTTTGCTGTGTGTCAAGTTGGAAGCAAAAATATGCTGCAAACACACTGATTCTTTTGTCATTTTTTCCACTACACTTGCCCTTGGAAATAATACCGCTTAATATTGAGCGACTGACATCAAATTATTTCTCATTCCTGGCAAAGTAGTGCAGCAGAAAAGAAGAGTTATTGGTTGATGACTTGGAGAAGGAGATGAGACAGCGATTGGAACTGACTATTCCTGTTTGGCAAGATAAAAACATCCCCCTTTCATAAGCCGTTTTCCTCTATTTTCTTACAGAGAAATGTCTTACTTTGCATGCACAAAGAGCCAAGATTTCACCGCCTGGCTCAAGGGCTGCAGACTTTACTGAACAGCACCAAAGAGCCAAGGGCTGGATTCCCCCTCTCCCCATGTTCTGCTCCGGGGGTAAGGGCTGAGCACCACGAACCCCCAGAGCTCAACGTGCTGCCAGCAGGGGCCGGGAGCTCGAGGTTTCGGGACTGAGCTGTGAGCACAGCACTGGTGTGGGCTTTGTGTTTTGGAGTATTTCGCTTTTCCCTGTAAAGTTTAAGTTCATTCTTGCTTCGTATGAAAAATTCACTTAACACGGTGTTTTTACTGGGTGCTTTTATATTGGCAATGCTGTTTTCCAAATCGAAAAGCTGAAACAAAGCAACTTTGGAAGATTAAATGAAAACATATTTGCATAAGATTCAGTCTCTTGAAAATGGTATTTTCTCCATGAAAAAAGTCAGTATTGACCATAGACCACTTTTTAAAAGAAAATAAAAAAACCTGAAAATGGTGACCAGCTCCTTTTTAATTAGGGAGAAGCAGTGACCTCTACCTTCACACTATTATTGGCTTGTGGCAATGGCTGGCAGCCGCGGGCAGGGAGCTCCGCTGCACCCGCCAGCACAGCTCTGTCAGAGCAGCAGTGGTGATCCACAAGTGCCGATTCCCCCCGTAAGCTTCATTTGTCAGGGGAACAGAAACACTCGAGGGTCCGGCAGGAGGAATGGCCTTCCCTGCTCACGTAGCAGAACCTTAGTACAAACAGCTGGTGAAATGGTGTCAGAGCAAGAATTATTTGTAGAAATTATTCTCCAGTGATTTTCCATGATTAATGTATGTGGAGAAATCACAGACTGCTTGTCCAATGTCTGAACAGAAAAAGAGGCTGAGTCCACCTAATAAATGATTCACTGCAAATTCTTTGCTCGGGTCTCTCAAAACCACATCCAGCTCCTATCGGAACAGAGCCCAGAGAGCTGCAGGCAGAGCCCCAGCTTGTGCCTGCAGCCAAAGCACCAAAGGAGCCCCCACGAGCTGCCATGGGGCAGCCAGGGCTCAGCCTGCGCTCCGCAGCTTGGTAGGCACACTCGGGTAATGGCATTGTAGTGCCGAGCGTCTGCTGGGATCTCACCGGGGATGACAAATGAGCACAACACCTCACGCTGGAAATATATAACAGAAAACTGTGTTGTTTTCCACATTTCGAAAACATCTGCTATGAATTAATGATTCGGCTCATACCAACAATTACAGACACGGAAGAAAAGAAACTGGCCGAGCACCCCATTGCTCGCACATTGCTACTGCTGTTTCTGCAGCACTGCTTCTGCCTCCTGAAGAACAAAATTTGGCACCGCACCGCCCATTTGCCGGCAGCTGGAAGGTGTCCCTGGAACTGCAGCCTTCAGCTTCCCCGCGGTGCCAGGCTCTGTGCTGCACAGAGTGCAGCCAAGGGAGCACTTACAGGAAACGTCTCCAGGAGTTTGCCAAAGCAGACACGTAAAGTGCTGTATAAATAAATGTGCACTATTGTTGTTATTTACTAATGCAGCACAGCATCCTCGGATACCACACACTGATTGAGCTTCCCACACGTCTCCAGTGGCTGCACTGAGACAAGTGGTTTCCCACTGGTAAACACTCAGAGCAGAACTCTGGGGAACTCCATCTTCAAAGCCTTGTAACAGAGCCTGATTCTGTTGAACGGATTCTTTTGCCCCCCCCCAAAAGTGGGGACAAAGCACAGCTCAGCCCGTCAGCCCCTGCAAATACAGGGATCCCCCATGCCCAGGCTCTCCATGTACGTCACCTCTGTCTCTCAGTGCCCCAGGGAAGGCTGTGCCCCTACCATCAGTCCCTCAGACGTGCCTCCAGCAGCACAGCCTGGTGGCACTGGCAGGGGACGGTTCTCCAGACCTCTGGGATTGATCCTGGTGATTGCCTGCTTGCTGATCATTTGTGCTCAGCCACCACAGAAAATATTCCTGCACCTTCTGCCCTTCAGCTGAATACAAAGAGAACATTTCTGCCCTGCCTTCGGGTCCCCTCCTGCAGACCCACAGTGCCAGAGCCCAGCCCCAGGGAGCGGAGGGCAGGCAGCAGCTTTCCTTTCCTGACGGATTTCACAGCAGCACGTCTTCCAGTAATTTCCTCTCTTGTTTAATAGGAATTTATTTAATTTTGTTTTGAAGATATGCAGTGCTGTTAATTGCTGTTCTAACATGTCTCTAATGATATATCCTTTCTAATTGTTTATTGCCTGCCTACCTCTTAAGTGCTTGAACACATTCACAAATACTAATCTATTCTCTGCACAATCAGTGATCCTACTCAGCAAAGCATAGTGAAGCACTTTTAATATAAAGACTTGAATTTGTTTTCTCCTTGCTAGCTACATTGCTTTGAAAACTGTCCTTTAGCAGAGGTCAGATTGTAGCCTGACTTTGCAGATTTAAGCAGGAAAAAAAACATGCAGCAGATAATGTTTCAAATGACATCATTTACAGAATAATACACCACCAATAAAAACAATCTTTCAAATTTTGAGTTTTCAGAGAGGAAATTTGAATACACATGTAACCACTTTGCTAGGAAAACAGCAGCCAAAGCCACCCCATAAACCACAGCTGAATGGAGCACCGATGGAGGAGCCGGAGCCCAACAGAGCGAGGAACAAAGAGCATCCTACCTCGTAATGGGCCACGCGCTGGGACTCGGATATTAGCTGCGCGCTGCACACTTTGCAGTAACTTTCAGTGAATAATTCCTGGTCAATGTCAGATGATTTCATCTGTTCACAGCAACAAAGAGAAGAGACAACAGATTTAGTTCCAAAATACAACAGAACAGAGCAGTTGTGTTTGATGAAGGTCCCTAAGGAGATGTGGGCCAAGCAGCACTCAAGCTGAGCGGTCCTTGTCCCCGCAGCAGTCCTTGTCCCTGCAGGAGCCACATGCTTGCAGCGCCTGGGGCTGCCACACCAGCAGCCAATGCCAAAGGTTGGCTAATCCTAACCCGTGACCCACCCCTTCCAACACCCCGAGAGGCTGCGGGGCTCCTGCTCCAACCTGGCTGCAGCCCAGACCTCCCCCTGCCCAGGGGCCGAGCACCTCGACCAGCTCCGGGCATCGCACGTGCCCCGGCCGTGGGGCAGCGGTACCCCAGGTGGGCAGCACAGCTCCAAGTGCCCCTCATGCCCAGAAATGCCACGTGCACAACCTGCTATGGCACGCGGCACTCACGTGCACCCAGCCATCAGCTATACAGTATGGAAGGGCTGGTGAAGAGTTTCCTGCAAATGCAAACATTGCTACCACTCGGAGGGAGGTGTTTTTACGCTGGAAGGGTGCTCTGTTGTACTTCTCAATTTAAGCATGGAAAGAAATTGCTTGGGTGATTCAGTGAACTGTGCTGCTCCCAAGCAGCTGTTTAAATATTTGTGCATTGCCCATGATTTCCAATGAGGACACTGCACTTACAAAAATAGCTCCATGAGCAATCTGGTTCATAGGAGTACTTCAGTTCTCTGACCACACCTTCCTCACGCAAGCAGCTGCAGGTATCGCACTGCACTGATAACCAGGATGCATTTCAGGAAGGCTTAGGCTTATAAAAGGTTGAACCCAGACGGAGTGAAAAACACCAGAGGCTTCAGAGGCAGGATATTTAAACCGAACCAAAACAAACACCAGCGCAATTCAAGAGGGAAATAGAGGCCAACGCTTTCTGACTAATGCCAAGATAAAGTCTCTATTAATTCATAATCATAACAAACCCAGGCACAATGAAGACTGATAATTCAGTTTTTATAGCATTTACTCTGCTGATTGGGAAGAAAAACAACATGGCAATAATCAAGTTATGAATTGCACAAGCAGAAGCCGGGGGGGGAGGCCCTGCCTGCCACGGGGCTGGGGAATGGGAACGGAGCTGCCCCAGCGCCTGTACACACTGCGGCCTCGGGAGCACCAGAGCCCCTGGGCGCGCTATGCCAACAAGCAGCCAAGCAGACACCAGAGGCTCTCAGCCCCCCAGGGTAGCCCCCAGCCCCAGGAAAAGGCTCATGTTGGCCTTCAGGGTCTGTCAGACAACAGATACAAAGCTCAGAGCTGCCCTGCTGTGCCCGTGCTCTCTGATTCACAAATCGCTTGCTTGTGTACCCTTGTTCTCTGCCTAGGTTTAATCTTCATTTACTCTGTCTTGAGAGCTACTGCCTCGAGAAACTTTCAAAGACACCAAAAGAACCTTTTAGGCGTACAAGAAGTGTTGCAAAATTGCATCAAAGGCAAAATAAAGTGGAAGAAACAACCTCTCAAATACAACAGGTTGACACAAGACAAACCAAAGAATCTCATTAAATCTTAATCCAGCAGCCAAGCGGCAGGTAATGCCGCCTTCATTTGCATGCAGCTCGCAGCACTCACAGTATAAACTCTCACGGCAAAAATCAGAGTAAATCAAAAGCTGCTGGGTGTTAGCTTAGCCCTTCATGCTCCGATAACAGATCCCAAGCCTGCTCTGCCTCTAACATCCGTGCATACGAACGGGGCCATCTGCCCCCTTCGCGGCAGCAGGGGCTAAACAGGCTTATCCAGGAACAAGGTGCCATGGCTCTTCTCTGAGCAGTAACTTCAGATATGGGCATGGGATTTGTTAGCCTCAATGTTGTGTTCGGTTTTATGCCCATCGCTACAACACAAGGACATAATGCATCCCAACAGGTGAGCACAGGCACGATGCTGACGCTGAGTGCTCTGCAGTGTGTGTGGATGGTTCCTGCGGAACCGCTCCCACTGCCCCACGCCTCGCTGGGACAGCAGACTCCAACGTAATGCACCAAGAGCACAGGAGCAGATGACATGAGACAATCAAATTAGCGTTAAAAGCTAAAGGGACTTGCAACTAGGACTGAAGGTAAGGTTCTCCAGCCCCATCCACCAGTACTTGAATGACGTCTGAAAGTGCTCGAAACAAGAAATTACCTCCATGAGATCATGAGAAAGGAGGAATTACCTGAATAAGATCACAGCCGTAGTTCAGCCCAAGCCCTCTGCTCCGTTCCCATGCACAGCAAACCCACGGCCCGAGGATGGGTTCCACCTACCCCAAAGGCTGCAGTGGCCCACGGGGCCGAGAGATGGGCGTGGGGCAGCGCTGCAGGGGCTGCTCCTGGGGCCTCGGGGGGTGACAGGGCCCAGGGGGTCCCTGATGCGTGGGGGCTCCAGGGTGATGGGTTTGGGCTCAATGGCTTCTACAGTCCCTTCCAACCTGAGATGTTCTGAGTCTGTTCTATGACTCTGTAAGCCAGAATCTGTGCCTGGGCCTTTGCTCAGCCCCAGCAACGCTCCACTCCCAGCACCCACGTAAAAAAACAACCCTTACCACCTACCAGTAAAACCCAGGCACTCTGAGATCAGGTTTAAGCTCAAGTACCAGCTGTTGGCTGAAGAAAACAGACCCTTACCTGTCCCCAGTCAGTGTAATGGGGATGCAGAGATCCCTGTCTCTTCTCACCGTGCCTCTTAATTGCCTCTCTGCTGCCAGAGCAGCTCCCACATAGCCCAGAGTGCCTTTCTGAGGACTGATGCTAAATTTGGCTGCTGCAAACTGCTGGCTCTGAATACAGCTTTTATCTTCGGTAGCTGTTAGCTGGTCCCGTTGCATTTTATATTTTTTTTTCTGTACTGTTAGATTTTCCTTTCTAGGATAACGTGCTATAGCAGTGCATCAAAAAGGTGCCACGGCAACATGCAGCGAGACAGATGCACACACACCCCTCCGTGGCCCACAGACCAGGCTCCCCGCTGCTGTGGGGTGTGCAAGAAGGGCCGGGGCCGCTGCTCCCCAGGGACCTGCACAGGGACCACAGGAACGGGCTGGGACCCTGCCTGCTTCCTAGGGAGAGGCCATGACCACTGCCAGGGCACCGCAGGCGGCCCGCTGATGGCATCTGTGCAAAACTGCATGGGCTGCCGTCTGCAGCAAAAGGCAGATTCCAGACATAAAGCCTTGGGAAAGAGAAAACAGCTTTGTTGTGTTGCTACCTGACCTAAAAACAGTGCTTCCTCATGCTCCAGAAAGGCCCTTTCCCCCCTCCTCTTGCCTTGTCTCAGACACACTCCGCATTGTTTTGTGGGTCAATGCCAGCAGTGATTTATTAACTGCTTTCACCTGAGAGTGTCATAAAGGGAGTTCATAAGCAATTAATATTTATGCATTTCTAATCACTTAATTCCGTTTTAGCTCTCCCTGCCTGCAGGTGCCTAACGGCTCCCAGAACCGCTCAGCACAGCCGATCCTGATCCTCGCTGCCAGCAGCCCCCGGCCCCTCGGGGCTCTGAGGGGCTGGAGGAGGACATGTTCCCTGCACTCTGAGATTTGCTTGCTGAGAGCTGAGAATGAATGTGTGATTCGCACCCCTGCAGCTAGACTCAGCTCACCAGGAGCACTCGGCCTGCACACCACGCTGCGAGCATCCGAAGCTCTTTGTCTCCTCTTCCTCAGGCGGAGACACAATGGTGGTGCCCCCACTGACCACCTCGCCTCCTCTCCCTGCAGTTTGCAGTTCATTATTTCCTCCTCTGTTGGCACTCGAGGGCTGGGGTCCCCTCCCTCTCCATAACCTCTGCAGATGTCAGCTCAGCGCCTCCGGGAGCGGCAAACTGTCGTGAGAGGCTCCATTTTAAATACCTTGTGCCATATGGCTGCGATTCTTCTCAGCAGTTTCTGTGACTATAACAGCTTAATGAAAATCAATTTGATGGCGCTGACTCCGGTTTTTGGCAACCACTAGAAAGACGCTAACTAAGTTGCATTAAATTTTAAAGGAGAGGAATCAACATATTGACATCAGAGACATGCTCAAAGCCATGTTCCTTCTTTGAGGAGGTGCATCGCACCAGCTGAACCCCAGCAGCCACGGACACGTGAATGTGCCCCTGCCACCAAGAAGAGTGCTGGAAGTGCCTGCAATAAGTGCTCCTGCAGCCCAGACCCAGCTGAGGCCATGCAACTGCTCCAGGACCTCACGGGGGCCCAGAGAGGCAGTGGGATGGTAACTTTCACTGTCAATTATTCCATATTTTGGCAACAATAAGCAAAAAGTCACATCACTCTGGGGCAAGGGAGCTGAAAATGCAGCCCACCCTCAGCCCCATCAGCCCCAAGCGGGCGGCGTGCAGCTTCTCCAGTGCTGCCTGCAAGCACCCACACTGCACGGAGCAACAGCTCAGGAGGGGCCGTGTTAAATGGAGACAGCAAATAATGGAGCTGAATCTGTGATCACAGCCACATCCCGGGGTAACTGCTGTCTGAACCTCACAACACACACCTCAGGGATGCATGCAGAAGTTGCAGGTAATCACTGCAGCGGCCGCTCTGCTCGCTCGCATTTTTCATTTCGTACAACAAGGACAGGGGATGCTGTACAATACAGCTCTGAATTCAGCAACTCAGGTTCTTGCAGTCAAGAGAAAAAAAAAATTGTGGCCCCTTATCCAATTTACTCTCAAGGGCCTTAATCACCTTTCCCAGAATTAGCAGCTTCCGAAACCTCTGTACTGGAGCACCAGAGAAATGACAATTGAGCATGTGCACGAATGCCAAAAGCAAACAAGCCAAAAATTAAATGCCCTGATTTTCACATTATGAATTATTTGTGGCTGTCACTCTCCCATGGATTAACATCTCATGTAACACTTCCTGTTATCTTCAGTTGTTTAATTTGTCTTGCAATAAAAAAAAAGTCTTTGCGAATAATTAATGTGCTCTCAGCAACTGTGTCACTGCACTTACAACAAGGCATCTGAAGAAATGCGGAGCGCTGCCTTTTGAAGTGCCTGCTTCCCAGCAGCATCAGTGCGGCGGATGGCTGAGCCCATTCCAGGAGTGCAGCCCTGCTCAGGCTGCACGCTCGGGGCTGTGCGTGCTGCTCCCTGCTCGCCCTGCTCTGCCAAACCGGAGCCGCTCCATCTCTCCAGCTGTGCTGCACATCTGCCCACAGCTCTGCTTCACTGTCCCTGCAGTCCTTCCTTGGTTCAGGGTTCACCCAGCACCTCCCTTCTTCCCTCCGCTCCACTGAAATCCTCTCCGGTGCCAATTTGCTTCACTCCTGCGTTCAGCCTTTGATGCATTTTGACACGCTTTATTGGAGCCTGGAAAATCAGAACAAGATTGTGTGTGGCATGAGCTGGAGAGCAGGAGAAATGCCGCACGTGTCTGCTGCATGTGTCAAAACACAGCAGAAAGGCTGAGGAGAGCAACACGGAGGAGATGGAGCCTCAGCATGGGCTCAGCCTGCACCTCCCGAGCTCCTGGCCCCACACAGCAGCTCCGTGCTGGGACAGAACAGGGCAGCAGCAGCGTCCTCCCAGCAGATGGTGAAGACACTTTTGGAAGGAACCTGGGAGCTGCCAGGCTGTGCTCTCTGGCCAGGGAATGCCTTCCCAGGTAGAGAGGCAGCAAAGGCAGCACAGAACGTGGAGGAGTGAGCAGCAGGGATGCAGCAGGATGCTTTGGAGCAGCAGCAAAGCGCAGGCAGTGCCCTTCTGACCACCACCTGAGGTGGGAACAGAGGGTGCATCGAAGAGACTACAGGCATGGAGACAGAGAGAGCACGGGAGAGCTGTGCATGCAGCACAGAGCAAGGCCCAGTGCCACAAATTGCTGCAGGATGGCACAGGTTGGATGCTGCTGAGTTTAAAGGAGGGGCACTGCAATTCTGAGAGCAGCACCACCCCTTCCCTATAAATGTGTGCAGTCGCTTATACAGACAAATTGTTCTGATTATTCACACTACATGGTGTGGCAGAATTTAATTGCAAACATGCTGACTTGAATAAAAATATGTTTAAAAAGAAGATTGATATATTGTGACTGATTTAATAAAGTTTGTGGGAACTGAACTGAGAGCAATCACATTTTGTGCCTCGTGGCAGCCGTTCTGTGTCCTGCACGCTCCAAGGACGAGGCATTGGCACTTGCCCCAGAGCAGCGCGGTGGCACAGCTCAGGCCCCTGGCAGCGGGGACAGCCCAGAAGCCTGCCCAAAGGAGGAGCCGAAGCAGACCCTGTGCAGGCTCCAGCAGAGGCACAGAGGGTGATGCAGGCAGATGAGAGCAGGCAGGGACTCACTTGTACCAGAATGCAGGAGCCCATGTGGGCAGGAAACCAAGTGTCACCAGTGGGACCTGGCACCTCCCCACAGACACAGCCCCTCTGGGGGGAATGCAGGTCCCACACAGCCTGACCACTCCCCTGATCCCGCTCTGCCGCCCTGGGGCTGTGCACCCGGCGCTGGGGCAGCGCTGCAGGCACCGCGGGCATCGCGGGGCTGGCACGCTGCGGAGCCAGGGTTACCACGTGATGCTCGTGGTTGCTATGGAAACGGTGGTTTCTCACGAACAGACGCATAAACAGTCCCCGCTCCTCCTGGAGCGCGGTCAGCACTGTCAGGCTGCAGGGCATGGGCTGCCCGGCGCCAGGTGCCAGGGGCTGTGCTGCAGAAGCACCGTGTTGGCCCAGCAGCCCCGTGTGCAGCACTCCACTGCCCGCCACCACGGGCACCTTTATTCCTGGGTGAGCAGGACCTACTTTTTCCTGTGGCTCCCTAATGATGTACAAAGCGGTAGGAAGCGAGTGTAGCTGCAACCCGTGCCTGCAGTTCCTAGCCTCTGGTACTTTGCATAATCAGGGCTTGTCATTCCCCATCAGCTTCAGCTCAGAAACCCAGGAGGCAAAGCCCTGGAAGGTGCCAATGAGCTTAGAAGAATCCTTTGGAGAACAAATCTGTCCATCACTGATGGGGATTATTTTAATACTGCATTCCTTGATAAAAGTCTGTGCGCTGGCCTCACTGGCTGAGCTAAAGCACCTCTACAGAGAACAGCTTCAGCCTCAGCAACAACAGTTCCCACTCAGTTTAATGTCACCGCCTGTTTGCTGGTGGCTCGGAATGCTCCCTGTCCAGCAGAGGTTAACACCAGCAGCAGCAGAAGCAGCGATGCTCCTGGGGCAGAGGTGGCAGTGGAAGGGACGTGCACTGGCCCAGGCAGGGGCGGGACACCGAGTGGGAGTAGGGATGGCTGTGCTGCCAGGCTTGTGGCCACGGCTCTGTGCACAGCACGGGCTCTGCAGTGCAATGCCCCTCTGCTCAGCAGGCACCAGGCAGCGCTTCGCTGTGCTGCAGCATGGGCACAGGTCGGGCACCCATGGGCAGGGGCTTACAGTGCCCAGCGCTGCTCAAGCAATGCCAGAACCCTGCCCGCCCCTGTGCCCCCTACTCCAGGCACAGCTCCCTCGCTGTAGCAGAGCTTTTCGTAATCAATGATGTGATTTAGAAACCAGACACCAGGAATGCAAATGCTGTGCATCTCAGTCCCCTCATTAGCATGGAGCAGATAAACCTCTGGCCTAATTTGATTGTGCTTCCAAATTCCACATCCTCTGAAGGCTATCAGCAGATTTCATTAAACTTCTTCATATTATCATGTAATCTGTCAATTAACTTTGCATGCAACAGCACACAGCAAGGAGATTCATCTCAAGTAAAACATAAAACATTTGCATTCCTCCTACAGTCTTTTCTTTTTCTCTGTCTACCCTTGATTTTGAAAAAGAAATTCCTTTGTTTGCATTTGTTGTCCTTAAAGAAGCAGGAGCATCTCACACAGAGAGCAGGAGCAAGCTGGCCCTGAGATCTGCCATTCAGATCATTCCTGCTGCATTTTCCTCTCTGGGGAAAAAAAAAATATCAAAAAAACCCCACCACTATTCTCTCCCTCCTCATCAGATGAGCAGTGAGAAATGGTTAATCAATGCCCTTTGTAGCACTCCAACTCCTCGTGTGAAAGGGTCTCCAGAAACGCAAACTGCTCTGGTTTTGTTCGTGAGAAATTAAACTGCGGTTGCAGAAGAGCCGGAGCTGGGGGGGTTCCAGGGGCCCTTTGTGCTCCTGGGGCGGCTCTGGGACGGGGAAAGGTCCTGTGCTCCCTGCACTGTGAGGACTCATTCCTACAGGATTTATTGGCATCCCCTGTGGCGCTGAGAAGCAGTGGAAAGGCGTTAAAACAAGTTATGTGCTTCATGCAATTTCAGTTTTCGAGGTGGGGTTTGCAAACTTCCCTTCGGTCATGGCCATCAGCCCTCCTCTGTGGCTAGAGGAAATAAAGCTGAAAAGGGCTTGTCATACATTCTGCAAAACCAAAAAATCCCTGAGCTTTGAGGGGCAGAAATGCTTTTGAATCATGCATGCAGGTCCAAAATCTCTGGACAGGTGCAGACTTCTCCAAAAACAGAAAAGCAGACTGAAGAGAATCTCAGCTGTCCTGCAGTACAGACACCAACCAGAAGCTGAGAGGCCAAGACCTGGCAGCAGAGGATGTCTGAGAACAGGGAAAGCATCCCCCAGGTACCGCCAGCTTCCCGAGGCACCATCTGCCATCTGCCACAGCCAGGGCTGCAGAACGAAGCTGTCACTGAACCATGGCTCACTCCTGGGAACATGGAGTGCAGTGGGGCTCACCACGACCTGCATCAGCTGCAGAGGTGGCACAAAGCAGCTCCGAGGACAGCAGAGCAGCAACAGAACTAGCTGGGTAACTTGAGAGCCTAAAATGCAAACCAGTCTGTATTACAGAAGGAGGTTATGAAACTGCTGAAGAGTTTTGTAAACGTGGAACAGCGCAGGTACTGCAGATGGCACTGAGCTGGCTGCGTGCTCCGCAGCGTGCTGCTCGCGGTGCGGCAGAGCGGAACCCTGCAAAGCAGCACCTGCACCATCCTGGCGCTGCTATTGTAAGGTGGGAAGTACAAAACTGGCTGATTAATTAGTTTTCATTTCTGGCCCATGCTGCCACTGAAGCCAAGAGCTCTGCGAAACTCATCGGGGCGGTGAGCGTGGAGAACGCCAGCGCCCTGCGACTCGCAGCCGGACCCAGAGCAGCTCCACCAGGCAGCACAGGGCGTGCGCATGCACAGCGACACTGACGTGTTTGGCACGGTGGGAAGGAAATACCCTGCTTATTGCTTCGGTCTCCTGCTTCTTGCAGAGGGCATAGATGCTCCCATGTCGTGGTGTGGGGCAATGGCAGTGGTTCCAAGTGCAGGGCTGGGCACACTGCACCGAGCAGCACGGGGAGGCCAGCCAGGGCTGTGCCACTCTTCCTAATGCCATCAGCTCCCACGTGCTCATTATATTTCAAATAATAGAGGAGCTCGCACAACATCCTGTACAACAGGGGCTTTAACTGATTAATTTATGGCTTCAAAAGCCGTGGGTGTTCCGTTCCACCCCGCTCCTGGGGTTTCTGACAGCTGCTCCAGGTGCTGGGGATTCAGCTTCAGAGCCTTTCCCTTTCTTTATGCAGTTTTGAAGCCAGTGTGTGCTGGATATCAGCAGCTAGCTGCCGTGTGCTGTGGCTGCGGCTGAACCCTTCAGGACAGCCTTAAACACCAATGCCTCACTTTGCCACGAGTCCGCCCACTGGTTTTAAGGGCTGGATCAAATTTAGGAGCAGTTTCGAGTTCACGCCACAGCTCACTACATCTCCTGGCATTGATGTTGCCTCCTGCCCTGCTCCTCCTGCCCTGCACAAAGGCAGGGAGCCAGCAAGCCCCGCACCGGGTAAGTTTTCATGTTGAGAATATTCATCTCTGGCCATTCCCAGTTAATGGAACAAAACAAACTGTCGAGAAAAATGGGAACATTACAGTAAAAACAACAACAAATTAAATCCTAATGCAATTAGAGAGCAATTAGGGATCTATCCTCTGGGAGCATTTTGGAACTCGGGGTCTTTCTCAAAATCTGATCTCCCTGCAACTTTATTTCTTGTGAGTTCACAGAGCACGAGGCGAGCAGCAGGGCTCCCCCGCCCCGCCAGGTGCCCTGCCCAGCAGGAGCGGGAGGCGGAGGCAGGTAGAGGTGCTCACACCTCCGAGCTGAGGGGAAAGGCAGCCGTCAGCAGAACGCAGAGCAGAGGCAGCGAGGACAGCGATCACCGTGTGCGGCTCCTGCAAGGTGAGCAGAGACACAAAGACCCAACTGCTGTCCTGCAAGGGCCAGGCTGAGTGGGCACGAGCACAGTGCTAGTGACCCCTGGTAAAACACTTATTTTCCTATGCACAACTGCAAAAGCCACAGTCCATAAAAATATGCATTTAACTCCTCTCGACTTTGTAAACTTGCCCATGTCTGCCCACAGATAAGCAGCCTCTTAGCCAACGGCTCAGGTGCGCTGCAGAAGGGTTTCACCCACAGTCTGTCCGAAGGTCACAGCCGCAAAACCAGCACAGAACACCGGGCCCTGCTAACCCCTCCTTCGGCAGCAGCAAGCACAGTGAGCGCCCACTGCAGAGGGGGTGACGTGGCATAGGGGAAACTTCCCCTTCCTTCTGCACTGCTGCTGCTCCCAGGACAGCTCCTGCTGCCCCGTGCAGCTCTGGGGCCTCCCAGCAAATGCATCGCACAAACGTTGTAAGGAGGAATGAAACCTCCACGTGCTGCCGTCAGGAAGAGCACTGCTGCTGCAGCCAGTGGAGGACGGTACCTGTGCGACAGAGGGAGATCAGACCCCTGAAATGGATCCATTTCTGTACCCCAATCCCCCCGGGAACGCTGGGGCCGGGCTTTGGCCTAGAAATTGGCCCAGTTTTGATGTCTCAGTGCAGCTCTGGGTTTCACACCCCACCCTCTCAGGAGTGTAACCCAGATACAGCGCAGCACCCAGGGCAGCCCCGGCCTCGCCTGTGCCCCTTGGAGCGGTTCCCCAGCACAGAGGGGAGGGGTGGAGGGGCTGCAGTGGGACAGAGCCTGGGCATGGAGCAGTGCAGTGCTGTGCAGTGACTGCAGCGATCAGGGGGGTCCTGGCAAGGCCAGTGAGACAGCAGAGGGCACCTGTTCAGGAAGGGTCGTTCAGCAGCACCCAGAGGAAAGCTATGGGGTGAGTGCGCTCTGCTGCGCACCAGGGGAAGCAGAGCTGCAATGCTCCAATTCCCCTGGAGCTGTGTGCTGAGCAGAGCGGGGCCGGGACACCTGAGGAAGGGGCTGGGAGGAAAATTAACACAAAGGAAAGTGCAGTGGCTTCTGAAACACACGCACCTGGGTCAGGCAGGAACGGGCAGAAGTGCAGTGCTGACTGCTACACAGGGACAGGGATTCCTTGTTTGGGTGACTCACAAGTGACTAACACTGATCAGAAAAAATCAGTTTTGGGGGAGGCAGAAAATCAAGTCAGGTTTTGGGCAGCGTCCTCCCCAGGAAGGGGTGCAGAAGGCACTGGGGCAGGTGCGGGGGCACTGGGATGGGGAGATTTCACACTGACAGATCTGGGAGGAGGAGAGTTCTGCCCTCGTCGCTTCTGAAAAAGCGTGGGAGGGAGACCCATTTTCCAGTTTCACCCTAAAGTGCTCCAGCACTGCCCCTCCCTCCTGTCCCTTCCTACGGCAGATGAGTCACTGTCTAGCAACCTTTAACAAAATATTTCTTACAAAACCGCTTATCAAGGCCCTGCCGCTGGCACAGCACCAGGAGGGCAGCGGGGCACCCCCGGTCACCGTCCCCTTCCCCTGCACTGCTGGGAGCCTGGAGCCCCCCACCCTGCACCCAGCGCTCCCCGCATCCCAGAGCCGTCTGTTTGTGTTCTGCAGGCAGAGAGCACGTGCGTGAGCCAACAGCAGAACCTCATGCAGAAAATGCAAACTGCTGATTTTTAACTGCCTACTCCAGGCTTTGCAAACCTGACTGCACTCAGTGCCGCACGCTAAGGTCACTCCAACACAGGGGATGGAAAGGAGCATGTGGTTGCTTGAAGGGCAGCAGTCGGGCACATTCCCAGTTGGGTTTTACTACTCCATGGAAAGGGATCGCCAGCAATTCGGATGTCCCAGGGGTCATTATCAGAGATCTCTCAGGCAGCCTGGATGGCAGTGTCCCTGCTCTTGCTGCGTGAGGACGGGCGATGCTTGGGCTGTCAGACCTGCGGACAGCTCCAGTGCAACACGTGCAGCCAGGCAGCCCCGGGACACACACTGAGCCCCCCAGCAGCCGCTGGTGCAGATTTGCAGCTGTTTTCCCTGCAGGCTGCTGCAGGGGTCCTGCTCAGGGCTGTCCCAGGGCTCAGCCACCTCTCTGGAAACCGGTTTTTCTCCCAAAGCAGGGCCAGCACAGAAAGTTCTCCAAACTTTACCAGCACCAGAAAACAAGCTGTTTTACTGCATCAGCAGTTGTTCAGGCTCGCAGCCTGCAGCCCAAGGAGCTGTGCTGGGGGGAGGCTGCACAAAGCCCACTCAGTAAGAGCACCCCACGACCGCCCAATGCGGGGAGGCCCCACCACCCGCTGACAGGTGATGCTCAGCACCACCACCAGGAGAGCATCCCGGCACCCAACGGGCGCTAGATCATGCACAACACGCGCTGCCCACCTCCGACCTCTGCTGCAGCACGAGGGCACCAGGGGCAGTGCAGGTGGACCCGAGCACGAGCTGTGCCACAGCAGCAGCCCCAAAACCGCCCCAGCACTGCATCCCAGCAGCACGGTGCATCGCCTCCCCCGCGCTCAGACGGGCACCATTACTGCACAGCACTGATTTCCCCATAAACTTTCCTCCAACTGCAATCAGCATTCGAGCAACAAGCAGTACCCGAGCGGGAGGGAGGGGCAGTACCTTCGCGTGGCCGCCGCGCAGAGGGTAACGGGGCCGCTCCTGCGGTGCTGCCGGGGAAGGGGAGCGCTGGGGCTGCGGTGAGGGCTCTCCTCTCCCCACGAGCAGATCTCGCAGCCGCCCAGACCAACTGCGCTGGAAAGGCGCTCGGTTTCATCTGCTGGAGCTCCAGCTCCACCCCTAGCAGCAGCGATTGGCTCCGTGGTGCTCTGCAAGGCTGCAGCCTCCCCCCGGATCCGGCTCCTGCGACCATCGGGAGCCTCCCCATCACCGACCGCCACAGCCCCGGTCCTGGGGCGGGCGCGGAGGTCGGGAGAAGCAGAGCTGCCCGACTGCACAGGGCACAGCCCAAAGCAACGCACCTGGGAGGGATTTTCCTCACTGTGAGAATGCAGGGATGTGGAAATCTGATTTGCAGGGTAGAGGCTGTGAAGGATATCATAGGCTCCAGGGGACCACATTTACTTCCAGCTTCACACTTCTGTAGATGATGGCACACTGGTTTAATGCCCCAGGTTGTTGAGCCTTGCACCGCAGGTGTCTGCGCACACAGCACCGAGGGACCGCAGCCGTGCACACAGAATGAGGCAGGAGCTGCTCCTCCCAGCAGTAACCGAGGAGAACAGTTAACCTGGGGAGTGGGATGGGTTCATCTGCAGCCCAAGAGCTGTCCAGGTTCCCTCAGGCAGATGCAGGAGCCAGGAACATATGCCCGAGGTCAGGGGCAGATGGGAGCGCAGCAACAAATGGGGTAAGGAGAAACCATGGGGTGCAGAGCCCTGCAAACCGTGTGCAATGAGGAGACAGTTCCTAACGCAGCACCATGCACACATGCCCAGGGTCTGTAATGCACAGCCAGGCTTAAAACAAAGCTCCCTCTGAACTGAGTGATCTGGAAAGGAGAGCGGAATTTCATTTTTTTGTGAACAGCATCCTCCAGGCAAGCCCACTCCACCATTCAGGCTGGAAAACCTGGACGCCAGGGCACGCACAAGCACAACCTCCTGCATCTTCCCTCTGCCAACACAAAACCTCAGAGACATCGTCTCGCCGCCCTCCTTTCTGCTCCTAACAAGAAAGGACGGTGAGGACTGGCTCGGTTCCACCGAGCGTTGAGTTGGCAGGCACCGCGCGTGCCAGCACGTGGAGCAGCTGCGGGGGGGCAGGAGCCAGCCCTCGTCCCAGTGCCCTCGGCAGTGCTCAGCGGGTGGGCAGCGGTGCTGGCACCCCCGGATGCACACAGCCCCACCCGCAGCTCCACTGGCCCAGCCCAGCCTGACCTCTGGGTTTGTGCAAGGATCAGAGAGCTCAGGGTATCCTCAAACCGCTGTGTGCCCCTCTGCCTTCTCAGCAGCTCATCAATATTCCCTTTGATGCCACAATAATTCCTTTTGTGTTTCACAGGACAATTAATTTGGGAACTTAGAAAACACACTTAAAAATACCAGAAATCTGTTGCTATTTTGATTTATATTTAAAACCAGATCTCTTCAAACGCACAGTGATATTACAGTGGCACTCAGACAGCACTGTGATTCTTGTTTCTTCTCCTGAGAAGCTGAAAACATTTTCTGCTGGGACATGGAGACGGAATGGCTTACTGCAGTGGGTCAGAGACGTTCTAACCCATCTTGCTGGGAGGATGCCGGGGGGTGACACAGTGACACGAGCTCCTTCCCCCAGCACCGTACAGGGCTGCTGCACCATGCCCAACCCATAGGCTGCCACCAGCAGCACAGACATTGTCCTCTCATGTCCCCATGCACAGCGCTGGCTGCCACCAGCAGAACAGTGCCCAGGTTTGTTTGTCCCCCTCCGTGAGTTCAGCCCCTCCAAGCACCCTGCCCACTGCCTGGATGCGGCAAGGAGCAAGGCAGCAATAAAAATAAGAAATTCTCCTCAGTGACGAAATGGTCTTTAAATCACACAAAAACCCTCGCCACCAATTTTTCCACTTCTGGCTTAATCTGTCTGACAGCAGTTTTGCAAACTGAGCTGTGATGCTTCCTGATCCTGCCTGGCTCCTTAGCTGTAAATGTTCCTTAATGTTATGTTTTAAGCCATGCATCTAAGCCTCCAAAACCGACACAGCCTCCCCAGAGCTGCCACCTGGAGCCTCAGGCGTTCGGTGCTGAGAAGGGCAGATCAGGCCGTCCTCGCCATGGTGCAGCTGCCATCCAGGGAAGAGAGATTCCTTAAATCTCTTCCTTACTTTTTTTTTTTTTTTAGGATTCTGTCATTCCCAAGAGCATCTCATACTCTCTTGTAATGGCAGCCTAAGTATTAGAGATAATTTACAAAGTAATAAATCTTTTTAAACTGCTGAAGGCGCTCTCTCTCAGCACCCAGGAAGCTCCCCCAGCACCCCACCTGCAGACAGCAGCAGCACTGGGCGATGCTTTACTGCCTGCGTTGTGCCAGCAGAAAGGCAGAGCTCCCCAGAGGTCTCTCTGATGGATGTGGACAGCCCTGGCTTGGACTGAAGCACAGCACTGGAAAATTCAGCTCCTGCTCCACCGCAGCCCCTGCCAGGGCTGAGAACACATTCACTGGCCCTGAGCTGGGCCAATTACAGAGCAATGCAAAGTGCCTCAAAATACAGAGCGGTAAAGCAGCAGCTGTGATTGATTAATCACAGTAGTGAAGCTGAAGGGTTTGATCATTCTCAAAAGCTCTTTAATATCTTATTCTCCAAAGAGGGAGAGGTTACCGCAGCCACAGAACACAGCAGAGCCCGGGCTGGGCTCTCTCCCCCCCATGTCTGTGCTCCGCCGCGGTGCCGGCAGCAAGAGCAGAGCGCGCAGTGCTGAGCAGCGAGGGCATTCTGCCCCTCCGAGCAGCTCTCTGGCCACGTCCAGCCCGTTCCTGTGGGCATCGTCTGGGAGACCCTTTGCTCCCGTTTCTCCCTCCTGCACGCCTGCAGCAGCATATCTGCCAGATGGAAGCGCTGGTGATGGGTCGAGCAGCAGCACCGGGACCTGTGGCTGCTGCAGGGCGAGCACAGCCTGTGCAGAAATCGCAACCGCAGCGAACGTCCGTCACTGCCGCGCAGCCCAAGGCACTGAGCTCCTCTCGCTCGGAGGAGTCGGCAGCCCCGCAGCCAGTGAATAATGCCATTTCCCATCCAACCCTCCTGCCCAGGGAGGCTTCCCCTTCCTCCTGCACACATACCGCTGTGCTGCTACAAAGTTGTTCAGATTCCTCGTGTTTATGTGGGAATGCTATTTTTCTCCCATCCAAAAAAACCTCCAACTCTCTCATTTGACTCAGGTCATGGATATAGTTGTTCAGCAAAACATTTTCAATGTCCAGGTGGATACAGAGCCACAACATGCTCAGCAAGGAGCCGGTATCAGGCACGCAGCGATCCCACATGGCCACATTGTGGGTACCCAACATCCCCTGCCCTCAGCACTGCTGCCAGACCTGTGACCACCAAAAAGCAGAAAACAGATTTTTCCTAAAGAAACCCTGGGCCTGACTGCCTGCTGCGGTGCACTGCTCTGCAGTGACATCCCGCTCCCGAGGCACTGCACTGCTCAGTGAATAATTACAAAAATCTCCAGAAACAAACAAGATTTTTGTCACAGGTGTAGGCACGGACTCGTGGTGCTCTCTGCCCAGGAGAACAAACCGCTGCTCTCCTGCTCCTTTGTGCTGGGACCGCACCTCAGCCTGATGGCATCGGGGGAAGCATCACTCGGGGCCCTGCAGCACTGCTGCGCTGTCCCCGGTGCCATCGCTCAGTTTTCCTCCCTTTCCCCAAGGGAGGAAAAAAAGAAAGCAGCTCTCTTCAAAGACATTTTGCCAATTAGCAGTCTCTGCACAGATCGAGGGGCATGGCAAAGGTACTACATGGGAGGGAAGCAGTCGGAGTACAATTAACACCTGCTTTTTGCAGGAGGCCCAGCTCGTGCGTGGGTTCACAGCTCAGTGCCTGCACAGCAGAGCTTGTCAAAGGACACTGCAAAATCTGCCCAAGCGCATCGCAGCCGGGGCTGGCGAGGGGCAGGTCACCTTGTCAGACAGAGGGGAATTGCTGCGTATCTTGTACTATAAAAAATTTTCTCTCTCATTGCAGTAAAACAGTTGGCATGTGGCAAATGCTCTGCTGTCCGGGGGACAGTTCCAGGGCTTTCCCCCCAAACAATGCTCATCAGACATCACTGCAGCCTGACAGCAAATGCTGAGAGAGGACGGATGGTGCTCTGCTGTGCAATGCAGCAACATCTGCTGTGCCTCCCGGTGCTCACTGCTTCCCCTCCCTCCTTTGGGCTGTGCTGTGCTACCCATGTGCCAGTTTCTGTGCTGGCAAGCCCAGGGGAGTGAAGAGGAGAGGGAACTGCAGGCAAAGGCACGGTCACCTGCGCATTGCTTACAAGAGACCCTTGCAACTAACTCTGCCTGAACTGGAAGCTCATCTCCCACATCGTTCCCATTCCTGAGCAGAGCAGAGGTCACACACTCACACAGAGCACGAAGCAGCACTGCTCAGCACCTGGAGGAAGGAGGCTCAGACCTGAGCAAAGCTCCGCATCGGAGCTCACAGACCCTGCAGCCACTGCATGCAATCCAAGGCATTTCTTTCAGCAATGCCAGCATGCAAAGTTGAATGGGGGCAGGATGCTTCTCCTGTTGTCCATCTCCTTCAGCAGGAGAGCTGGGACAGAACACTGTTTGGCACAACAGTAACAGCCTTGGGCTGCACAACAGCTCGGGCTGTGCGGTTCCATCAGAAATGACTCTGCCCCATCCAGAGCCTTACACCAGCACCCAGAAGGCTCTCTCTGCCCAACACTCACCCTGCAGAGCAGCCCTGCGGCACAGCCCTGACCCGACACAGTGCAGGGGCCAGCAGCCTCCTGGCAGCCACCCCAACTGCTGCTGCACAAATGCTCTTCTGAGGCACAGAGCCTTCAGACCTCTCCTTTCCTAACATTCAGTGGGGAAACTGGAGTAGGTGGCAGCAAGGCCCTCTGCAAAACAAGTTTGCTTGATGTGTTTAAAGCACTGTGTTTTTCATGGAGGTTTGTGGGCCCTCCTGCCTGCTCGTGCTGTTTGAGTCAGTCTCAAAAGCAGCCGACCCCACTCCATCACAGTTAAACGTGCCAGTGGGACGTCTCTGGATAGATTGCTCTGGGTTTGTTAGTTCATCCTCAGCCACAGTTTTTAATCCATGGGGATAACAAAAGGCTGAACCTCCCCGAGTCCTGGCTCTGGCAGAGTGTCCTCAGCTCCATGCAGGAGAATCGCAGCACCCAGGGAGCTTAAACAAAGAGCCCCAGGCAGCCCCAGCCTGAAACACTGGGAACAGTGCCATCCCACAGACAAGAGACAGTGTTTGGAAATGCAATTTCTGAGGTCACCTTTTATCTTCCAGGCAAGCTGTGTGCACAGCGCAGAGCACGAGCGCTGCTTTCCTGAGCCAGAGGCGGCACTGGGACTGCCCCCAGCTCCCAGCAGCCCCCAGCGCTGCCCCCAAACAGCCCAAGGGGACAGCCAAGGTGACCCTGGGGACAGGGCCGGGGAGGGCACCTCAGCTCCAGTGCAGTCTGCATAGGACTGGAAGGGGAATTTCTCTCCCAGACACATTATTTTCTCTGATTTGGGTCCTGCAGTGCATATGGCACCATTCCTGCACCCCCCGGCATCGCAGGGTGCTGTTTGTCAGCCTGCTAGAAATAGTTCCTAGCACTACTGAGCAAGGATTAATGACTTTGCTAATTATACCACCATCAGTTGGTGACAGGAGAATGGCAGTGTGCGAATTCCTGAGCCCGCTCGCCCAGTGCACAGCTGGGTTGCTGCATGCAGAACAGGGCTGTGCCTCGCTGCCAAGGCACGTCAGGTCACACGTGCAGCAAATCAAGAAGAGCGTGCCTTAATATCAGACACCTGGAATCTGCGTGTACTCTTAAGTCTACTGAAAGGAATCTGAACAGCTTTGAGAGGCATCTCACAGAGCTGCACAAACATTATCTGTGATTCTTTCCATCTCACATTGCTCCTTCTGAGTACGCAGGAGAGCTGCTTCATATCAGCTTCCCAATTAACCCTGAGTTTTAAATTGGCTCTCCCTGTTCACCAGGCAGCTGCTCGCTCTGACCTCCTGGAAGGCAGCGCTCCCCGGGGGCTGCGCTGTCCTGAGCAGTGACACCGACCCGCGCCTGCACTCGTGTTGCAGTCGCGGCCGTCCTTGCTGCGGGAGCCGACAGCCCAAACTTCCCTGCGCCCAATCTTTACTGCTCTGTGGCTTGCTCACAGTGCACAGAGTTTCTGTAGCAGGGCTCTTGCTTTGAAAAGTGCCAGCAGCGGGGAAGCACACCTTGCTACGCTTGCTACACACCTGTCCATCTCCCAGATTTTAAGCTTTCCTACTTATGGCGGCGTGAGCAAGAGGTGGGTGCAGTGTTTGGTAATTCTGAATTCTCTGAATGCTTCATGGCAAAGGCCAAAAAATGTTTTCTCCTGAGAACATGCCAGGTGCATCATTTGCCTGGGAAACAGAAAACTTCACAGCAAACCCACAAACCACCGCACTGTTCTTACAGGCTTTAGTACCTCCAGGAGCAAAGAATTTCTTGGGGCACGATCCCCTTCGACGCACAGCCCAGCGCTCGGCAGATGGCCCCGGCATGGTCCAGGGGATGTAGAAATGAGATGAGCCACATCTCACCCCCCCGACGACAGCAAACAAACACCAGCAAACAACCTCCTGTCTGGTTGCCAAGGTTTCTTATTTTTATGTATAAGGATGTATATTTATAGTGCCCCTCGCTATCAGAAATGAGAAAAGAGAACAGCAGATAAGACAGCCTGGCAGAATTGTTTCCCAATAGAATGTTTTTCAGGTTTCCAGGAGGTGTCAGCAGCTCTTTAAAGTCCTTTTATTACGTTCTGCATTAGATGTAAAATCATATTTCAAAGACACTTTAACTTTGAAGAAGGGAACGCAGATTGCTCCGTGCCACCCGCGAGCAGCAGAGCCCCGGCCCCACTGGGGACCCCGATGGAGGGGGCTCTAGAGATCAGAGTGCTCCATTTAAAACACTTCAGAAATAAAAGGTCACAGGGAAATTGCTGCCTCCCTAATTACAGCCATCACTCGAGTGTTACACCGCCACGACTCAGGTTCCTAATTAAATTATCATTTAGCCTTGCTGTAGGCCCCGTGACTTAATGAATTTTGGTCTGATAGCCTGTTCTCCACAAAGGAGATTAAAAGCACATTTGTATCAGAGGTAGGCTGAGAAGAAAACAACACACGGAGCTAAATATGGAGCAGAATCACAGCACATCCCCAGGCTGCCCTCCCTTTCTCACAGGGTCTGTCTCTGTACCTACACAACATGAGATTTCACCGCCTGTATCCGTGGCCACCCCATGGGATGCCAGAAGGGTGCAGGTGCCCCTCACTGCAGCACCCTCTCCCCAGGGCACCTGGTTTGTGCCCGCTCTGGTGCCCCCGCTCCTCCTCGCCCCTGCGCTGTGGCAGGGCAATCTTCAGTCCCCATACAATTGGCACTCAAAGCCACATTGCAAAAATTAAATCAACTCAAATTTTCTTCTGAATGTTAAGACCTGCAAAGCTTCCATTGGTTTTTGTTCCTTCCCAACTAGTTTATTAGGCTGCAAATTACAAATTAGGAGTCTTCTCATCTCCGTTCCTTCCAGTGCAGATACTGTTATCAATTTTTAACTTTTCTGGGGGTTAAGTTTTACCTTCTCCACCCGCCCCCCCTGATATTTCTGTATGGAAAGCTGCAGCAGACATGAGCAGTTAGCGCAATGAATAACGCAGCAGCTCACACACCCAGATCAGCTGTGTCACAAATGGCACCGTCCCAACTGGGTCGGGATGGAGCTCCAGACCGCTGCACCTGACACTGCTAAGCAGGAGGCGTGCAACACTCAGAAGCAATGTCTCAGCGGCATCACAGTGCTCTCAGGATAAATTGTTTTACACCTTATTATCCAGGGCTTGCAAAGAGCTGCTGGTAGCATTTTGACTAAAACCATGCACAATGGGGCACGTGAACCTCGCTGATAATCTCTCAGGAGCTGCAATTAAAAACATATTTTTAAAAAGACCCGAAGCTGAGGAAGGAACAACTTCAGGAGCCCCTGAGCGCTGCCGGTGGGGGCGCGGACGCGGCGCAGCCCGGGCCGGGACCCCCGTTCATGGGCGAACCGCGCCACCGCGCGGCAACGGGGCCGGGGCTGACCCGGGGACCGCGGCCGCTCCGGGAGCAGCGGGAGCCCCGCAGGAACGAACAGCAGCCTCTGTGGCAGCTGAGGGAGAACGTGGGAAGGGTCACCCAGAGGGGCCCCATCTCCCTCCTTGCTGCGTGGGCAGCCCCGGCCCTTCCTGGACCTGGCCCCAGCTCTGCTGCCAGGGGGATGTCAGGCTCTGGCCCCAGCCTGCAGGGTGGGGATTTTGTGCCTCAGCATAAAAGTGATAAATAGGATTCTGTTGGGTTATTGATGATGCGCATTCCAGCTTTGGGAAGGCCTTGCACCCTGATACTCATATTTCAGCAGAGATTTACAGCCAGGAGAACAATGCTTGGTTCCAGGAGGGCTGCACTCTCCTGACCGCACCAGAAATTCTCAGCAGCTTTTTCCCGAGCTCCTTTCTGGCTGCCCACTTTGACTCATTGTCTATTGTTACACATCTGTCAAGCATAACAAGGAAAGCTGTGTGCATGCCTTATCCACTACAAGGGAGTTTTTATGCACTGAAGTTTCAGTGCTCCCCTTCCTTAACCCCTGCGCTGCCATGCACGTGTTCAGAAAAGATGCAGTGAGAACCAAAGAGGCAAGCAGATGTTTCCTTGGGACCTCAGCCACATGGGACCGAAGAGAGCATCACGTTCCCAGGAGCACCCGGGGCCCCGCAGCAGCGGTGTGGGCAGCAGGAAGGCACGCTGCCTTTTGTTAAGGATGCACCACAGAAGTTGAATTATTCCAACACTGCTTTACAGCGAGCAAAAGGGATTCAGGAAAATGTTTTCCTGTGAGTAAATTACTGCAAAAAGTTGGCTGTAAACACAGCATTTGGAGTCCAAATGGCACAAAGCCAAGTGCTACCTGTCACAATGAATTCTACGCCTCGGTCCACGTGCTCTGTGCGGGGAGCAGCACCTGCAGCAGCGCTGTCTGGGCAGCAGAACCGTGCTAATTCCCTTGAGGAGAGGAGAGGCTGCAGCCCTCTGCTATTTGGAGAGAATACCACGCAGACAAATCACAGAGCTTTTCTTAATGCTGCCATGATATACAAATAAGAGGCTTAAGTATAATTATAGGTTGGGTAATCAGTGTGAATAAAGAAATATGTAGTAATTGGTGGCGTATTTTATAAATATCCTAACTGTTTAAGAAACCAAAAATGTTTTCAAAAGAAATACTTTAGCATAACGATTATAAAGCCCTTTAATGCGAGCGTGTTGCTTTCTGAAGCCAGTTTTAGACTCAGTCTCACGAACATAAATAGAGTTAATTGCCCTTCTGTGCAAGCTGGATGGTCGCACGTTCCAGCAGAGTGTGCATTTTCCAAAGCATCGATTCCAACGCATTCCACCCTGCGCAATTTCTGCCTTTTTATGCACAGCACACAGAGTGCACACATCTGGGCAAGGGTAAAGCTAAGTGCTTATGGCGTGAGCCTCAGAAATGGATTGAGACATCAGCTGCCTGCTCACGTGTTATCTGGATATTCAAGTGCAAATGTGGCTTTCCTGAATGCACCCCACAAGGAAGAGCACAGTGATGTGCAGATTAGGGCAGAGAGCAGTGTTGCCCCCTCTACTCCCCTCACAAAGCAGGCAGCTCCCCACGGGGCAGAGCAGGGGGTGACGCTCACAGGTGAAATGGGGCATCCTCTGCAGGAGGCAGCTCCGCAGCGCAGTGTCCTCGCAGGTGCAGGATGTGCGCTGCTAGGAGGAAGCGTGGGAGGAAAACTGCTGGATGCATGCACTGTCCCTGCCCTGTTGGGTCCCTCCTGCCCTGCAGGCAGCCCTGCCACCACCCGAGTGTCATCCCCACTGCAATCCTCTCCAGGCTGCAGTAACTTTGGTGGGGGACATCCCTGCCCCAGGCCATATGCATTCTCAAGCACAAAGCTCACTTTCTCTGTATGACGCACATACAAAGTTAAAGATGGAAAATGCAAATGTAAACACAACACAATTCTATCAAGAGACCTTACAGAAACAAAGGTTTTCCAGCTCCAAAAGTAAGTGATATCCTGGATTTGGTCCTCCAGGTTGAAAATAGGGCATGCTTCATAAGTAACACTAAAAATAATCAAAACGTCCCAGTTTGGATGTGGATTCAGGGCACAGCACAATGCACATTCACAGCTGCCAAGTCACCACTGCCATTTACACAGATGACCCATGGCGGAGGGTTGCCCCGGAGCACCAGGCTCCTGGGGCCCGGGTTTCCGCCTTTAATGAGCTGGTGATGAGTGTGCCCTCCCTCGGCCCTCCTCCCCTCCTGGCCTTCTCCCTAGAGTCAGGCAGAACAGTTTTAAATCTAATTTCCTCTTACACATTTTCTGCAGCTGAGGGAGAAACACACTGCTGAGCCAGCACGAACCCGGGCTCCATGCCGCAGCCCCACCACCCAACATCTGTCACCACGAGCCATGGCCAGGCAGGAGGCAGCTCCCCACACCTCTGCTTCCCTGCAGCTCTGCCCCATCCCCACAGCTGCCAGACGCATTGCAACCTGCAGCAACCCTTTGCTCCTGCAAACAAGGTACACTGCTGCCCAGGCACTTCCCTCCCAGTCAGCATCACACGTCTCTTGTGTGCTATTCCAGCCGCCGGGGACGTGCTGAAGACAGCCCTGTGCCCCCTGACTGCTCTGGTGTGCGGGCAGTGGGAAGGCGGCCAGGCTCTGCATTGAATTAAGCAATTTCTCTTCTCTCCCTGGAACCACTCTCCTATCTCTGTGCCCCGCAGTCACCTTTCTGCAGCCAGACTGCTCCAGATCTGAGCAAGGGTTTGCATTCTTGGCTGTGAGCAACCCTGCAGTTCAGGTAGGACAACATTGCACTTGGCTCCATGCCTGAGCCAAACGCTGCCCCATCCATCAGCAGTTTGGCTTCCCATTCGTGTGATGGGATTGATCTTGGAACCATCTGCTCTCCTTTAGCTCACATCCAGCTTTCACTTGGACAGCAAAGCCCTTTCCAGCTACAGCCCCTGAGCATAGGGGTGGGAAATCACCTCCCCTTGTGCTCTCTGCAGCTAAAAAGCAAGTTTGGCTGCAAATGTATGCCAATGAACCTTCCTTTGCAGGCAGAGATAGGACTGCAGGACTGTTACTGAGAAAGAGCAGAGAAGGCCGTGGGACAGAGCTCAGAGATGCAGCAGGGGCAGCCCAGGCTGTGCCCTTTAAGCAGAGCAGATCCCAGGCAGTTTGGAAAAGCACAGCTCATGCCGACCCCACACTGAATGGGAAAGGCCTCCAGGTAAGAGGTGCTTGGTCCAGTGTAGGACTCCAGGAAAGAAACGTGCTCTCAGCAGTGGGAAGTACCCTTCAGCAGCAAGAACCTGGCATGAATTCCTGCAGTATTTCCTTTAACCTGTCCATGTGTTTTCTGCTCCCAAAAAAATATGGTCTGGATTCTGTCACCAAGGGTCTCCAGGTGGCTGTGGCTCAGGGCTCCTGGGAGCCTGCACAGGCCAGCTCCGACAATCCTCGTAATGAACTGCACAGCCCTGAGCACCCCCAGTGCTGCAGGAGGGAAAAAGAACATTTCATGCTGACGTTTCCCATTCACTGGGACAAATTTAGACCTGGCAAAAGCCACTGCAATACACAGAGGAGAGATATTAGAAATCTCCTCATGCTGAGGGCCAGTGCCAGAACTGCCCAGCCCGGCGGCGACATCGTGTGACGCCCGTCGCTCTCCAATAATTGCAGAGCCGAGTTCTCAGAGCAGGTGAGGTACCAGGCAGTGACAGTGACGAAGGCCAGCTGCCAGGGAGGCGCCGGGAGACAGCAGCCAGCTGTCCGGCTCGGGATAGGCAGCATCTCCTGGAACGCAGAGACGAGATAGCTGCATCTCCAGGAGGGTCCTGCAGAGGTCACTTTGCAGGAATAGATACGGAGGCGATGCTCACGTTAACCCTTTGGTTGATTTGAAATTGCACACTTAAAACCCCGATTATTACCACCAGGCAGTTTCAGCGGGTTTAGCCGCCCCCGAAAGAGCTCCTGGGGGCTGCGTCTACACCCAACCCCGGTGCGCGTTCGCTTCCCCGAGGGACAGAGCTCGCGCGCTGCTCGCAGCCCCGGAAAGCGCCGGGCGCCCCGGGGCCGCCAGGTGGCAGCCGCCGCCCGCGTCCCCGCTGCCCAGAGCGCCCGCCCGGAGGCGGCACCCGGGGCTGAAGCCGCTGCGGAACCCTGACCCGCTGCCCCGCACGGGGTCGAGGGGCGTCTTACAAAAACCTCGTGTGAAAAGCGCCGGTGACTGCATTTTAGAAGCGACTGCAGATAAAGGGCCGTTTGCTCTGTGTCCAGCAGGAAATGGCACCTCTAAAATAGCTGATGCTGACTGTAACTTCCCAGCACCAGAAGCAGCTTACCCTGACGTCAGGGTCCAGAGCTGGGCAGGACCAAACCATGGAGAAAGTGAACACCAAACGCTTTGCTCGGAGCCAACGAGAGGAGAACGACTGGTCCCAGCTAATTACTGCAGAAAATTCTGTGTGAAATTGCCAGTGAAAAGATCGATACAAAGCAATTAGATTTGTTGCTCTGGGCACTGCAGGAAGCTGGCTGGCTGCAACACCTATGCTGCCTTTGTGTTTGGGGGTTTTTCTAAGCACTAAAATAAATATTTTTGTAAACAGGTCAGTGGTGCTGAACAGAAATAATTATGCCGTGTGGATCACAAATCAATGCAGTGCAGGTATTACACACAACACAGCCCAGACTCTTAATAATACAGCTGTCATCCGAGTCCTGGTGGATTTATGGCTCTGCCAACACAAATCATGCATTCCTTTGGGAGCTCTGAGGGCTGCCAGTGCTGCCGTTGGGAGGTCTCCTCACCAGCTCAGTACTGCAGCAGCCGTACCCCGGGCAGGCAGTGAGGGCAGGCGTTGCATCACCCTTCCTTCAGCCAGCGCGTGCCAGCAGGATGCAGCCTGGTGAGCAATCCCAGGGCTGTGCAGGCTGCAGGTGGCCGTGCTGCATGGGGACAGGCTCGGTCCTGGTGGTCCTGCTCTGCTTCTACAGGGTGCCCAGCAGCAGCTTTTCTCTGCCTTCTTCCTCTGTTCTCCCTGCACTTTTTTCAAGTCCTGATATCCCATTGCTCTGACACATCAGTGATTTCCAATGTCTGCTCTCAGAAAGGCCTCTTCTCACCTGGCTCACAGCGCTTGCTGCCTCTCCAAACCAGCAGCCAACATCCGCACTCCTGAGCAGGGACTTATCCCTAAACGACAGCACTGACAGAGCAGAGAACACGAGCCCCGAGGCGTAAGCACCTCGCCAGGAGGGCACTTGGTACCACCTGGAGATCTCTTTCCTCTCTGTTGTCCACACCACAGCTCTGGTGGCAGCAGGTGACAGCCCCCAGGTTCCGCCCTGCGAGGCTCCAAGACTCTGGGCTACACTGGAAATGCTTCTTAACCTCCAGATGCATTTGGGACCATCCGAGGGGCTGCTGCTGGCACTGAGCCCGGCGGTTTGGCAGAGACAGCTCTAAAGAAACTGGGGAGGGGGAATGGGTGGAAAAACTTCCCCTCCGGTCCTCTCGTTGAATTAAACCACATGTATATTTTTAAAATACAGTGGAAAGGAACAACTCCCCGGCACATGTTCAAGAGCAGAGTCTTATTTCAGAGATTTCAAAAAATTAGTGGCTGAATGCTGAAACAATATCGCCTTTAGAGGAGGGCATTTGGAAGTGATTAACGAGCCTGAACTCATGCGCTCAGAATAAGAAGTTCGTACCTCACGCTGGTAAGAACTGTCAGCTACTAGAAGCTGGAGGATGGGGAAAGAAATCAAACCCAATCCTGCACAACCTAATGCTCCAAGCCAGCGGGAGGCCACCAGCCCACGCCTCCCAGCACAGCACCTCCAGGGGGGGCCCAACCCTGCACCGCACGGAGCCCCATGCACAGCCCTGAGCACCACGGAGAGCCCCGGCAGAGCCGTGCGGGAGCAGCAAGGGGCTGAGCTGCAGGGTGAGATGTGCAGGAATCGTCTGCTGCCAGGCTCCTGTTTCTTAAGCAATGACAAAAAATGGAAATCTGCCCAAGTGTGGCTGCTCCGTGCCTTGGGGGGAGCCCTGCCAGCTGAGCACAGCGCAGGAAGGTGTCCATGGCCCTTTGAGCTTTGAAGCTTTGAGCTTTGAGCTTAGCAGCAAAGAACTGGAGGAATCCAGTGCTGTGTCAGTGGTACCACGATGAAACAGTGGAGCAAAAGGCACACCTCTTGCTACAGTGTAGGAGCTGCTCTGCATGCCCCCAGGCACAAAGTGGTTCAGCATCCAGCACAGGCAGCGATGGGAGAGGCACAGCCCTGGGCACCTCTGGCACTGAGCCCCGCTCCTCCAGGGGAGGGGGAAAAAAAGCAGCTCTGCGGCCAAGCACTTAGCAAAAGCTAATTGCTCATTAATGATCTTCCAACAGGCTCATGAAGAAGGCTCTGGATTTCCAGTGCTCCACACACCCCGGGCCAGCAGTGTGAAGCCTGATGAACAGCTGCAGGTGGACCTGCACAGGTGCAGAAGGGGAGATGTCCCGGGTCCTGCACTGCTGTCCTGCAGTGCCACAGCCCTGTGCAGGGATGGAGCCAGCTGGCACATCCCTGCTAGCCTGGGGCTGCTCTGCATCCTGGTCGTGAGCTGTACAGACAGGAACTTCCCCATGTCTCATGTCTGAGACCTTGAAGAAAAATAGATGTTTTGAATTTGCTTCAGTAGGAAGAAATGTTGGTAACATGACCAACATCTGGGAGCTTAAAATGAAACCAGGCTGTTCCTCCTCTAAGGAGCAAGCATTCTCAGTGCGGGGCAGTGTGTGTCAGCACGGTGGGGCCGAGGGGATGCGCTGGGGGCTCCCATCCCACTCGGGACCCCCATCCTGAGTGGCTGCCCCCAAAACGGGGCACAGCCTGGGCCCAGCTGCTCTCCCCACCACACGCTTTCTCCCTGCCTGAGCCAAGGCTTGGCTCTTCCAGCAACACCCAGCAACTCGTGGCATTTCAGAAATCACCCTGAGATTTTCCATCCTTCCCATTCCTCTGCTCTGTTCTCATGCCTGTCTGCACCACTGCCGCTCTGCTGGCTTTCCCTGGGCTGGGCAGAGCCATCCCACACCGCAGCCAGAGCCAAACCCTGATCCATGGGGCACTCGTGGGGGCTCTCATGGGGTTGGGGTTAGGGCTGCTCCCTCGCAGAGCACACAGCATTTTCCCTTGATATCTAGCACATGATTTACACTTTAATTTTGTAAAAATAAAATTAAAAGAAAAGGTGAATATTTTAAATGAAATATATTCCTTTGTTTGACACAAGGAATTATGAATTGATAGAGATTTCCGATTATCATTTAGGATCTACACGCCAATCCTTCAGCAGGGCTGTGCCTGTAATTGCGAGCAGATGTCTTTCTTTGCTGACATGTTAAATGGAAGCAGAAAGGCCCACTGCTATCTCCCATCAACAATTTGCACCACAGCAGAGAACAGATTTTCGCAGACCAGAACCCTTGGAGGAGGAGGGAGATTGAGTTCCTCCAGAGCAGCGTCGGAGCAGCACAGCAGAACGGGGCAGCTCCAGCAAACAATGAGCCCTCACAGCCCCGAGCCCAGAGCAACCCAAAGCTTTTGCGAAGAAAAATGAATTTGCTGAAATGAATACTGATGGAGCCCAAAGGATGCTCAGAGGCAGCACGGCGTGCGATGACCCAGCTGGCAGCCGCGGGGTGACCCAGGCCCCCCATCACCCCACAGCCCTGCTCGCAGCCCCTCGGCTCCGCTGCAGAGCGGAGCAGAGCAGAGCCCACCGCTCCCCAGCAGCCCGGGAACTGTCAGCACAAGAGGGAGTGACAGGGTGTTTAGCAAACATTAAACCCAGAAAGCCTAAAAGGTCTTTCAGGATTATGAAATAAACAGTTAGGGTGAGTGAGAGGGAAGAGAGTGGAATGGTGAAGAAATTGTAAACACTGGAGCAGGCAGTCAGGGGCTGCAGTAATTCAGCTGGGCAGTGCAATGTTTAATTATTAAAGCAGTATCGCCCGTAATTCCCCCCCAGCTCTCTGGCAAGCGTTAATTCATGGGGAGAGACTTGTATAAACATTTAGCTCAATATTAATATTTTATTAAGACACAGGACAAAGTGTCTCGCCCAGCAAACAAACCCACAGCTTTGACTTAAAAACCAAAATAACCCGTGTCTGCAGATCCATCCCTCCTGACGTGCACCATGTTGGACATCATGGCCAAACTTAATGGCCCTCAAAACCAAAGAAAAGCCCAGGACTGAACTCAGTCCCAGCATGAGGCACGTCACACAAGTGACTACACGATACTTTCTACCGTCCCCAGCAGATCTCTCTTCTGTAAATTGAGTCTCAGACAAAGCAGCTCCCTGCGTCTCCAGGGCAGCGACGGGAGAAGCCCCAGCCGCGGCCGCCATCAGGTGCGGCTTCCCCACCGCGTCCTGGCTGTCCTCTCTCTGCTGGAGCCAGGGCTTGGCAACATCTGTTTGTGTCCAAAGGAAAAATGTTACCAACAGCAGCGAGTTCCCAGGCTGTGCACATTTCTGCAGAAAAGCGGACTGCTGGCAGCTCCCCAGGTCCTGGCAGGCTGCTTCCCAGGTCCTGGCAGGCTGCTCCACGCCCGCTGTGCATCAGAGCCGCTGCCCCTGCAGCACTGGCATCTTGCCCCACAGGGCCGGGCGTGCGGCAGACCCACGCCTGCCGCCGGGACAGCATTCTTGTGGCCGGCAGCCGGGCCAGAGGAGATTCCAGCCTGCGCCGGGAAGGTCTTGGAACAGAGCTCCCATTTTCCGAAGGCTGGGAGGCTTCCGCAGCGCAGTGGCCACCCCAGCGGGCCGACCTGCGGCCCCTGCAGAGCTGTGCCTGGGGAGCTGCGGGGCCTGGCCCCACGCCTGGGTGAGACGAGCAGAGGAGCCGGCCCCGCTCTGGGAGAAGACATTGGAATGCGACCCGGTCACCTGCAGAGCACCGAAGGGGTGCTCAGGTAGCGTACTCAGGGGCTCAGATGGGGTTAGCTAGGGAAGAAGCAGTCCCTGCAAAACAGGGGCTTTTAAAGACTCGCTAAAGATCCTGGAAGACTTTTTCCCTCCCTCGACCCATTCGAGGGCTCCGTGCTGCCATGGTCAGAGCCGGAGCAGCTCTCCCCACATCCGCACCCCTGCGGCTCAGGGCTCACTCAGACAGAGCGGGGATGGAAGCTTCGCTTCCATTTATCTGTGATGGATCTTTTTTCCACAGAAGTGCCTGAAAGGAAAGGAACCATTTCTCTCCCGCTTCCTGTTCTGTTCATCATCTCAGGACACCCCGAGCTGCGCTCTGTCCCTCTCTCCCGGGCAGTGTTTGTGTGGCCAGGTGCAGCACGGTGCCCTTTGCTTTGCAGGGGGAGAGCACAACCATCCCTCCCCACTGGAGAGCCACCCCGCACCGCCCATGGGACATGAGCAGCGTTTGGCAGCTCCGGGTGCAGCATCACCCTGCAGAGGGTGAGCAGCACCAGAGGCCACGTGGGAGCTGCTGGGAACCGCACCCAGGGGCAGCAGCACTGCGCCAGCACCGGGGAAACACAGGAAGCGCTTCCCCCTCCAGCCCCTGCCACCGGGCTGCAGCAACAGCTGCGGTGCATCACCTCCGTCCTGCACAGCGTTACAGAGCTCCTCGCCAGGCACACCGGGCTCTATCTGCTCCTCTCCAGGAGGAACCCTCCCTAATTGCTCTCCCCAGCCCTGCACTCCCCAGCAGGGGTCAAGGCAGAGCGCAGTTTGCCAGCGACAAAAATTAATTGTGGGACGGAAGATGACTTTTGTATAGCACGAAAGAAAGCTGTATTTGTTTAAAACTTAACTACAAACTGGAGGCCAGAAACTCAATTAACAGACGATCCTCAGCAGAAAGAATGCTGGAGCAAACAAGATAAACATTACTGGGAGGATAAACTGAGTCACAAGAGGATGATATTTTATTTTATGCGAGATTTGTACTTCAGACAAGCCTGAACATCCTCGTCCTCCCAGAGAGCCGCTGCAACCCTAGCACAACTCAGAAGCAGTTTTCCATGGGGCACAGCCTGGAGACACAATGCATTCACTGCTAGACAAGACCCGAGCATCACCCAGCCTTAGTCTCAGCCTCCCTGCATGCAGAAACATCACAGAGCTGAACACAGGAGCCTAAAACCAAGTGCATTCAGGATCAGCAAAGAGCCGGAGCTCTTCCCTGACTTCCTTTGCACTCCCAGCGTGCAGCAGGATCTGGGCACACACCTTGTTTTAGTTATAATGTCCCTGCAAGCATTCACACAGGCAGGGGTTACACAAAATGCGTGTGAAGATCAGCCCTCATTTGTTACGCAGCAGAAACTAATATAAAGATCTCACTTTAGAATGAGCATTTACATGACCACAGCACAAGCAGGAGCTCCCCAGCTCCCCACTATTAAACCTCCCCACAAGGCCCAGCCCCGGAGTCATTGCTGGCACAGCTGGGTGGGCAGCTGACTGCTGTGATGGAAATCACCTGAGCGCTGGGGCCAGGGCCGAGGGGCTCAGTGTGCTGCTCTCCCTGCAACCAGCGACAGCAATGAAAACCTTTCTCCAGGATGTCACAGGAAGACAATTCCTGCAGACAACGCTGTTTGCAGCAAGGGGCTCGCTGCCTTCCTCTGCCGCGTTGCTGTGAGCTACTGGCGTGCAGCAGGGAACTGGGGGGGAACAGCTGTACAGGTAAAGCACTCTCCAGCAGCAGCAGCAATCCAACGGCACTTCTCTCTCAGTGCTGTGGATCTGTGGTTTGAGCTTTCGCATCCCTGCTTGCCAGGCAGTGCTGGAGATAAGCTGTGTTTCTGAATGAACTATCTAAAACTCCATTAAAACAAAATCTGAAGATATCTTAGCTGCCTACAACACGATGTTACATCAAATGTATTTCTTTTCATGCTGTCACTTTTACCAAAACCCTCCACATACACCGAGCACAGAGGAAGCAGCGATGCAGGGCTCTTTCTGCCCGATATGTGCAGGAGCTGCTGCCAGACCAGAGCGGTTCGGCAGGAAAGCACAGCCCCTGTCCAGGCACATGGAAACATCCAAAATCTGAAATACTCCATGTGAATCAGCTCAGCAGCTCTGCTCTGCTTTCCAAGGACAAACACGTGCCCGTGGTTACTGCGATGCTCCGTCCTTCCCGGGGCACTCGGAGGCTCAGATGCTCTCAGCCCAGTGCTCACCCGGTGGCTGCCACATCCATGCCATGTGTCCTTACAGCAAACCAACAGCCACAGCAAGCACCTCAACAGAGGCCGCCAGCAGGGCCCATACCGCAGCCTTGGTGACAGCACAGAAACTCAATGGCCACGCACACATCTCTCGCTGCAGAGCCTCTGCTCGGCCGCGGGGCAAAGCCGCAGTGCCCGGCTCCGAGGTGCACTGCGGGCACAGTGCAGCTCCGACAGGGCCCCAGCAGTCACCCCATTGAGCTACGATGCTAAAGCTTAGGGTGGGGTTTTGTGGTTTTGCTTTTTTTTTTTTAATTCATTCATAAAGTACATTATCTACAATGATTAATTTTGCATCAAAGTAACAACACTACTACACAGGGTGGTCTAAGACAATTTAGTGGGATTTTCTACAGAGTTCGCATCCTAAATCCATCTCTCTGTTAGTTCTGAAACATCATCCATCAGGGTGCTTGGTTTATTCATGGAGTTTATCTACAACAAAGTCCACAGCTCGATCCCCACGAAGGGAATGGACAGCGCTCAGAGCTAGAGAGTAATTAATTACCAGATGTGAGCAGGGTTGGTTTAAACCTCAAAAATGAAGATTTGTTATTTCACTTAACTGCAACACAACAGGATTATCGCAAATCGTAAGATATTCTTTCTCTTAGAGTAATCATGATTGATGACAATAATGAATGGAAGCAGGATAGTGTAATTAATGTGGAGCAATACGGGACTATGGAAAAGAGAACATGTCCAATTAATGGAATAATGAATTTCAGCTTGGTCAATAAACGTAATCATTCGGATGTGATATTCTTTGTCTTTCACGAGCAACTTGACCTCACGCTAACATGACATTTTGATTAAGGAAAGAAAAAACCAGAATGATCCAAAGCCAAGCTGTCACACATCGCATGGACTGAAGCGCAGACGCCAATGGGTCCCACGGGGACGATGCACCCCGCTCCACGGGACTGCCCCATGCCCCTCTGCCAGGCGGTCCTGTGCCGGCAGCCCGGAGCAGCTGCAGAACATCGCTGGGGAGCAGGGACATGAGCCACGGGCAGCACTGCCATGGGGTCAGGGACATCCCCAGGGGTACGGGGCCGAGAGCAGTGACATCACACAGTCCCCGGGCAGGGGCTCAACCCAAAGGCACTCAGACTGGGATGGTTGGTTTGGTTTTACCATGAGGGCAATCAGCTGCAAGGAGGTTTTATCAGGGGCTGTAATGGATTCCCTGTCACTCATTTATTAATTTTTATCATCAGGATGGGATGTTTTTCTAACAGGCTGCTCCGGCTCTACAGGAACTGCCTCGGGGCACTCGTGCAGCTGCGAACAGGAGGAGGGTGGTCACGAGGGTCCTCTCTGCCACGGTGCGGCCTCCTCACAGCCCTCCGCCGGCCCTCGGTGCCTGGCTGCTGTTCCAGTGAGCTCACATCCTTGCAGCAATGGGTCTTTGGCTATTGCAGATGTAATGGTCTGTGACCTCGGAGTCTGCTCGACACTCGCATGCTCCAGGAGGTGCTGGCGGGGGGGGGTGGGGGGGGTCTGAGGATGAGGCGGGACGGGGGGGTCGGCCCCGTGCTAGCAGCCCGCCACAGCCCCTCATCACTTGAAGACGGACGGGAACGTCGGGCAGTCCGGAGCCTTCACCTTCTTCATGAACTTCTTGAACTCCTTGTTCTTCTTGTCCCACTTGTAGATGGCCGTCAGCAGGTGCTGGGTCTTCACCTGGCGGCCCATGATGAGGAATTGGTGGCCGAGGTTGTCCAGCTGGTGGCAGGGGCAGTCAGCCCCGTTCTTCAGGAGCAGCACCAGCTTCTTCAGGTTCTTCTTGCGGATGGGCCCCAGCTTCAACGCCTTCCTCTTGCGTGGGATGATCACCTTGTCCCCGTTCTCCTTCTTCACCTCCTTGATGGTCATCTTAAGAGCTGAAAAACAAACCCAGGAGAAGGGAGAAACAAAGTCCTCAGCAGCCTTCCCCACACACAGCCCCCGGGGAGTGGGGCCGACCCCTCCCCACCTCCAGGAAACATTCCCCTCCATGGGGCCAGCGCCTCCCGGAGCCCATCGCAACCTAAACAAGAGACAATCACTGCTCCTGTGCCATGGCCATGGAGAGGAATTTTGCATGCATGGGAAAAATGATGGAAATGTGTTGTACATTAAAGTATCGCTTCTGTGCCATTTGGCTCTGCGTCCTTTTTGGGGAGAAGCACATATGGCCAAAAATTACTAACATATTTCCATCATTTGGGAGTTTGCTTCAGAGCTGCAGATAAATAGTGCTTGGGTAGGTGATTAATTGTCTGCTGTCCCTTTTGATTTGATTCTCAGATGTGTGTGCAGCAGAGCTTTGGGCTCTGGCAGAGGAGGGTTCCGGCAGCACCGCTCCTTGGAGCTGCTGCAATGTGTGGCAACAAACACGTTGTGCTCTGCACAGCAGCTCGGGTCAGCATTCAGACACGGGTGGCAGCAGCACAGCGATGACAGCCCCGAGGAGGTGGCAGGGTCTGCGTGTCACCCTCGTGCCCCCAGCTGGCAGCAGGAGCATTTATCTGTGCATCAAAGCTGGCTGCTGTGCTTGCGAAGGGCCCCGTTGTGCTGTACTGTTACTGTACAGGAAAGTAATCTAGGACTGGAAACCTCAGCAGAGCTTTCATTCCATCTGTTTTCCAAATCCAGGATGCTCAGGGAGCTAAAGCAATGCCTTAAGGAGCTGAAGACACCGAACCAGCTCCATTTGCTGTGAATATGGAAAATAGACCAAGTTGTCTACAGACAGCTGTAAAGTCCACAACGCCAATTGGGCAGCAGCAGCATTCCTCAAAATGAGCCTCAATTTCTTTATCAGTTTTGACTTTGAACTCTTGCACTGAGCACAGCAGCTTCCAGCAGTGTAACAACAACAATCAGGGACTTTTCCAAAGCAGTTTGTTTGCAAATGGCCTTGCAGCCACTGCAAGTTCAGAGCCTTGTTGCTGTGGAAGAAGACTGCTCTGGACACAGGAAGACATCACTGGGAGGGGACAGGGTGTGGGGCACTGCCTGCAGCCCCAGTGCGAGCCCCTGCCTGCGTGATGCTGCAAACAGCCCTATCGGCACAGCACAGCGCTGCTATCTCTGCAGAGCACAGAGCAGCGAGGATATAAAAATGTCGTCTGTCTGTCTACTCACATGGAACGGGATATATGGACGTGCTCACTCAGAGCAAAATAACTCATGGCAGCAAGAGCTCTGCAGAGGGCAAAGGCCCCACCGAGCTGACGGCGCCCGGCCCCCCGCTGAGGGGGTTCTTACCCATAGCCCCACCTCCACTGTGGGGCTGCACCGTGACCCCATGCCCCACAGGCACCTCCGCCCCACTGCACCCCACGGCATCCCCGCAGGGGCCCCACGCCAGCACCCCCCAGGGCAGGGAGGGGAACGTGAGGGAGTGGAAAGCTGTGCTGCTCCCACAGGCCCACGGCTCCATCCTTCAGGGTCCGCTCCGGAGGAGGAAACCTGCCAGAAGACACATTAGGGCTGTAACTGGAGAAGGCTGCAGGCAAGGAACTGTCAGTCAAGGGAAAAAATAAACAGCACACATTGATTGTGCTGCAGCCCCGGTGCAGCAAGAGCCCGCTCACAGGATCCCCTCAGAGCCAGAGAAAGGGCAGAAACAACAAATAAAGGCACTGAGAGAAACCCAAAGAGGAACGAGCACGGGGAGAACTCATGAGGAGAAGGAAACAGCCTGGCTGCAGCCCAGGGCAGAGGGCGCTCGCTCCATTGTGCCCCACCACCACCCCCAGCACTGCACCCACAGGGCAGGAACTCCGTCTCTGCAGCCCTCCCGAGCCCACAGCCAGAGCCAGGGCTCCTCCTCCGTTGCCCCCAGAGTAGCTCCGTGCCCTCAGCAGTGAGGATGCACTGCGGCCTGCGGCGATGGCAGCACGGGGAGCGGGGAGGGGACGGGGAGCGGCAGGGGGACGGGGAGCAGGGCCGCCGCCAGCTGCCCCGTGCAGCACACGCTTCTTTAAACATTTACTGCACGTGCCTGGCCTCCACGAGGGTCTGTAACCTGTCAGCTGCCAGTGTTTACCTTGGTGGATGTGCATGAGAAACCTCACTCTGAGGGGCTGGGGGTTCACCGGAGCAGCTCTCCGTGAGAAATCGCCCCAGGACAGTAACCCCCAAAGACTAAACACAGATCTGAGGGCCTCACGCTGTGCTTGGAGAGCACTTCCTGAGGCCAACGTGTCCTCACCAGCTGCTCCCCACAGCCCGGGAGTGCTCTGCCCAAGTCCCTTGCCCGGCTCCCAGCTCCCCACGGCTCCCTGCAGCTCCCTGGGCCTCTCCTCAGTGGGGAGGAAAAACAATGGCAGGAGGAAGAAATACCAAATGCAGCTGCTTGAAACCTACACCACTGAAAATCCATGCAAATGACCTTTTCCACTGCTATTTATTCTGGTGACAAGGGAGGAAGAGGAGAACAAAAGGAACTCCGAGACGCAACCAGCTTTCCATTGTGAAGGAAGAATGACGCCTCACACGCAGCAGACACCAGCCGTGTCCTGCCCAGCCCTTGGACTCCTCTGCAGCAGGAGGGCCGTCCCGTTTTCACAAGAAAAGCTCCTTCTGAGATAAGCAGAGAAAGCAGCAACGGGAAGGAGAAGGGATGGGAGCAACCTCAGCACCGCGAGCTCTGACACGCTTAAAACTGGAGCGGCACGTTGGAGTCACGCTGCTCCACAGAACAAAGACCAATCCCAAATTGCTCGCAAGGCCTGGAAAAAGCGTCAGCTCTGCTTTGGCAGAGAAAACAGCTTTATGCAGAGCAGGGTAACGTGCTGCCCTGGGGGCCGGGCAGGTGTGCTGATGAGTAACAGTGCCCACATCACACCCAGAACCACTCCTGCCGGCCCCGGGGCTCACACGCTGCTTCGCGTCCAGGCTGTGGGGCACGGGACAGCAGCGGGGCACTCACAACTGCTACACGGGTGCTCCTGCTGGCACGTGTCCCTGTTAGGAAAGGTCTGTGCTGAACTTGGACGCTTGGCATCCCAAAGCTGCAAAGCGGGGAGCGGGTCAGGCTCTGCACGGAGCGCTAATCCCCGAGGAATGCACACCTTGCTCAGCGCGCCTTTAATAACTCTCCAGGAAAGCTACATATACCAGCAAGGATGTCAAAATCGGTTAATTCTGGGCTAGATCTGAAAAAGCTAATATTTTTTCCCTACAATACTTTTTTGTTGGTTTTTGTTTCTTAGGTTCCTTTAATACATTTTTTGTAAATGAAGTTCTGTTTACCAGCGATTGCCTGACTCACTCACGAGCCAGAACGGATTTAGGACAGAGCTTTCAGGCAGCGTTGCATTTTTCCCCTCACTGCTCACAGCCTTACCAAGACAAGGGCTGGCTTTTGGGTTTAACACTTGGACTGGACCAGAGAGCAGAACTTTGCTGAAGGAGACACGGGGATGCCAGCAGCACCTGGGGACACCCCAGGGCAACGCAGCTCCCAGACCTGCATGGCTGGGAGAGAGCAGGGTGCCCTCGGGACAGGGTACCAAGTGCCTCCTCCTCTGCACGCCCCAGAGCCCTGACAGCAGGGAAAGCAGCAGGAACGCTTCCTTACCAAACTCGCTGGCACACAGGTGCTCAATGATGGCCTCCGACTTCATCTCATTGTCACAAGGGGGGCACACAGTCGTCCCTGGTGAGAGAAGAGGTGATGAGCAGCAAGCCCAAGGGCACCACAAGCCCAAGTGCTGACAGCAGGCGGGTGCCAGAGCCCCGGGGTGCACAGAGCACTGCCCTGGAGTGCTGGCACTCACCCTGCAGCACAGCCTCCTGCCAGCCCTGCTGCCCTGGGCCGGGTGCCTGCCAAGCACAGGACAGTGCTGGCACAGACAGGGCTTCTCAGGGCCAGGCTCCCAGCTGGGGAAGCCACTCGCTGTGGGGCATGGCAGGCAGCCCGCTGAGGCTGTGTCCCTGCGGTGTGCCAAGCTGGCACGTGGTACCCGGAGTCCTGGGCACAGCAGGAACAACACCGGGGATGGCACACACACCCAGGGCACCCCAGGCCGGCAGCTGCCCCAGAGCCAGGCTGGGGCTCAGGACAGGCACAGCCCAGCAGTGCAGGGCCCCGTCAATCTCTCATCGTGCCTCAGAGCAGGGACGGGTTGGAGAGCAACCCGCACAGCTCTCAGGTGTGCCACCCCCTCCAGCACCACCCCACACACGGCCACCCCGTGCCCTCCAGCCCAGCTGCACCCCCAGGACCACCCCGCTGCTGCAGCACAGGAGCAGCCCTGCTCCTGGCACCCTGATTGCAGGAAACACCAGCCCAGAGCCCACCGCTGCTGCGAGGAAAGCTCATCCCATCCAGGGGACAAGGAACTGCTTCCAGGTCCCCGCCTGCAGCCAGAGCCAGGACCACCCTGCAGCACAGACGCAGCTTTGTGCTATTGACGGGTGAATTTATTGAGCTGGGCGACGCTGCTCTGCTCTCGGTCCAGCAGAACGAAGGGCTCTTTCCCACACGAGAGCTGTTCTCAGGAGCTGCACTGCAGTGCAACATCTGCAGCCCCCGTGTGCGGGCACAGTGCTCAGCCCCGCAGCAGCAGCTCCCAGCAGGAGGGGCAGAGCCCCACGGGACCCCAGCGTGGATGTTTGTCTCTGTGCCCCATCCTTCCCCTCCGCCACCCAACCTGTGCTGTGCCAAACACTCCCTCCTCGGTTCATGCACCGTTTCTTTATTAATCACACACGCAGAGCAATTGGCCTTCCAGTTGGTGTGCCAGTAACAGGGTGACCTTCACTGCACCCACGGACGGCCCCAGCAGCTCCATTCCCTGTATGTCTGAGCCGGGCGATGTTCTCTCCCAGCCCCCTGCCATGCCACAGCCACTTCACCAGCTGGGCTCACAGGGACACAGGCAGAAGACAGCTCCCGGGACATGATGACATCCCACACACTTTGTTTTTAGATGAGCAGTCAGAACATTCCCATGCTCTGCACACTCAACGAGCTCATATTGCGGGCTGCTGGGGGAGGCCCCCACGCTGTCCCCACTGCTATGCTGGGACCGCCCTGCGCCCCCGGAGCAGAGCGGTACCCGCATGCATCGCTCCATGGGGCCCTGTGTGCACCACAGCCAAAGCACACACTGAGGACAAGCCCACACAGGGCAGACAACACAAGAGCTGCAGCACCCAACCTTCCAGCTTTCCACACTCCCAAAAGAAGAAAAAACAAAACTCATTGTTCCCCGGTGAAAAGACAGCTTTGTTCCAGCTGCGCTGCACAGCCCCGGGGATGTGGCAGCACACCCACGATGCAGCCTGGGCCCCCCAGCACCCTGCGAGCAGCCCAGGGTCAGAGCTCTGACAGCGTCCCCACAACAGCCGGACGGGGCCCACCTTCTGCATCTGACAGCTCCCCTCCGAGCACAGCCTCGGCCTGTTTCCAGTTTGTTTTCTCCCTGCTGACCATTTTCTAATGCCTGGCTTCAGAGCCAGCTTACTCCAGGGGCAGGAGAAGGAATGTGTAATGCTATATTAATCTGCAACTCCCCTGATGCATCCCGCGGGCCTGCAGGCTTTACTGCCGAATGCTTCAGGAGAAAGGAATTCAGCAGGTCAGCTCTTTTAGAGGCAGAAACAAATTCCAACTTTAAGGTGTTAATGGGGAAAAATACTGAAAGGGCTCCTTCTTATTAATGCCCAGAGAATGAGAGGGACACTGCTGGGCTCCGACCTTCTGGAAGTCAGCAGGAAGCACCCAGTCCCGAAACCCCTGGGGCCCCGGCAGCGTACACCAGCAGAAAGCTGCAGACTGCCGCGTGCGGGGCTTTGTGGTGACAAAGTGACCACAGCGATGCCCGTGGGGGACAGCGCAGCGCCTGAACATCGCGCTGCTGTGCGCGGCAGCGGCACCAAAAGGAAGCGATGCTGTCCCACCCCGTGCTGCTGCCAATGCAAGTCTGAGAGTTCATCACAAAGTTCGTTGTTAAGGCACTCAGGGAAAGGCTGCTTCCCTGGAAGGCTGCTTCCAGGTCTGGGGCTGTTAAAGCCTCCGAAGCGAGGGACGCGCAAACAGCCCTCAGCTCTGGGCTGCAATGGGGCAGCTCTATTGGCAGCAGCTCCAGTCCACATGGCTGCAAGTCCCTGGGGAAGGAAAGTGCCCTTCGTACCGCTCACGGGGCACAGCAGCGGTCTGCACCATGGGTCCGGCTTCACTGGACCCAGGACAGCAATCTTGGAGCCTTCCCTGAAAACAAAGAGCTTCTTCCTGCAGTCGCTTCAGTAAGCATGAGCCACAGGCAGGAACCAGCCTGGCCATGCCGCTGCCTGCTCTGTGCTGGGACGGGCTGGTCCCGGGGGCGAGAGCCAAACCCGGCCCCCACCTGACACCCGGCCCCCCAGGCCCCCTGCCCAGGCACAAGCCCGCCCATCCCAGCACCGTGGGGCTCAGAGCCCTCTGTGTAAGCGCACATCCCACAGCTGCAGGAGTGGCCCCACTGGAGCCACACACTCCAGGGGAGTGGGAGAGAAACTTCCCAGGGGAGGCAGCACCTGAGGACAGGCTCAGAGCTGAGCCCTAACGCACGGATCAGAGAGGCTGCACACCCACCACACCTCCCCAGGCTCAGCCTGAGCCGGGGTTTCTGCTTCAAGAGAGCCAAGGAGCTGGCAGCGCATCCCACCTGCCTGGGGACAGGATGCAGCTCGCAGAGTGTGTGGAGGCTGCTGCTCCCAGCAGCCGCACGAGGAGGGCGAGCCCTGTGCTGGCACAAGGCCCCTCCAGTCCTGCACAGCCCCTCCAAGGCTAACATCCAGCTCCGGCCATGCCTTACCTTTGGGCCTGGAGACCTCGGTGGCGTTGGGAGCCGTCATGGCAATGCAGACATCGTCCTGCGGGAACTGGTCACACTTGAGCATCTCTGGCCAGAAGAAGCCGAAGAACTGCATGACGGGCTCGCAGGAGTCACGCACGGCCTCGCAGAGCCAGCGGCACGGGTATACCGGGCGGTCCAGGCAGACAGGGGCAAAGAGGGAGCAGAGGAAGACCTGGGTGCCCATGTGGCAGTTCTTGTTGAGCAGTGGCACCCAGCTGCTAGCCTGGTGCTTAACCTCGGCCATGGTCTCGTGGTCCAGCAGGTTGGGCAGCACCATCTTGTCATAGCCCACGCTGTGGCAGAGCCGCAGGTCGGGGGGGATGGCCACGCACTGGTGGGGTTTGCTGTAGAAGCGCCCGCCCGGGTAGGGGCCCAGGTCGGACTGGTAGCTCACGTAGTCGTACTCGCTGGCCCCGCCGCACGCCAGCAGCCCGGCGGCCACGGACAGCAGCGCCCGCAGAGCGCCCCGCACGCTGCCCATGGCCGCGCCGACGGCAGCCCCGACGGCACCGCCCGCGGCACCGCCCG